>CM064580.1:50253572-50508572 GCA_032716605.1 Paralithodes platypus
CGAGATGCCGAAGCCCACATCATAACTACCCTATGCCGATAATTTCACACAACATAAGTCGTGTAATGGGAATAGCTGCCTTCGTTTACTTATTAAAACGTCGTAGCAGTAATATATTAAGGGCAGATCTCCACTTGAGGGATTTTTTTTCTTGACCCCTTTCTCCCTCATGTTTAGCCCCATTGCTTTTGATATTATCAAACGTTTGCCCCCATTAGTTTAGCGATTTTAAGAACTTTCACCCCATATTAAGACCTTTCCTGCAATTCAGGTGTCGATTGTATCCTGGCGAGCGATAGCGAGCCTGAAATTTAAGAGGAATCGGCCTTCGGCCTGGACATTTTTCTACCGAAAAATGTACACATTTATCTTGAAAGGGGGTCAAGGGGGTTTAATTTTAAGTTTGATGGAGGTTAAGGTAATAAACTAAAAACCTCCCCTTAAGGGAGCCCCGACGGTATTGTGCAGCATAATTTACTGGTTCGGTTCAATGGTTTAAGGAGGGGTTTAGTTTGCTCTCTAAACCTCTATCAAACTTAAAAAAAACAAAAAAACACAAGATCCCCTTCGATACAAATGTTTACATTTTTCGATAGAAAATGTCCCGGCCGGAGGCTGATTCCTCTTTAAATACAGGCTCGCTATCGCTCGCCAGGAAAATAATCGACACCTAAATGGCACGAAAGGTCTTAATATTGGCAAATAAATTGGGCAAAAGGTCTGAAAATCGCCAAACTAATGAGACGACTGTCTTGAAATCTCATAACTAATAGGGCTAAACATTAGGGAGGAGGAGGACTCTAAACACCAACTGCCTCCCCTTAAATGTACAGCTACTGACAAATGTTCGTGAGCTTTTGCGATTTCCTTCATGCAAATATGTCCACTTACATACTGTATGTGTTCAATCGCTTGGTGTGAACAAGTTTTATATATTCAAATTTAATTTCCAATTAATATTTGTCCATAAAAACAAACATATAGTGTGTACTACCTTGCATTGCATAGGACTGAGTCATCCAAACAAACATATAGTGTGTACTACCTTGCATTACATAGGACTGAGTCATCCAAACAAACATATAGTGTGTACTACCTTGCATTGCATAGGACTGAGTCATCCAAACAAACATATAGTGTGTACTACCTTGCATTGCATAGGACTGAGTCATCCAAACAAACATATAGTGTGTACTACCTTGCATTGCATAGGACTGAGGCATCCAAATTAAGTCATTTTTAGAGGTTCCTGTTTGAAATTGTGTGTTTTCTTAATTCTAAAACAGTACCGGTATCGTTTGTTAAAGTTGCAATGTTTTATTTTTAACACATATCTTTATATTATTGTTAGATATATACATATGTATCCATAAGGCCGAAAAATGTAGCGTGATGTAGGCATCTGTGTAATCTAGGGAACTTTTGCTGAAAACTGAGGACATTTTGAGGAATTATCTAGGGAACATTCGGTAGGCAGGCTAGAGTGGCAGCAACTGAGCAGAGCGAAGAGCCGCAAGAGCGTCTCAGTACAGTGCCGGTTGTGAGGGGAAGTATACGTGTGCCACTCTCGCACACACCAGTCCACCCTCTGACCACGATATTGACTCGAAATATTGTGTCAATCCCTGCTGGTATGCATCAACATTGCTTTTACCAGGCCTGGCATATGAAAATTACGGTTGTAATAATAATATTCGAATACTAAGTGGACACAAGCTATGAACATTTGTGATTATATTATTGTTAAGAACATATTTTAGTCGTTAGCGAAACTAATACTTCCCTCTTAATGTTTTCGATTGCTGATTGGAACTGCAGACGAACATTATTGTTATTATTACTTTGGCGATTACATAATAGTTAGTGATACGGTGAAGAAATACATAAACTTCGCGATTATAATTCTCACATACGTAAAATAAGATAATTCTGTGAGGTGTACTTTTACTTCAATGTATGGGGGAGTGTTTAAATGCCGAGTATTTACACTTGTACAATCGGAACCTTTGTAAACGTGTTGTTTGGCTAAAGTTGTTTTGTTGCGTCTTTGTGTCTCAACAATTACACCCTGTGAACGATAAGCACTAAGAATTCGTATATCTGCAACATTGGTGTATGGGTCCACACGAGACGGATCGTTTTAAATCCAAACCTTACATATCCACAATTTTTTTTTTGTCTTTTCTATGTGAGTGAGGGAGACAAAAGGCATAACTGCCTGTAGCGAGTGCCTCCCCCAGAGTTGAAAGAGTGACAGGACCAAGATCATAGGACTTTCGAGCCAAAATGCCTGGACACACGGAGTTTGAAGCAATCCAAGTCATAGGATGAGGGAAAGACTGATTCTGGGAGAGAGTTCCAGAGCTCAGCTGTTGAATAGAAGAAAGATTGAGAACAAGTGTTGCACTCTTGGGTTGGAGAGTTGCACAGAGTAGGTGTGGGATTATGTTGCAAGACGGGTGCTACGTTCTCTACGAAGAGTGGGTGGTATACTGTACACTGAAGAGAGCTCAGAGGAACACTGATTATTGTCTAATATCAATTTCATAGTCAACTCTGCTCTATATAGGACATACTTCTACAGCTTCAATTGCTCGACCAGCTTCTTTTCATGGTTTCTCGACAACCCAACAAGTATTACATTTCTATCGGTAGATCTTTGAGGGGCAGAAGTCGCTTTTTTTGGACCCCTTCTCCCTCATGCTTAGCCCCATTAGTTTTCACATTTTAAGACGTTCGACCCATTAGTGTGGCGATTTTAAGACCTTCCACCCCATTTCTTTGTCAATATTAGGACCTTTCGTGCCATTTAGGTCTCGATTTCTTTCCTTGCAAGCGATATTTTAATAGGAACTGGCCATCGGCCGGGAAATTTTTCTACCGAAAAAATGTACACATTTATCTTGAAGCGGGGTCTAGGGGGTGTTTTTTTAAGCTTGATAGAGGTCTAGCGAGGAAACTAAGAAACAAAGGAATACATTACTAACTTAATAGACCAAAATAACGGCCCATCTCCCCGTAAAGGGACGGTATTGATACCCTTCAGTGCGATGACTCGCCTTCATTTTCTGTGCCTGATTAGTAAAGGTTTCTATTTAGTTTATTAGGGGGACTGGTTATTTAGTTTATTAGGGGCCCTGGTTATTTAGTTTATTAGGGGCCCTGGTTATTTAGTTTATTAGGGGCCCTGGTTATTTAGTTTATTAGGGGCCCTGGTTATTTAGTTTATTAGGGGGACTGGTTATTTAGTTTATTAGGGGGACTGGTTATTTAGTGTATTAGGGGGACTGGTTATTTAGTTTATTAGGCGGACTGGTTATTTAGTGTATTAGGGGGACTGGTTATTTAGTTTATTAGGGGGACTGGTTATTTAGTTTATTAGGGGGACTGGTTATTTTCTTATGGTCTGTTTATTTATATATTAATTTATGTTATAGTGTCCTCGCTAAATCTCTATCAAGGTTAGAAAACACTCCCTAGACCGCCCTTCAAGTTAAATGTGTACATTTTTTCGGTAGAAAAACTGCCCCGATCGAAGGCCGGTTCCTCTTAAAATTACAGGCTCGCTATCACTCGCCAGGAAAAAAATCGACACCTAAATGGCACGAAAGGTCTTAAAATTGACAACAAAATGGGGCGGAAGGTGTTAAAATCGTCAAACTAATGGGACAAACGTTTTAAAATCTCAAAACTAATGGGGCTAAACACGAGGGAGGGGGGGGGGGGGGGGCAGATAAACGCCCCATCTCCCCTTACGTCGCTACGAGAGAGTCAGCGGGTTGAATGAGTCACGGTAGTCTTCATCAGTCCTTTGCTGTTGTTCTAAACCTGTTGGCTAATGGGGCCAGCAATGATCTCGTGTTAAGGGGAGGTATTTACTTTGTTCCCTAGACCTCCATCAAGCTTAAAATTATACCCCCTTGAGTCCCTTTCAAGATAAATTTGTACATTTTTCGGTAGAAAAATGTCCCGGCCGAAGGCCGGTTCCTCTTAAATTACAGGCTCGCTATCGCTCGCCAGGATAAAATCGACACCTGAATGGCACGAACGGTCTTAATATGGGGTGGAAATTCTTAAAATCGCTAAACTAATGGGGCAAACGTTTTATAATATCAAAAGCAATGGGGCTAAACATGAGGGAGAAGGGGGTCAAGAAAAACATCCCTTAAGTGGAAATCTCCCCTTAAGGGGAGGTGAGCCGTTTTTCTGGTCCCCCTTCATCCCAATGTTTAGCCCCATTAATTTATAGAATGTATGACGTTCGACCCATTAGTTTGTCGAATTTAAAACCTTTCGGCACATTTCTATATCAATATAAAGACCTTTCGTGCCATTGCGGTGTCGATTTTTTCCCTGGAGATCGATAGCGAGCCTTTAATTTTAAGAGAAACCAACTTTTAGCCGGGATTTTTTTTTATCGAAATATTGCACACATTTATCTTGAAGGGGATCTAGAGAGTGTTCCTTTAAGCTTGATGAAGGTCTTGCGAGGAAACTAATAAATAAATTAATATATGAATAAATAAAGCCCAACAAATAACCACTGTCCCCTTAATGTGAGAATAGCGCCACCGTTTTAAAGGGAGGTATTTAGTTTGTTCCCTAGACCTCCATCAAGCTTAAAATTACACCCCCTTGAGTCCCTTTCAAGATAAATTTGTACATTTTTCGGTAGAAAAATGTCCCGGCCGAAGGCCGGTTCCTCTTAAATTACAGGCTCGCTATCGCTCGCCAGGATAAAATCGACACCTGAATGGCACGAACGGTCTTAATATGGGGTGGAAGTTCTTAAAATCGCTAAACTAATGGGGCAAACGTTTTATAATATCAAAAGCAATGGGGCTAAACATGAGGGAGAAGGGGGTCAAGAAAAACATCCCTTAAGTGGAAATCTCCCCTTAAAGGGACTAAAGTGCCGCGGATAATCGATGCCAAACAGGCAAGTCTAGCGTGGACTGCTGTGTGGTTTATCAAAGCCAATACACACACACACACACACACACACACACACACACACACACACACACACACACACACACACACATATATACAGGGTATATATATATTTATTTATTTTTAATTTTTTGCGGGTACATCACTTTAGGATTAAGGGGGGATTTCCACTTGAGGGATTTTTTTCTTGACTCCTTTCTTCCTCATGCTTAGCCCCATTGTTTTTCTAATTTTAAGACGTTCGCCCCATTATTTTGACGATTTTAAGAACCTTCGACCCATTTCTGTCAATTTTAAGACCTTTCGTGCCATTTAGGTGTCGATTTTATCCTGGCGAGCGATAGCGAGCCTGTAATTTAAGAGGAACCGGCTTTCAGCCGGGACATTTTTCTACCGAAAAATTTACAAATTGATCTTGAAAGGGGCTCAAAGAGGTGTTATCTTAAGCTTGATGGATATCTAGAGACCAAACTAAAAACCTCCCCTTAACTGATGGAATACTGGTACAATGAATACATGCTAATGCGTACCGTATCCTACGTGTATCCATCTGGAAGCCAAATACTGTACCGTATACTGTAGGGACTTGTAAGGCACACGGCAACCACAGATGATACGAGCATACTGGGAATATCATGTTGGTGTTAAGGAGAGATGGTCTGTGTGTTGTTGTCCTGGCCCCCCTCTTCTACCTGATGCTTAAGGGGAGATTTCCACTTATGGGATGTTTTTCTTGACCCCTTTCTCCCTCATGTTTAGCCCCATTGCTTTTGATATTATAAAACGTTTGCCCCATTAGTTTAGCGATTTTAAGAACTTCCACCCCATATTAAGACCGTTCGTGCCATTCAGGTGTCGATTTTATCCTGGCGAGCGATAGCGAGCCTGTAATTTAAGAGGAACCGGCCTTCGGCCGGGAAATTTTTCTACCGAAAAATGTACAAATTTATCTTGAAAGGGACTCAAGGGGGTGTTATTTTAAGCTTGATGGAGGTCTAGGGAACAAAGTAAATACCTCCCCTTAACCCCATTAGCTCGGGCCATTAGCTTGGCTATTTTAAAACCTTTCTCTCCTTTTGTGTCAATATTAAGACTGTTCGTGTCATTTAGGTGTCGGTTTTTCCTGGCGAGCTATAGCGAGCCTGTAATTTAAAAGGAACCGGCCTTTGGCCGCCGAAAAATGTACAAATATGTCTTGAATGGGGATCCTGGGGTTGTTATTTTAAGCTTGACAACGGTCTAGGGAGGAAACTAAAATAATAATACATCAATGAAATAAATCAAGACAAACCTGAACCATCCCCCCTTAACGTACACATAATGTTCTGTACCTGACTCTCGTGGGCTCATTACAGGTAGTTTCCGGAAACCCCTCTGCCACCCGGTGAAGTAATCCGGGAATTGTGTTCTGGTATTCCTGCGGGGGCTTAGGCCAGTTTCATATGACCATTTTCCAGGGAGGAATTTCCGGCATTTCCAGTCTGACAACTTCAAATCTTAAGAGGAGCTTTTTCGATAGCGAGCCTGTAATTTAGGAGGAAACGTCCTTCGGCCGGGAAATTTGTCTACCAAAAAATGTACAAATATATATTGAAGGGGGGACTTGTGGGTATTTTTTTTTTGTAAGCTTGATGGAGGTCTAGCGAGGACACTAAAAACAAAGTAATATATAATTCTACGTAATTAATAATGAATGTACATATTGTATACTAAACCACTTTAATGCAGTACCGGTATATCAGGAAACCAACAAGTGAATCATTAATTTAGTACGGTAGTATTTAGTAATGCATTATCAATATTTGAAAATGTAATGATATAAATGATGGCTATACACGTCAAAATACCTATAGAGGATTGAAAGAACATAAGGAAGATAAGACTGCTGTAACACAACTCCTGCAATACACGTCAAAATACCTATAGAGGATTGAAACAACATAAGGAAGATAAGACTGCTGTAACACAACTCCTGCAATACACGTCAAAATACCTATAGAGGATTGAAACAACATAAGGAAGATAAGAATAAGGAAGATAAGACTGCTGTAACACAACTCCTGAAATACACGTCAAAATACCTATAGAGGATTGAAACAACATAAGGAAGATAAGACTGCTGTAACACAACTCCTGAAATACACGTCAAAATACCTATAGAGGATTGAAACAACATAAGGAAGATAAGACTGCTGTAACACAAATCCTGAAATCAAAGGTCAACGATCCTATATACTCGAATTATACAAAACATGGAAAACAAACCCTATAGAGCAACACTGGCATAATAAGTGACCGTGCCTACAACTATTACAATAACAAAGGTGTAACACAGCAAGCCAGTGGACCATAGCAACTAGTAAGGCTCACAACTAAAGACTACCGAAATATAATGTAAATGAATAAATTCATTATTGTAACAAATTGAGAATACAACATAAGAGGCCAGAGTCCACAGGCGAGTGTTATCTATAGACTGAAACATAAGCCAGGGAAAATAATAACATAAACACAAATCTTTGAAACTAACATACTAAATGTAGTCAATATATATAAGTGGATGGCATTATAAACAACCAAAGCTTAAGGAGTCCAATATTGTGATGTAACAAATGAACCACCCCAGAAGTTACACAGGTGGACGAAACTCTAGCAAGTTTTGGATTAACTAATGAAATACTGGTGAAATGAGTGCCCCAATCTAAGGCCCCCTATCAGTGAGAGATATGTGGCGTGTACCTGTAGTAGTGTGTGGTGTGGTGGGGTGCGGCGCTCTCCTAACAGTATTGGTGCCGTTACGAGGCTGTTTGGCCATGGCACACCCTCAACCTGGTCAGTACACTTTTTAACCCTTTTCTTTCGGTCACTGTTTATTGTTGACACTATACGTTTTTTGTTGACACTATACGTTTATTGTTGACACTATACGTTTATTGTTGACACTATACGTTTATTGTTGACACTATACGTTTATTGTTGACACTATACGTTTATTGTTGACACTATACGTTTACGTTTATTGTTGACACTATACGTTTATTGTTGACACTATACGTTTATTGTTGACACTATACGTTTATTGTTGACACTATACGTTTATTGTTGACACTATACGTTTATTGTTGACACTATACGTTTATTGTTGACACTACGTTTTCATGCAGCTTAGGAAAAGCTCAGGGGCCGGGGGAGTGCTGGAGCGACCTTGGTAACCCTGGTCTCTGGGTCTTCTCCTGGGTGACCTGGATGTGTGTGACTTTGTGTTTTTTATCTGTGTTTATTTTTTGTTTTATGTTGTTTTTGTGTTTTCCCTGTTCTTGCTCTGTCTTGAGTCGGCTACCTCCAAAACGGGGATTGGGCCTGAGCATATAGATAGATAGATAGAATAGATAGATAGGAAAAACTCTAGCAATGAAAGCGATAATCTCAATATAAATAATTCTTTTGCCAGCCATAAATAGATCCATTCTAAGCTATATAAAATCGTTTAATATATATATACACCAAAATAAACGATAGAATGTTGCATGGTAAACCCAATGTGATACTATTTCTGTGTTCGTGAGGAGAGGAGAGAGGCGTCCGGAAGGGGGACGTGATTAGCAAAGAAGCCACTCCAAAGCTCTCGTTGGAAATTCCACGGAAATAAGGAGGGCATGTGTGAGAATGGGCTTAGGTGAGGATTTTTTTTTTCAGGGTGGAAGGGGGGGGGGGGGGGAGGTTTGGAGGTCGGCATTGCAGGAGTTGTGAACCCATTAGCGGCGGTCTAGTGGTAAGAACCCAATGGGTGAGAGTGCCCCACTGGAATTTTAGATGAAAAGACTAACATTAGCAGGACGATGTAGGGAGAGGGAAGAAGCCAACACGGACTGCATCTATGAAGGTTGATGAATGGGGATATATTTATATTGTACAATGCAAGGGCCAATTTGGTTTTCTGGACATATTTTGTGTAGTCAGTTTCTTTTGGGCTAGGTTTTAGCCAATCCTATAAAAATAATGAAATCGTTCTACTGCCAACTTTGTTCTTTTAATCCCACATTTGTATAACTGCCGGTATTACACCTCTCTCTCTCTATATATATATATACTGTATATGCCATATTTATTAATTTTCATACACAAATTAAGTAATTATTATTTTGGTTCTAAGCTTATAATTCTATATAGTATATTAAGCTATTACCAAGCTAATAGCTAGGTATATTAATAATTAATATGAAATGATAAAGACTGTCTCGTTACGACGAATATTTTGGAGTCTAAAGGCAGGAGCATATCCAATCCCAGTATAATTAGATGGCGGAACATCAAACTGAGATGCAGCCACAGAGAGAGAGAGAGAGAGAGAGGGAGAGAGAGAGAGAGAGAGGAAAACACTGTTATTGGTTGCCTTCATTACCTACCTATCCTTGTCAAAACTATAGTCTATTCGCTGTAAGTAGGCGAGAAATCATGACCTCTATCCTCTGTAACTCAAATAGGGCTAGAGCAAGTTGTCTGTAAATTTCCACATCTATTCCTTGACTGACTCTTCCCAAATGGTAGAAATATGAACTCTATTACTTTAGACGTATTTTAGTTACAGAAGTTAGAGGTAATGATTTATCGCCTACTTGCAGCGAATAGACTATAGTCTTCACAAGGATAGGTAGGGAATGAAGGCAACCAATAACAGTCTCTCTCTCTCTCTCTCTTATTCGTCTTTATCATCATTATCTTACTCTAGTTCTCTTCGTGACATCCAGCATTAAGGGGAGGTATTTAGTTTGTTCCCTAGACCTCCATCAAGCTTAAAATTACACCCCCTTGAGTCCCTTTCAAGATAAATTTGTACATTTTTCGGTAGAAAATTTCCCGGCCGAAGGCCGGTTCCTCTTAAAATACAGGCTCGCTATCGCTCGCCAGGATAAAATCGACACCTGAATGGCACGAACGGTCTTAATATGGGGTGGAAGTTCTTAAAATCGCTAAACTAATGGGGCAAACGTTTTATAATATCAAAAACAATGGGGCTAAACATGAGGGAGAAGGGGGTAAAAAAAAAACATCCCTTAAGTGGAAATCTCCCCTTAACGTTACTCTTCCTACTTCCTCCTTCTTGGGTTATTAGAGGAGCGGGTGAAGTGTAAATGACCCGTGAGGTCATGTATCACGGGCCAGGACCCCCTACTACCTCCCAGGGGGGCTGCACTGGCCAGGACCCCCCTACTACCTCCCAGGGGGGGCTTCACTGGCCAGGACCCCCCTACTACCTCCCAGGGGGGGCTTCACTGGCCAGGACCCCCTACTACCTCCCAGGGGGGGCTTCACTGGCCAGGACCCCCTACTACCTCCCAGGGGGGGGCTTCACTGGCCAGGACCCCCCTACTACCTCCCAGGGGGGCTTCACTGGCCAGGACCCCCCTACTACCTCCCAGGGGGGCTTCACTGGCCAGGACCCCCTACTACCTCCCAGGGGGGCTTCACTGGCCAGGACCCCCCTACTACCTCCCAGGGGGGATTCACTGGCCAGGACCCCCTACTACCTCCCAGGGGGGATTTCACTGGCCAGGACCCCCTACTACCTCCCAGGGGGGCTTCACTGGCCAGGACCCCCTACTACCTCCCAGGGGGGCTTCACTGGCCAGGACCCCCTACTACCTCCCAGGGGGGATTCACTGGCCAGGTCCCCCTACTACCTCCCAGGGAGGGGAGGGGGGGGGGGGCCTCACTGGCCAGGACCCCCTACTACCTCCCAGGGGGGGTGCACTGGACAGGACCCCTACTACCTCCCAGGGGGGGCTTCACTGGCCAGGACCCCCTACTACCTCCCAGGGGGGGGGGGGGGGGGGTCACTGGCCAGGACCCCCTACTACCTCCCAGGGGGGGCTTCACTGGCCAGGACCCCCCTACTACCTCCCAGGGTGCGCTTCACTGGCCAGGACCGCCTACTACCTCCCAGGGGGGCTTCACTGGCCAGGACCCCCTACTACCTCCCAGGGTGCGCTTCACTGGCCAGGACCCCCTACTACCTCCCAAGGGGGCTTCACTGGCCAGGACCCCCTACTACCTCCCAGGGGGGATTCACTGGCCAGGACCCCCTACTACCTCCCAGGGGGGGGGGGGGGGGCTTCACTGGCCAGGACCCCCTACTACCTCCCAGGGGGCTTCACTGGCCAGGACCCCCCTACTACCTCCCAGGGGGGGGCTTCACTGGCCAGGACCCCCTACTACCTCCCAGGGGGGCTTCACTGGCCAGGACCCCCCTACTACCTCCCAGGGTGCGCTTCACTGGCCAGGACCCCCTACTACCTCCCAGGGGGGGCTTCACTGGCCAGGACCCCCTACTACCTCCCAGGGGGGCTTCACTGGCCAGGACCCCCTACTACCTCCCAGGGGGGGCTTCACTGGCCAGGACCCCCTACTACCTCCCAGGGGGGATTCACTGGCCAGGACCCCCTACTACCTCCCAGGGGGGATTCACTGGCCAGGACCCCCTACTACCTCCCAGGGGGGATTCACTGGCCAGGACCCCCTACTACCTCCCAGGGGGGCTTCACTGGCCAGGACCCCCTACTACCTCCCAGGGGGGCTTCACTGGCCAGGACCCCCTACTACCTCCCAGGGGGGATTCACTGGCCAGGACCGCCTACTACCTCCCAGGGGGGTGGGGGGGGGGGGCTTCACTGGCCAGGACCCCCTACTACCTCCCAGGGGGGCTGCACTGGCCAGGACCCCTACTACCTCCCAGGGGGCTTCACTGGCCAGGACCCCCCTACTACCTCCCAGGGGGGGGGGGGGGGCTTCACTGGCCAGGACCCCCTACTACCTCCCAGGGGGGGCTTCACTGGCCAGGACCCCCCTACTACCTCCCAGGGTGCGCTTCACTGGCCAGGACCGCCTACTACCTCCCAGGGGGGCTTCACTGGCCAGGACCCCCTACTACCTCCCAGGGTGCGCTTCACTGGCCAGGACCCCCTACTACCTCCCAAGGGGGCTTCACTGGCCAGGACCCCCTACTACCTCCCAGGGGGGATTCACTGGCCAGGACCCCCTACTACCTCCCAGGGGGGGGGGGGGGGGGGGTCACTGGCCAGGAACCCCCAATTCCTCCCACGGGGGCTTCACTGGCCAGGACCCCCTACTACCTCCCAGGGGGGGGGGGGCGTCACTGGCCAGGACCCCCTACTACCTCCCAGGGGGGGCTTCACTGGCCAGGACCCCCCTACTACCTCCCAGGGTGCGCTTCACTGGCCAGGACCCCCTACTACCTCCCAGGGGGGGCTTCACTGGCCAGGACCCCCTACTACCTCCCAGGGGGGGCTTCACTGGCCAGGACCCCCTACTACCTCCCAGGGGGGTTTCACTGGCCAGGACCCCCTACTACCTCCCAGGGGGGCTTCACTGGCCAGGACCCCCTACTACCTCCCAGGGGGGCTTCACTGGCCAGGACCCCCTACTACCTCCCAGGGGGGATTCACTGGCCAGGACCCCCTACTACCTCCCAGGGGGGCTTCACTGGCCAGGACCCCCTACTACCTCCCAGGGGGGATTCACTGGCCAGGACCCCCTACTACCTCCCAGGGGGGGCTTCACTGGCCAGGACCCCCTACTACCTCCCAGGGGGCGCTTCACTGTATTACCTTCATCTGGGGGTGGGGGTGGGGGGGACACACCCTTATTACATGACTATATACTGTACATACAGTACATGGCATATATAAGTACTATACTGAGTACTCAATTTACTTCCAGCTGATCGTAAATTGCTATCTCTCCATTCTGATTAGTACTTTATTATCATGATTTGATGGCGAATTATGTTGCTAATTATGAAAACCTGGCAATAATATGACACACAGACAGAACAGTATCATATTTATCCTGTAAGAATCAATACATCAGATGCTAAGGGATTCAATTTACCATCAGCTAGAAACAAATAGACTTACTATCATATATATATATATATATATATATATATATATATATATATATATATATATATATATATATATATATGCTCAGGCCCAATCCCCATTTTTTCTATTTATATTTTTATTTTCTATTTTATTCTATTTTATTTATTTTTTCTTGGGGGTGGCCGACTCAAGACAGAGCAAGAACAGGGAAAACACAAAACAACATAAAACAACGAACAAACACAGATAAAAACACAATTTCACACACATCTAGGTCACCAATATATATATATATATATATATATATATATATATATATATATATATATACTATCATACGGTATTCACATATATACTGTATACTCAACACTTTTTCATATCACATGACACGATCCGAGAATAAATCAGTAATTACCTAAGCAGAAGAAATTCACACTTATCAACAAATCCGTTGACTACTAGACACATAAGACCATCATTGCACGGCATTTATACATCAGTCCGAGGTCATGTTTGATAAGTTTGCAGCTGTGAGGAATCAGGCATTATGAGAGAGAGAGAGAGAGAGAGAGAGAGAGAGAGAGAGAGAGAGAGAGAGAGAGAGAGAGAGAGGGAGAGAGAGAGAGAGAGAGGTGGGGATGTCGATAATAAGGTGTCAATATATTTCCTGGCGAGCGACAGCGAGCCTGTAATTTTGGAGAAAGAGGCCTTATTTCCCAAAAATATACAAATTTATCTCAAAGAGGAATCTTGAGGATATTTGTTTAAGTTTGATGGAGATGTAGAGAGGAAACTAAAACAATAATTATATATATATATATATATATATATATATATATATATATATATATATATATATATATATATATATATATATATATATATATATATATATATATATACCCTACCCCTTATAATGCTAACATATGAATAGAGTAACACCATAATAATTAAGGTGACAAAAAAACGAGAATTAATTCTAAACTCACAAAGAGAATCCATTGTTCATTACAAAAACACAAAGCCTTGATTCTTTATGTGTTTTTAGGTAGTTTCTCCCCCTCCTCCCCCAACAAGTTATTCATAATTGCTGAAACACGAGATAAATGTTCGTACCAGGTAATGAGGGATTTACTATGCAAATCAGCCATGTTTTTAGGTTGTGTGGTGGTGCGTTTGTGTGTGTTGTTTATGGTGTTTTATTGTGTACGTGTTGTTGTTGTTGTTGTTGTTGTTGTTGGAACCGTATTTATTAACCCCTTCTGTACTGGCGACGTATTTTTTATTTGAGTTTAGCTACATTTAGAGAATGTTATGAAGCTTAGGAAGGATATATGGTTGCGAAAAGAATACATTCAGATAAGTCTGTTGGCTTTATATGGGTAAACTTCCTTTCTAAGCTGAACATTACCGTCTAATAATTGTCATATTATAATTAAAATGACTTCCCCGGTACTACATGGGTTAATAATGGGTGTTTAGGTTGATGTTTTATGTGGATGTGTATGTTATGTTTTCCTGCGTCTTTGTTGTGATTGTTAGGAGTTGTATATTCCAGTGTGTTGTTGTTCTGGAATTGTTTGTTCATATGTTTGTGTTGTTATTGTTAGCAGGTGCATACATGTGTGTATGTGTGTTTGCTGTTTATGTTGCTTTTTGCGTGCGTGTTTGTATGTGTTGTTGTTGGTAGTATTAGTACCGGTACCTTGTGTTTTGTTGTTGTTGGTAGTGTTGTTACTGTGTGCTTGTGTTGTTGTTGTTGTTGGTAGTGTTGTTATTGTGTGCTTGTTTTGTTGTTGTTGTTGTTGTTGTTGTTGGTAGTGTTGTTACTGTGTGCTTGTTTTGTTGTTGTTGATAGGGGTGGTTATCCTCAAGTTGGTAGGTCCATTCGGTGATGAAGAGGCGATCCTATGGCTGGCGAGTTGCTCAGACGTCGTAGAATCTGGCATAACAATAATATATGCATTATACAATGTGTTGTATAATAGTACCTAAGACGAAGAAAGAGATTGCAGGTATCGGGGAATGTCTGAAGAGAGATCTTAGTAAAGTGAAGAGTATAAATGTCAACACACACATTTGAATCAGTATCGAAAGTAAACATGATGATACAGTGCATTATTATATCCCAGATGCTCCAGAAATTCAAGTCAAATATTGAAATTAATGGTAATGACTGTACATTATTTTCGTGCGATTGCATGAACAACCATAAATAGTGTATGTTTATAAGGAATTATGAAGGAAGGTTCATTTGGTAAAGTATGTGTGTGTCATGTACATTCAGGCTACTTATATCCTGCCATTGTTCGTGCCTCTCTTATTATGTGAGCAGTCGGCTATGTAAAGAAGGGGTTAAAAGGCAGTGATTACTCCAACAATGGACACTTTTTAATATCTGCAATTGTAGCAGAAAACCACCTCTTCTGCATGTGCAAAAAATCCACATTATACAATCACCCATATACGAGATAATACGTTGACGAAAATGTAAATATTAAATAACACACAAGAAATAAAGCTGAAGTGGGTTCCCGGTCATCTCAACCATTAGACCATTTCAACCAGTGCCAAATCAACCAAGACCAACCAAACCAGTGCCAAAATATATAATAGCACTAACCTAACCTAACCGTATTGGTTGATTTGCTAATGGTTGAGAGCTATTGGTTGAAATGGTCTACTGGTTGAGTTGTCCGGTCACCGCTGAAGTGGCATAGGTGTTGCATGACTCTTGACCCAGGCTGTATGGCGTGAGTTTATGCCAACAATTAGTGCTATTACCTTTGGCGTGTGTTGCTCTTAAACGTTTGGAAATTATTCATATATTCATGAAAATTAGGGTGTTTTTATGCCCTTCTTATTCAGGTCGCTCTGCCATCGCGTGTGCATGCAACCCCAATAATATAGTCGATTCGCTGTAAGTAGGCGAGAAATCATGACCTCTATCTTCTGTAACTCAAAAAGGGCTAGAGCAAATTGGCTGTACATTTCCACTTCTATTCCTTGACTGACTCGTCCCAAATGATAGAAATATTAGCTCGATTACTCTAGTCGTTTTTTAGTTACAGAGGTTAGAGGTCATGATTTCTCGCCTACTTACAGCGAATAAACTATAGTCATGCATTAATATGGGCATACTGTATAGTGTATAGTGTGCATGGAATTATGTGTGTGTATGTGTGTTTAACTCATACAATTAGATGACTTAACATTTTATTTAAGATTTCATTAGACAAATATATGCAAATTTAAAAGATCACTCGTACTCACAGGATGATGGAATATATATATATATATACAGTATACAGTATATACTGTATATATATATATATATATATATATATATATATATATATATAGAGAGAGAGAGAGAGAGAGAGAGAGCACTGCCATTCATGTAATCACTAGGCCATTAAGACGGGTCTCAAATTAATGGTAAAGAACTCGATAAACTGCAATACCCAATAACCTATTTTCTTAAGGAGAACCACCAAGTGGGTCATGAAGAGCTTAAGAAGTTGATAAACGAGAGCAAGACACATACACACACACCTTATGATTTTCTTCTCTCTCTCTCTTTCTACTTTACAATGTGGACATATGTTAGGGCTTACCACGGTATTAGAAAAGCTTGCCGAGTTGCCACCTCGCTGACGATATGCTTGATCAATTTAATTTACGCATTATAACATATATTTATACTACTCCAAGTATACAAACAATAGTAGCTTAACTACGTACTGAATTCACTATTGTCTCTATTTAGGAGTGTTAATTATTAACATCGCTACCAAAATAATAGCTCAGGTACGTGACAACGCTATTAGTTGATTTGAAATTAAATTTATAAAGTTTACAAACATATCCACAAGTAAGAAAATTACTATCAGAGAAATAGTTAATTTTCGAAATTTTTAATAAGCTTATAAGTAACATAGTTCTCCTTCATACCCAGATACAGTGGGTCTTCCTGAGCGTGTGCCTCCTTCACGACCGGCTCCCATAAATGAGTCCCAGCCGGTAGAGAGGCCGCCACAGTTCGACAACACTACCAGCACCAGAGTGATAGGTGCCGTGGACAGGACAGCCTTTCTACACTGTCGCGTCAACCACCTTGGAGACCGGGCAGTGAGTAACTAAAAGGGTGTACTGAATGTATTGTTAGTGTTAGTGCCCAAATGACTATCCCTTTGGCTGTGCCATTAGCTTACAACTTGACATATATAACTAAGAGGCAGACTCGCTTCCCAAAGCATCTTAATGGACAATGATGAGAGTAGAGTTAGAGAATAGTGCTACATGTCTAAGATGAAATACATGAGGAAACATTATCATACCAATGACCTACGTTTCGAAGTTGTTCTAGGTTTTTGAGATGTAGAATCAAGGATCAGAACAACCAGTTTAGGGAGGGGCTGTAAATATAGCTAAGAGAGTATAAAGCACATACTGTACATATTATTAAAATCAGATAAAATACAGATGTTCCTCCTACGATTAAGCTATTTTACTATTAATTCATATACTCTAAGCATAGGGATATGATAGATATACTTATGAATATAATATTATGTGCGGCAAAATATTTACTTTTTTACTGGATATAAAATAATGCAATCGAGATGGCTGCCTTTGAGCAGCACAATGGGAGGGAGTTGTGACTGTTTGTTCCCCATTAAAGTGAATTGTACTATATGAACAGCCATGTATACATGAATATATGAACAGCCATGTATACATGAATATATGAACAGCCATGTATACATGAATATATGAACAGCCATGTATACATGAATATGCCAGTCTCAATCTGACGGCTGTTTTCACGTTGTAGTCCCTTACACCTTTAAAACCTGTTAAAGTTCTTTATCTCAAGACCACTTCTGATTAGCTCATCTAAAGCTTGCCAATGGTGGTCCCATTATCTTCCTTGTTCCACATGCATTTTATCACCCAAGAATCCTCTGCTTTCCTAAAGATTAACAAACCACCATAGTTTACCTCAACAGTGCATAGAGTATACATTAAGCTTTCGAATTTCAGTCTCTCTCTGACCTTTGAGCTGAAAATGACAGTAATGTACATCGTCCAGTGGTTAACTTTACACTGCCATACAACATAGCACTTTGCTTGCAAATGGCATTCAATTATCTACAACTCACACATTTTGGTTATGGGGAAATCTAATCCTCCTCCCATGTGCAAAAAACACCGGAAAACAACATATACTTCAATTACATAATCGCGATTTACGGACATAACGTATTTTTTCTTCAACACATAAACTATGAGAGTTGTGCATGCATTATTTTTGGTGGGGTAGAGGGTAAAGTATAGGGTGGTGGAAATGTCAGAACAAGTAGACAAGCTCTGTTTGCGAGGGGAAGATTCGAAGTGATGAGATGCCTGTCTTCTCCATTTTATAGTTATTTATACCTCTCAGCACGATTAGATACTCGTCTAACATATGAGGCAAATAAATTATCACACAAACATTTCAATATGGGAGTCTGGGCCTACCGAGATACGCAAACTTTATGATTGGCAGCATGGCTTTTATATAGTGTGTCACATTGTTCAAGGGTATGTCGTAGTTGATGGGTTAAGGGGAGAAGGGCCGTTTTTTCTGGTCCCCTTTATTCCTCATGCTTATCCCCATTAGTTTTGAGATTTTAAGATGTTTGCCCCATTAGTTTGTTGATTTTAAGACCTTTCGCCCAATTTTTTTGTCAATTTTAAGACCTTTCGTGCCCTTTAGGAGTCAATATTTTTCCTGGCGAGCGATAGCATAATGCCCCCCACCTGACTAATTGAGCATCTGCAAATATAAAAGAGGGGGTATGATTTAGTTTCTGAGAGTAGATTTTGTTCATATTGTTTTCTTTTCTAAACCGCCCTACCTCTCATTCTCTTCCTCCTTGCTATTTCTCAGGTAACGTGGCTGAGGAAACAAGACACGCACGTAATAACAGTGGGTCTGTTCACGTACACGACGGACGGAAGGTTCACGGCTCTGCATTCCGAGGGCTCCCAGGACTGGACACTGCGCATTGCCTCGGCGCAGGTCTCGGACTCTGGGACATATGAGTGTCAAGTGTCCACTGAACCCAAAATGTCCAGGGCCTTTAAACTGCAAGTCATTGGTAAGATCGGATAGAAGGCTTTGATGTAAAGACGTTAAGGAGAAATGACAATGAAATAGTAACCACCATAATTATGAGGATGGGCTTTTATTGTAACAAGTTGCAATGTTTTGTGTTTCTGCCTCTTCAGGTCCAAATTTAGTTCCCTGTAAAGCGAGATGTTGTAATACTGATGTTCTTGCCTCATTTAAGGGGGGGTCACCGTTTTTTTTTTATCTTTCTCTCCTTTTCTCTCTTTCCCTGGCTTGTATCCATTCGGCCCCATTCAGCCAGCTGTTTTAAGACGTTTATCCCCATCCAGGTGTCGATTACCGGTAATATTTATATTGGTACCTATAATTCTTTTCAACCTTTCAGAGGCCGCAGCACATATCCTGGGGGGCCACGAGGTACACATGGTCAGCGGCAGTAACATCAACCTTACGTGCAAGGTAACAGGCAGCCCGGAGCCACCACAATACATCTACTGGTTCCGGGGTCGAACCTTGGTCAATTATAGCTCCCGAGGTGGCATCAGTGTGGTCACGGACAAGTTGTCTCGGACCTCCAGACTACTGCTAACCAGAGCAACCATACAAGACTCCGGAAACTACACCTGTGCACCGGCTAATGCTGAGCCAGCATCACAAGCCGTCTATATCCACATGGGTAAGATAAGTTAGTGCAGTTATACCTGAACCCACAAAACCAACAGTGTTTATTGTTTCGAAACTCGCGTTTTCTCCAATAAACACTTTTTCTGGTAGGTGGGCACAGATTGTTTTTCTTTCTAGTATTTACTAGATGAATGGCTTACGAAGAGAATATAGGAGTCAGAAACAAGGGGAAATAGGTTGAGAGGAAGACCTCGGAGGAGATGGAGAGATGGTGTGAACAATGTGTTGGAAAATAGAGAGATGGCTGAAGAACAGGCAAGAGAAGTGGTGATGAGTAGGAGTGACTGGAGAATGCTTGTGAATATATGAGTGATAACACGTTGGAGTGGGGGTCGGGTGCCAGTTGGACTGGATAGTAGTCGGTGAGGCGCCTGGCCCCGGGGAAGCCAGTGTATATATAAATGGCCATGCTTGCAGTAATGTGGGCAGGCATTGTGGTGTGTTCCCTGTTCGACTGATGCTTACAACCTCCTCCTCTAAACCTACAACTTTTTTTATCCAAAGCATATAATTATATATCCTCTCGTTAAAATATACATTTTGAATTTAAAAATTCAGAATGTCTCAAATGATAGCCAGAAAAATAATAATATAATAAATCATGGACAAAAATATATAGATAGAGAGAGATATACATAAATAAATAAATAAATAAATAAAAACTTTAATGATTTCGTAGCAGTACGGTAACCCAATTCCTAACCCTCATTCTGTCTCTCAAGCTCTTCTTCAGTACTGTATAATTATCATCCAGCATCCCTGCCTCCCCCAAGAGGGCTAATAAGAGATATTGGTTTTTCCCTTTCCTCTCTCAGAAAATATTCACATACTGTAAATTTCCTTACATTTAACATTTATATCATATAATTATTTGTCAGTAAAGTAATAATGACAAAATATACATGTCAGCAATAATAATTATATATATATATATATAATTATAAGCTTGCGACTACACTAAATATCCTTAAGCAAATTTACATGCAATCCAAACTTGAGCACTCCATTTTCGTTTTGCCTTACATGTTTATCGTTTGATATCACCAGCTTCCCCTCTCTCTGTCTCGCTCTACTGGTCTCCCTAGCCACAGTTTTTATCCTCTCACCCTCCTTGTGCCATCATCGTCATCAATTATTCTGACCGCTAGTTTATCCCCCTTTTCACTCCTTCCTTGTTTCCTCTTATATATCTTAATTGTCTCTGTCTTTGTCTTCACTGAGTTCCATTGTTTAATTTATTTAATACATCGCCTATTTACTTATAGCCTACATATTCGATTGTCTTCTTACTTAATATATACTACACTAATATACACATCTAGTAGAAAAACCAGAGCGTTCGGTTTAGATTAGGATGCACTTTATACGAACATTTATGGTTTTCCGAGATACAATTGCTTAGGACTCCACTGTCAAACAACTTTTAGGAATCTCGCACAGAACACCGAGCAAGTAGGGCACTCCTTTGCTACATATAGAGTTGGCATCTTAAGCAGCACTACCATTACCACTTGAAACCTGGTTAGCATCGCTCAACACCTAGTCAGCACACAAAGTTGCATAGCCATCACCGTTCAGCATTGGGCTAGACAAGGTGTATCACCAGCACCACAAAGCACCTTGCTAATCTACACTTCATATACTCCCTCTTACAATGCCAGCCCATTACCCTTTCAAAATCCAATACGCATTTCTGTTTTGTTTTCTGGTAATTATTAGACGATTTTATTCACATTAGGAAGGGTATATGGAAGTCAGAGGGTTGATTGAGAGAGTCTTTACTATTTTAATAACCACAGATCCTTCCTAAGCTGCATACAATCGTCTAATGATAGCCAAAATATACTGCTAAAACGCGGCAGAGCTTCAAGGGGTTAAGATGTCTGATGTCACCACCATCAGAGACATCTCCTCTTATATTAAGCGGAGATGGGTCGCTTTTCTAGATCACCTTCTCCCTCATGTTTAGTCACAATAGTTTTCAGATTTTAAGATGTTTACCCCAATAGTTTGTCGATTTTAAGACCTTCCGCCCCATTTCCTTGTCAATATTAAAACTTTTCGTGCTATTTATGTGTCTATTTTTCTATCCTTTTGAGCCTGTAATTTTGGAAGAAGATATTTTTCTACCAAAATATTTACAAATTAATGTAGGAGGGAGATCTAATGGATGTTTTTTTAAGTTTGATGGAGGTCTAGGGAGGAAACTAGAAAAACAATTAATAAATTAAAAAAAATCGACCAACAAGTGAATCATCCCCCGTTAAGAAGACTATGCAGCTTCCAGGGACTTACAGCTTAGCCTCCAGGTCTCAGCATAGATTAACAAGGCAAACAATTTGTTGGAACTTATTGAGAGGCCATTTTAATTCAAATCCGAAAATATATTTCTACCTTTATATAACTCGTTGGTCAGACCCCTTTTGGAGTACTGTGTGCAATTGAGGTCCCTATACTATATAAAGTATATTTATATATTGGAGAGAGTTCAGAGAAGGATTACAAAAATAATACCTAAGCTGAGAAATACCAGGGGATGAGTGATGGGATAGAGTAGGGTGATTGAAGGTATTTGAAGGGCGAGGGAGGAAATATACAGAACGGGGAAGGGAAGTACAAAAAAGAGGAGGGGGAAGTTGATGGAGAAAGGAGAGGGAGGGAGGGCAGAGGAGAGGAGGTGGTGGTATGGAGACCTGCCATAAAGTCATATATTGCATGCACTGGTGCATTTAATTTATTAATTGAGTAAGTGTAAGATACCGGAAGGAAGGAACGTTGCATTCGCCAAATAAAACATTCCGAGAGTGATGTCGCTGTTTACAGGTTAATGCCTATTAGCTCAAAAAAATAATAGATATGAAACCCTATGTTCACACAACATGCACTTTTTTCCTTGGGTGTATGTTAATTGTTAAGCCGGTATCACACGAGCGTTTTTTCACTCAGCATTTATACTCATCACTGGTCTGGCAACTTCTGAGGTAAACATTATATACATTTGTGTTGCCCAAATGCATCTACCATCAGTCTAGTTTCCGATAACAGTGCAAAATATTCCAGAAATGTTGCCAACAAAATGTTGATAATTGAATGTTTACTATTTCTGGATGGACATTAGTTCCAGGGCAGTAGTTCCCTTTTCAATGTTCCCTTATCCACTCTAAACCACTGTTTGGACACTTGATCCTCAGTGTTTTGGAGGACAAGCAGCCTAGAAGGGTCACTAGACCTGTTGTTGCTTGATTTCCTTTGTACTCCTTTGTACTATAAAAGCTCTGTGTGATACCAGCTTAAATTTCCTCCAACTAATGATTATAATAATTGGGTTTTTTCCAGGTGAGCACCCAGCGGCCATACAAGGTGGCAAGAGCACCAACTTCCACTGCCAGACGTGCCCGACATTGCTGGTTCTGGGGACGGTAGTGGCGCATCTACATCACCAACAACAACAACAACTATACACACTCACTTATTCATTACTCACCAGTATTTTCATATGTATTGTATTCGGATTATGACTGTGTACATTCATCGCTACATACAACTTCCATATCATCTTCATTTAGACTTCCAAATCATCTTAATTTAGACTTCGAAATCATCTTCATTTAGACTTCGAAATCATCTTCATTTCCTCAGTTTTCTTTGTTCAGTTTGTGCCGCTTCCGTTTCACTCAGAGTGTCGAACATTCCTTGCACTGGTAGTTTTGGGGTAGTCAAAAGAGTTCCTCGACATCTTATCATATCGCAGCGTCATAACTCGCCTCACTGCTCTCAACAATTTAAAGGGAGATGGGTCGTTTTCTGGATCCCTTTCTCCCTCGTGTTTCGCCCCATTAGTTTTCATATTATAAGATGTTCGGCCCATAAATTTGGCTATTTTAACACCTTTCGCTTAATTGTGTTGTCAATTTTAAGACCTTTCGTGCCATTTAGGTCTCCCGCAGGCAATGGATTTAGGTCTCCCGCAGGCAATGGATTAAACATACCCCGCTTTGCTCTGGGGAAAGCTGTTCAAGTCTTTTACACCAACTGAGCTTTTTAACTTACAATTAGCTCCTCATAAGTTGTATATTCACTATTCAATTATTTTATTCGTGATTAGTCATTTGCTGAGCTAGGGCCATTTTTTCTTCACTTCCAATATTTGTTCGTAGGATTTTTGCCTTGAGTGCTACCAGCGCTACTGTAACCATAGAACATTCAACCATTCTCCTCTTCACAGGCCACTAATCACATTGTGTTCATATTTCATTTTTCATTTTTTTTTTTTGTGGATGAGCGAGACAAAAGGCAGAACTGCCAGTGACGATTGCCTCCCCCAGAGTTGAAAGAGTGACAGGGCCTTCATCAAGGAATGTTATCACCTTTCGCCCCATTTTTTGGGTCAAATTTAAGACCTTTCATGCCATTTAGGTGTCTATTTTTCCTGGCGAGCGATAGCGAGCATGTAATTTAAAGAGCAACCGGCCTTCAGCCGGCAAATTTTTCTACCGAAAAATGTAAACATTTATCTTGAAGGGGGTCTAGGGGGTGTTTTTTTAAGCTTGATGGAGGTCTAGCGAGGAAACTAAAAATTACATGAATAACTGTATAAATAAACCCAAAATACAGCCACTATCCCGTTAACTTTTGTATATATAAAATACATTGGACTAATGTATCCGCCTAACTCAAGCCAGTGTGTGATATAGGATGAAAAACGCGGGTTATAATTTATTCGCCGTTAGTAGGCGAGCCATCATGACCTCTAACCTCTGTAACTCAAAAACGACTAGCGTAATCGAGCTAATATGTGTACCATTTGGGAAGAGTCACTTAAGGAATAGATGTGGGAATTTACAGGCCATTTGCTCCAGCCCTTTTCTATTAACAGAGGATAGCGGTCATGATGATTTCTCGCCTACTTACAGCGACTAGACTATAGCTAACATGGCAACAACTGGCAATGTCATATATCACAAAATATACAATCGGCCTAATAAGTGATGTCTCGGCACCAAGTATATTTGATCCATACTATAATTGGTATCACCAATATCTAAACTTGACCTATTCATTTCGAGGGGGATATACAAACCTATATCTACACTTACCCACCCTATTCAACATCTGGCAGACATTATTACAGCACAGAGAGACCCAAACGTCAGGACAGCTGAGACATGACTTATTAGCGCTACCGTACATGTGTCTGTCTGGTGGTTCATAATAAAATTGATGCCTGTGTACACATGGTTTTATTTCCAATGTTTTTTCTTTTCCTAATTTAACTGTATAACAGATTAAAATGGTTGGATCAGGGATTCTGTTAAAAATATACTGTTACTGCTGGATTTGGTATTCCATTACTATAATTACAAGGATGAACAAGGGAAAACAATACGGAATAATAACACAGAAGGTAAGAAATAACACAGAACTGCAGTGGAACAAAGATACAACAGATCAACTGATTCTCTCCAGACTACTGGTTGGAGGTTGGGTATTGGGAAAGGGAGGACGGCTACACAGAAGAAGAAAAACACAGAAGAAAAACCTGAAACAAGTGGAAGAGGTGGCCAAGGGAACGAGAGGAGTGGGATGAAAGAAGACAATAGCAAGATGGAGGGGGGGGGGGGGGGGAGGAGGAGGAGGAGGAGAAGGAGCAGGAAGAATTCAGCGCAATTAGTTCCTGAAAAAAAAGGACAATACTGTTCAAAGAAAGGCTTTCGAAGGAAGTTAGGAAACTAAATTGAAATAATAAATAGTAGACTGCTAAGGTAAGCACCAGTGGAGCGGCCCTTTAGGAAACCATACTGGCGATCTGAAAGTATATTATGGGAAGATGTAATATGCTTAACAAATTTTAAATTAGGAATAGTTTCACCACTGTAGAGATGCAAGAAATGAGAGTTGAGAATTCAGAAGAATCAAAGTTGGGAACACGAGAGCAAGGAAGATTGATGCGCATATATACAAAACATATACTGTACCTTTGGATTGAAACTGAAGATAGAGATAGTAGGAGAATGCAGAGAAGGGTTTGCTGTCAGTAGTCCCAGACAACTGAGTTTCGGTGAGAAAAAGACAATCAGGGTTGGCAGAAGAGAGGTGGTCTTCCACAGAGTGGAAGTTAGAGGAAAGGCAACGAATGTTACAGAAATTGATAGTAAAAGTGGGAGGTCGTGGTCCAGTGTATTTCGATGGGTCAGCATCTGGGGCCAAACCACTGGGGGCATTTCTGGTCAAACCAAAGAGAACACTAAAGTAATTAATACAATCTATGTGCATTTGCTCTCTTTGTTTGTTTGTCTAGTTTTTCTGCTTGTCTAACTCATCCTCTGTATTCTCTTGTCTAGGGTGCTGGTTTCCTTTGTAAGAGAGCCCGAGTTCCACCACTGTGCCGGGGGTCTAAAATGTGGAGTCATATTTCACACTTTCTTCCTGCACTGGAAAAAATATGGTGGTGTTTGTGCAGTGCTGGTGATGATGGTGTTGACGGTCGTCGTGTATGGTGGTGGCTATGGTGTTGGTTGTGATGACCATGGTGGTAGTGGTGATAAGTGTCAATGGTTGTAGTGGTGGTGGTTATGATGATGATAGTGATGGTAGTGATGACCATGGTGATAGTGGTGATAAGTGTTAATGGCTATGGTGGTGGTGGTGGTGGTGGCTATGGTGTTGGTTGTGATGACCATGGTGGTAGTGGTGATAAGTGTCAATGGTTGTAGTGGTGGTGGTTATGATGATGATAGTGATGGTAGTGATGACCATGGTGATAGTGGTGATAAGTGTTAATGGCTATGGTGGTGGTGGTGGTGGTGGCTATGGTGTTGGTAGTGATGATGGTACTGATGACCATGGTGGTAGTGGTGGTAGTGGTGATGATCATGGTGGTATTGGTGATAAGTGTTAATGGTTATGGTGGTGGAAGTGGTGGTAATGAGTTTGCTGGAGGTCTACGGAGGAAACTAGAACAAAATAATAAGTAAATGAAACAAAATCGAGCAAAAGGTGAACCCTGCCCCCTTAACCTGTGATGGAGAGAGAAGAGGGGAGGGGTAATGGAGTTCACCTGTTCAATGGAGTTCACCTGTTCAATATCATGGCGCCATCTGTATATATATTCTGGCCATCCTTAGATGATTATACAGCTTAAGAAGGACCTGTGATAATTAGCATTCTTAAATATACCTTAATTATCCTTTTAACTCCGAACAGGCTACCTCTATCTTGTGTCGTCCCAGCTGTGGTGTGTTTAGTTTGCAAGTTTTAAATTTTAATTCTATACAAGATCGTCTGATAATATCCAAATATGAATGGAAAGGAAGTAAAGCGTCATGGTATAAGGGACAGTGATAGAAGGTTATGCATTCAACTCACCAACAGAGCATATTAACATACATAAGAGTAACAACAATAACTTTGCCTTAACCTGACGTAGCCTACCTTAAGGGGAGGTTTCTAGTTTGTTTCCTACTCCTCCAGCAATCTTAAAATTTCACCCCCTTGACCCCCTTTCAATATAAATTTGTACATTTTTCGGTAGAAAAATGTCCCGGCCGAAGGCCGATTATTCTTAAATTACAGGCTCGCTATCGCTCGCCAGGATAACATCGACACCTAAATAGCACGAAAGGTCTTAAAATTGACAGAATGGGGCGGAAATTCTTAAAAATCACCAAACTAATGGGGCAAACGTCTTAAAATCTCAAAAGCAAGGGGGCTAGACATGAGGGAGAAAGGAGTCAAGATAAAAGTCCCTCAACTGGAAATCTCCCCTTAACCCGCACAGCACCGGTGACGTCCTTCTCATTATTCTCTGGCAACTATTAGACGATTTTATTCAGCTTAGGAAGGGCGTCTATCCATTAAAATAGTGCATCCTATCTCAATTAATCCTCATAGCGACCATAATAATATAGCCTTTACAAGCTTCATAAAATCGTCTAAATTCAGCTAAAATGCAAACAAAAAGACATCGCCGGTACTGAAGGGTTTAAGGGGAGGTATTTAGTTTGTTCCCTAGACCTCCATCAAGCTTAAAATTACACCCCCTTGAGTCCCTTTCAAGATAAATTTGTACATTTTTCGGTAGAAAAATGTCCCGGCCGAAGGCCGGTTCCTCTTAAATTACAGGCTCGCTATCGCTCGCCAGGATAAAATTGACACCTGAATTGCACGAAAGGTCTTAATATGGGGTGAAAGTTCTTAAATTCGCTAAACTAATGGGGCAAACGTTTTATAATATCAAAAGCAATGGGGCTAAACATGAGGGAGAAAGGGGTCAAGAAAAAAATCCCTTAAGTGGAGATCTGCCCTTAAGCTAACCTAGGCTACACTAACGTAACCTTGTACTAACCTGACCTACCCTTATCTAACCTAACCTGACTTAAGGGGGGGATAGGGGTCGCTTTTCTGGGGCACCTTCTGCCTCATGTTTAGCCCCATTAGTTTTAATATTTTAAGATGTTCGGCCCATTAGTTTGGCGATTTTAAGACCTTTCGCCCCATTTCTTTGTCAATATTAAGACCTTTCGTGCAATTTAGGTGTCGATATTTTTCCTGGCGAACGATAGTGAGCCTGTAATGACTTGCTTTCCCATTTTTTGTAATTATCGAATCCTAACAGGGGCTATATATAACCAAGATATTAACCTCCATCACTGAAAATTATTAACACAAATCTCTAAAAATATCTGGGGTGCATTTTGGAGTCCATATTTTCACCCCTCCCTCTGCCAACGACGTGTATATACATCGAACAGGTTGAACGCAATCCAGTGCCAATTATGTATATAATATAATATATAAACAAAATAGTAAAACATTTGTAAATGGGATCTTGTCAAAGCCAATTTGACACACACACACACACACACATATATATATATATATATTTTTTGTCTATGTGAATGAGGGAGACAAAAGGCATAAATGCCTGCAGCGAGTGCCTCCCCCAGATTTCAAAGAGTGACAGGGCCGAAATCAAGGGCCGTTCGAGCTAAAAATGTCTGGACACACGGAGTTTGAACCAATTTAAGTCATAGGAAGAGGGAAAGACTGATTCTGGGAGAGAGTTCCAGAGCTCAGCAGTTGAATAGAAGAAAGTCTGAGAATAGCGTTTCACTCTTGGTTTGGGTTGCTCCACAATATTCCATGTCTATATAAATAAAGCCAATCATTATAACTAAAAGGTTCCATACCTCTACTGCATCAGAAGAGAAACCGTATTGCCATTTGTAACAGTTGGCCAAATCCGGATATTACAACAACTATATCCGGCTGTGAGTGGAGGCCATTAACGAGAGGGATTTGTTTTGTCTGGGGCCCCTTTCTCCCTCATGCTTAGTTCCATTATTTATGAGACTTTAAGACGTTTACCCCATTATTTTGGCGATTTTGAGAACCTTTGCCCCATTTCTTCGTCAATATTAAGACCTTTCGGGCCATTTAGGTGTCGAGCGATAGCGAGTCTGTAATTTAAGAGTAATCGGCCGTCGGCCGGTAAATTTTTCTACCGAAAATGTACACATTCATCTTGAAGGGGGGGGGGGGGGTCTAGGGTGTGTTTTTTAAGCTTGATACAGGTCTAGGGAGCAAACTAGAACAACAATATATAATAATAATACAATACAAATATGATGGAATAACCTCCCCTTAACGTGGTGGAATGAACACTTCCCGGGCTGCATTTTGGACGTTCATGTTGGAATTTAAAGGTTCAGGCAGAAATACGGCTCACACATAAAAAGAGTCACGAAATTACGACCGGACTTTCACGAGCTCTCACGAATAACCCCTTCTGTACCGGCGACGTCTTATATACTTCAATCTAGCTATACTCAGACGCTTTTTTTGCAGTTTAAGAAGAATCTGTGGTAGTAAAACGGGTTAAGTGAGATACTTCGAAGTCTGTTCATGGCTGGAGGTGCTTTTTAAACTGCATAAAACCGTCTAAAAGGAGCCATAATAAAGGTAGAGAGACGTTGCCGGTACAGAAATGGTTAATGAAGTACACCAACTCACACACACAGTTCAGAACCAACTGAATCTTGACGTGTGTACTATAGTCTATGCGCTGTAAGTAGGCGAAAAATCATTACCTCTATCCTCTATAACTAAAAAACGACTAGAGTAATCGAGCTAATATTTCTACCATTTGGGAAGAGTCAGTCAAGGAATACATGTGGAGATGTACAGCCCATTTGCTATAGCCTTTTTTGAGTTACAGAGGATAGAGGTCATGATATCTTGCCTACTTACACCGAATAGACTATAGTAGTATTAGTTTGAGCACATTTCAATTAGTTTCAATAACAAACAAAACAGTATTATACAACAGTTCATCCGTCTCTATAAAAACTTCAATTCCCTTCCTGGTTATGAAGTAGAGAGGCCATTGATTATATTATGTGTTCTCTATCCAACAGTTCCAGTGTTGCTTCGTTGTGGGGATGAACAATTATTAAAGTCTGGTGAGAGGAGGGAGGCCGAGTTAAGGGGAGATGGACTGGGTTTTCTGGCTCCCTTCTCCCTCGTGTTTAGTCCCATTGTTTTTTTTTTTATTTTAAGACGTTTGACTCATTAGTTTGGCGATTTTATAACTTTACACCCCATTTCTATGTCAATATTAAGAGCTTTTGGGCCATTTATGTGTCGATTTTTTCCTGGCGAGCGATAACGAGCCTGTACTTTTAAAAGTAACCGGCCTTTGGCCGGAACATTTTTCTACAGAAAAATGTACTAATTTATCTTGAAGGGGGTTCTAGGGGGTGTTTTTTACAGCTTAATGGAGGTCTGGCGAGGAAACTAACAAATGATAGATAGACAACACAATAAGTAAAAACAAAATAGGCCCATCTCCCCTTAAGGAAGAGGGTGAGAGTTCTGGGAGTGAGAAAGTTAGGTGGTAATGGAAGGAGATGTGTTATGTAGTTTACCTTTCAGACGCTAAGTGGGTGACAACTAGCACAAAGTGGCCACTCTCGATTCCAAACCTCACATCATGCTTACAACACACCTCACACACCACACCATTACTCACACTGAGTAATGCGGACACCATCCAGCTCGCCTGAGCTATCACAAGAGACTGGATGACTCCGTTGTCGACTCCTGCCCGGGATGTAACACAGCATCCCATACCATTAACCCTCTCACGTTCTTGACGCAATTTTGAGCCTATTAGGGATACTTTACATCCTTTGTTACCATCAGGGGTATTTAGAAACCTTTAGTTTAGTTACTGTAACCTCTGCAGTTGTCTTTAAGTTAGCTGTGGGCAGAAAACTAATTTTGGAGAGGTAATTATAAGAGTGAGAGAACTCTATTTCTTATTGCTAATCTGGCAACCTCTGCGTCATATGGTCGTGAGAGGGTTAAACACATCATAGAAGACTGCATTTCACACAACCACTTACGCCAACAACACAATCTACACTCAATGAGAGCTCTGTGGGAAAGCCCGATCGTGGCCATGGCCTTCCTCAGGGACTCGGGGCTGTTCGGCCAGGCAGCTTAGGGAACAACAACAACAACAACTCACACCTCACCAATACTCACACCACACCAATACTCACACCTCACAAAATGCTCACAACACACTCACACTCCACACCAATACTCACACACCACCTCACAAAATGCTCACAACACACTCACACCTCACCAATACTCACACCTCACAACTCACAAAATGCTCACAGCACAGTCACACCTCACACCAATACTCACACCTCACAAAATGCTCACAGCACAGTCACACCTCACACACCACACCAATACTCACACCTCATACACCACACCTCACAAAATGCTCACAACACACTAACACCTCACACACCACACCAATACTCACACCTCACACACCACACATAATGCTCACAACACACTCACACCTCACAAAATGTTCACAACACACTTACAACACACTCACACCTCACAGCTATACTCACACCTCACAGCAATACTCCTCCCTCATTATCATGAACACGGAGACAGCGCTCAGGGACCGTCACTCAAGCCGTTTTTCTGGCCATTCTTCTCTCTCATGCTTAGCCCCATTAGTTTTCAAATTTTAAGGCGTTCGGCCCATTAGTTTGGCGATTTTAAGACCGTTTGTTCCTTTTCTTTGTCAATATTAAGATTTTTCGTGTCATTTTGGTGTCGATTTTCTTCTTGGCGAGCAATAGCGAGCCTGAAATGTACGAGGAACCGGCCTTCGGCCGAGACATTATGCTACCGAAAAATTTACAAGTAGCCTATATCTTGAAGGGGGATCCTGGGTTTTTTTTTTAAAGTTTGATGGAGGTCTAGGGAGGAAAGAAAAATACATATAGAAAGATAAGTAAACAAGAAAATACATGCGCCCATCCACCCGTAAATCCTATACCGTATGTAAACATACGAGCGAGGAAGAGGTACACAACCTGATCAGATGAAAGCACTCTACAAGCAGTGGTGGGGGAAGGGGGGAGGTGTGTGTGTGTTTACCTCCTCCCTCCCTCCCTTCCGCCTATGTTTATTTGACGATATTCTTCACAAAAACGTTAATCCGGTATCATACGAGAGCCTTTATAGTCAACATTCGATGATCAACAAATTTCTGGCAACATTTTTGGGATATTTCACACTGGTATCGGAAACTAGACTGTTCATAGATGAATTTAGGTGAAACATATATATTAATGGTTTACTTCTTAAGCTGTCAGACCAGTGTTGAGGATAAATGTTGAGGGAAAAAGCGCTCGTTGGGTCCTTATTCTTCGAAGATGCCTTGTTATTCAAGCATATGCACATGTGGCATAATAATAATATTGTTTTATATTGGATATATATGGGAGATATTAAGAAAATCTTCCACCTTTCTCCACCCTCTGATTCAATTGCATACTCACACCAACCTTGCAACTACTGACCACAACATCGCCATTCCCGCATTATATATTTACAAAAATATACTTGTGGTGGATACCAATAATTTCATAGTGCTAAATATGTCATAACTACTGTATTATATATTAGACAATATTTAAATATATAAATAATAAAACACATGCAAACAAAGGCAATATCAGCAAAGCATCAAGCGCACACAGCCAAGCGATCCCAAATAGCCTGTTTACAAACAAAATAGTACACATCGCTTGTAAAAATAGCGTAGATATCTGGTGGAACACAAACCTGGCGTGTGCTTGTAATCAAAACAGACCCAGAACGGACTATGATCATAAAGCCGCTGTCACACGAGCGCTTTTTCCGCCAATTTTCCATGAGCAAGCTTTTTCTCGTATTATTCCTAGACCTTTTCGCACTGGTATCGGCAACTAAACGGAAGGTAGATTATGTTAGGGGGCTGAATTCTGATAAAGTGTAGTTTTTCAAGCTTCCAGACCATAATTGCCCGTAAAAATTGCTCGAAAAAGGGCTCGTGTGACACCGGCTTGACGCTAGGCTTACTGAACTGAGAATGAAATACCCAGTGTATATTTTCAACGACCCATTCTGTCCCGGTGACGTCTTTTTACTTTTAGTCTATCTATATTTAAGGGGACATGGGCCGGTTTTCTGGACCACTTTCTCCCTCATACTTAGCCCCATTAGTTTTCAGATGTTTGTCCCATTAGTTAGTCGATTTTAAGACCTTTCGCCCCATTTCTTCGTCAATATTTAGACCTTTCGTGATGTTTAGGTGTCGATTTTTTCCCTGGCGAACGATAGTGAGCCTGTAGTGTTGGAAGAACTGGCCTTCGGCCGGATTTTTGTTCTACCGAAAAATGTACAAATTAATCTAGAAGGGGGATCTATGGATGTTTTTTTTTATTTGATGAAGATCTAGGGAGGAAACTAGAACAATAATGAATAAATGCAAAAATCGCCCAAAAAGTGAACCATCGATTTTGTGCCGTTTAAGAAAGATCTGTGGTAGTAAAAAAGGATTACGTGAGTTAATTCGAAGTATGTTTATTGCAGGAGGCCATTTTTAAACTGAATAAAATCGTCGAATAACAGCCAGAATAAAGTTAAAGGAACGGCATCGGTACTGAAAGGGTTAAGGGGGGCCCACCTCGCTTTTTTTTCTCTTTCTCTCCCTCTCTCTTTGGCTTGTATCCATTCGGCACCATTCAGCCTACTGTTTTAAGACGTTTACCCCCATCCATGTGTCAATATTTTCCTGGCGAGCGGTAGCAAGCCAGCATATATATATTTTTGTTTTGACAGCAAGCTAAATGTGTACATTTTTCGATAGAAAAATGTCTCCGGCGAAGCCGGATTTCTCCATACAATGCTGGCTCGCTATCGCTCGCCAGGAAGAAATTGACACCTGGATGGGGATAACCGTCTTAAAACAGTTGGCTGAATGGGACCGAATGGTCTGAATAACAATTGATAATTCCTATGCCTTTGTTATTATTGAAATGAACAATTAAGGGTGGCCTATGCCATTTTATGAGAATAAAATTTATGTTAAGCAGTGCTAGTTTAACGAAGAACAGGTATGGCCTTTCACATTGCATGGCATAATAAAATGGACCTGAGCCGTGTCAGTATTTTTGTGAGCTGGACGAGTTTTCCCGGAATGCTAATAACCCATTCTGTTTTTTCCAACAACAACACCGCCGGTAGGATTAATTAGTTAAACCCCATGATAATATTTTTATATTTTAACCCCTTGAACCTCTGACGCGTTTTAGAAGTATATTTTGGCTATCATTAGACGATTTTATGCAGATTAGGAAGAATCTGTGGGTATTGAAAGGATAAAGACTATCTCAATTAACCCTCTGACTTCCATATACCCTTCCTAATCTGAATAAAATCATCTAATAATGACCAGAATACAGAAAAAGAAATGAGTCTTGGATCTTGAAAGGGTTAACTAGCAGAATAAAATATTACTCAGATGACAGAGAGCCCCAGGAATGACAGTCATATTATCAGTACATCATATGACAACAGGTGCTGAACAGAGCACACATCTCGGTCGTGCGTACAAACCAGAAGAAATAAAAGTAGCTACCAGTCTTTTAGATTGTACACGGAATTGTAAAAATAACTTACCAAGCAACTATTATGTCTTAAAACGCCAACTATGAGTAACTAAATTGTGAGCATACTAGATATTATACAGAACACTGCTTGTAATTGTGAGCATACTAGATATTATACAGAACATTGCTTGTAATTGTGAGCATACTAGATATTATACAGAACACTGCTTGTAATTGTGAGCATACTAGATATTATACAGAACACTGCTTGTAATTGTGAGCATACTAGATATTATACAGAACACTGCTTGTAATTGTGAGCATACTAGATATTATACAGAACACTGCTTGTAATTGTGAGCATACTAGATATTATACAGAACACTGCTTGTAATTGTGAGCATACTAGATATTATACGGAACACTGCTTGTAATTTCCTAAACGTATTTTGAAGGAGCCCATAACATTTTTCACATTTCATGGGCTCAGCCTTGCTAATTAATTATGAAGATATATTGTACTGTATATATTTTAAGGCTAAATAAAGTTACTATTTGTATTTGTATTATTATTATTATTATTATTATTATTATTATTATCACTTTTAGTCTTTTAAATCATGTAATTTTCAATTAGGTTTTGACATTCATGCAATCGCAATACACATATTCATAAATTAATATGCATATGTAAATGTAACTCACCACCATCCACTGAAGGTAAATGAAAATTGCACTTGCGCTTGCATTGATCCCTGCGTATCCCTTCGTATTCATGAGGAGACCGATATTTTGAGGTAGCAGAGAGTAAGTTATTCCTCCCTACTCACTCACTCACTCTCTCTCTCTCTCTCTGTCGTACAGGGTACATCACACAGTCAGGAGTGCGAGCTAGTGGGAGTCTAACAGGAGTCACTAGGAGTGGCTAGAATCACTAGGAGTCATCGATTTTCACCGCGAACAGGCCCGCGAGTCCAAATTGTCCCCTACTCCTAGTGACTCTAGCTCGCACTCCTGACTGTGTGATGTACCCTTTAGTCGCTTTGATTGCCTTGGTGTCTCTCTGACCCAGGTAATATCATCTGCCCCCACTACAGGTTCACTTTACCATTTACTGTAAACGACAATACTATTGGGAGGTTTGACGTACCTCCCAACCTACCAAATAGGAAAACCTACTATTTGGTAGTAGTCTTGGAAAATCCAACGTCAAGGCTATTAACCTAATTGCAATGACGACTTGTCTATTTTGACTGCTATGTCGTCATTCCAACCGCGGTTAAAAAGAAAACGTCTAGAGTCTACTCCTTATCTTGCTCTAGGAGACGTTGTACATTAACCAAAACTACCACCGAAGGTGAAAAAAGTATAGAAGAGAAGAAAAAGGGGTTTACCTTAGTTACCGCTCAAGGCCCATCCCGTGTTCCGTCATGCGCCGATCCCTGTCGAACGTGCGCATGAGCGACCCTCTCTTGTTATCACATCTCACGTCAGCAGAAGAACGCGGATGGGCAGGGGTCCGGCGTGAGGGAGGGTATTATGTACGTTGGATTTTCCAAGACTACTACCAAATAGTAGGTTTTCCTATTTGGTAGGTTGGGAGGTACGTCAAACCTCCCAATTTGTTAGTAGTCTTGGCAAATCCAACGTCAAGGCTGCATAACAAATAGGAGGAGGACATCCAAGCCCAACCTACCAAAAAACCAATGCATAAGACAAAATTATGAATGACAAAGAAACACAATTTAAACAAGAGAGTTTAATAAAAGAGTGAAAAACTGAGGAGTAGCTAAAAAGAGCAGTTTTAACACGTGCCCGTCATTCATAGTAATGCAAAACCATAGACTTGTCTTAAACCAAAAAGTACTGTACACAAAATCCCTTTTCTTCCAAAATGAACAAAAACACTGATCACAAAAACAAAACACAATTAACAATGAGGCAAAAACACTTATGTACTGTATACATATAACATAACCCCAAACTTGTAATCCAGTGTTGCAAACCCGTACTTCCCTCCCCCCCTTTTCGAAAGAAAACAAAGGAAAAGAAAAAGTGACGAGGGGGGAAGACCAGGCAACTTCGCGAGAACCCTAGGAAACACGACTCCCGAGAGCTATCACAGGCCGAGGGGGTCTAACAATGGACATGGAGAGGTAGGAGGAGACGAAGGTATGGACAGAAGACCACAAACCAGCCGAGGCGACGTCAGGCAACGAACGAGTTTGCAGGAACCGTAAGGAGGCAGCAAAGGATCGCACATCGTGCGCAGAACCCCGACAAGCAGGGTTACTGGCACGAATGACCCGACAAATGTGGCGGCCTATCTGTACCTTCGAGAGCCTCCTACCAGTCCGAGGAGACACCCACACAGCAGTACCCGAAGTCGGAGCCACAGACTCAACATAGGAGTGCAAGGCCTGCACCGGGCACAACACATGGTGAGTATGCCCACGCTTTAAAGCCTGGATGGTAAAAGGCTTGAAAACGTGGGTCTCTCTCTCATTCTTGGCAACAAAATGAGGGGAGGGGGCTAACGTGACGACATTCAAGGACGGGGAGAATCGCATGCATTCCTGGGACCGCGACATGGCAGCTAGTTCAGACACCCTATCCCCAGTGGCCAGAGCGACAAGGAAGAGTGTACGCTCGAGCAACTGAACCGGTGTAGTGTCCCGTGTATATGTGTGAGAAGCCAGAAGGTCCAGAGCACGCCCCAGATCCCACTGAGGAGGGATCTGGCGCGGAGGCGGACGCTCCCTGAAGGCAGCCTTCATGAAGGAATCCAGCTCCTTCGGTGGAACGACCAGCCCAGTGACGGACTCAAAGACCTCCCGGATGGCAGACAAGTGGTTACGTATAGTGTTGACTTGAGAGCGACGTGTACGGAAGAGGTGAAACAAGTAGTGTAGGACGAGGGAAGGAGAGCTAACAGTCTGGTGAGTGTCCTGTATCCACCTAGTAAAAGACCTCCAGTGGGACTCGTAAGTCCCCCAAGTCGAAGACGTCCATGAACGCTTCAGGAAGTCAGTCAGGTCCCGTCCGTGGACCGGGAGCCACCGTGCCTCACGAACATCCACGATGCGAAGGCCAACGAGGTCCGCAGGTCGCCAACCTGGCTCAAGTGGAAGTTTGAGAGAGGGAGAGGGACCGGACTCGGGCACCACCGCTTCAACTGGGAGTACCAAGCCTGGGCCGGCCACAGAGGCGCTATCAGCCAGACTCTGCCGCGGTACAGCCGCAGTCGCGCGAGGACTTTGCACATCAACAGTGCGTCTGGTGGCGGAAATATGTATATCGACTGCCACCTGTTCCAGTCTTCCATGAAAGCGTCCGGACCCCCCTCCGGAGTGCGAGTCCGGAGGGACAGGTACTGAGGCAACTTGCGCGTCTCCTTCGATGCGAACAAGTCGACCTCCGGAACACCCCAGGAAGCTGCGAGGTCGTCGAATACAGTCTGTTTCATTGCCCATTCTACAAGAACGCCCCGTCCTCGCGACAGGGCGTCCGCCCACAGGTTGGCAGTCCCGGGCAGGTAGGAGGCGTGCAGGGAGATGTTGTGTCGGTTCGCGAGGAAGAACAACTTCTCTGAGATCCCCAACAGAGTCAAAGACCTGGAGGACCCCTGCTTTTGGATACAGTGGACAGCTGTCTGATTGTCCATCCTGAAGGCCACCGACTTTCCCCGAAGGGCCAGCGCGTGGTCCCTCAGGAAGAACAAGGGAACCAACAGTTCGAGGGCATTGATGTGTAGGTGTGTGTGTCCCACCCATCTGCCGTGATGTTGATGTCCCAGGTTTGATTGGTAACCCCACCCCACCTCGCTCGACGCATCTGTATCTACCCAGATCGTCGGCGGGGGGGCGGTCCAGGGCACAGCCGCAGAGAGCGTGCCCCGAGCAACCCAGTGTCCTAAGTGTCTGTGAATGGTACGCGGGATCGGCATGAGCCGATCCATAGGGGCCAACGGAAAAACCTTGTTGCCCATGAGTATCAGGCGGCGCAGCCTGAGCCTCCCTAAGGGAATGGTCAGAGCGGCCCAATTCAGCGAACCCACTAACGAGTCCCAGATCCTCCTCGTGAGGGAGACCGAGTGCAACACGGCGAAGACCTTCCTGCGAAGTTTCACCGCGTTTGGCTGACTCTGGGTCACTGTAGCGTTGGTCAGATCCCATTCGAGACCTACCCACGTCACGACACGCGACGGGGTCAGGCGCGACTTGGGAATATTGATTTTGAACCCTAACTGTGTGATGTGTTGAACTACTGTGAGGGTGTCGTGGACGCACTGTTCTAGGGTGTCTGAAACTATCAACCAGTCGTCCAAGTAAAACAGGATCTGGAGGCCGCCCCTGAGGAGAGGATCCAGAGCCTGCTTTACCAGTTTCGAGAAGATCCGCGGCGCGATGTTGAGACCGAAGGGAAGTCTGTCGAACATGAACACACGATCGGAAGTCTGAACGGCCAAGAATCGCTGGAAACGAGGATGGATCGGAACGTGCCAATACGCATCCTTGAGGTCCAGCGACACTACCCACGACAGAGGTCGCAGGGCCAGTCGTACCTGGTGCACCGTCAGCATCCGAAACCGTGTGTTCACGATGTGCCCGTTGAGGGCCGACAGATCCACCACCGGTCGCATCGCGTCGCAGTCCTTCTTCGGTACCAGAAAAACACGGGAGAGGAAAACCGGTAGACCGGCTTTCACCTCCTTGACGATTCCCTGCTCGTGCATGGATGTAATCACGTCGGCCACCTCCGAAGAGACAGGCCGGCGTCGTTGACAAGAGCTGAGTGGGGGTCTGGACTTCCATCTCCAGGTTAGACCCCTCCGTGCAATCTTCCGCCCCCACGTCCCTCGTGGCCACCGAAGGGCGCAAGGGCGAAAATAACCTGTGGGAGCCCCCGAGATGAGGCGAGCGACCCTTTCTGCGAGGCGAGAAGGAGAACAAGGAGGAGACCGACCTGGAGAACCTACACATTTTTTGACGTGGAGGGTCCCCCGGTACGGTCCCTGCGGTCATAAGATCCACGTTGACCACCCCTACCCCCCCCACCTCGCCGAAAAGGGCGGGTCACCCCATCCCCTGTCCGTCGTGTGTCAGACCCCGTCGAAGTGCGGCCGGAAGTGGAAGGCTGGCCAGCCCCTTCTCGGCGGGGATGAAAGGGAGCAGGAGCAGAAGTGCGAGGCGGAACCGACGCTCTGGCCGGCAACTTCCCTTTCCTGCGCCCTTTCTTGGCGGCAGCAGTGGCGGCAGCACCCCGAAGGGGACCGGCAGAAGGACGGGACTGCGAAGACCCGGTCGCGACACAGCGCGTCTTTGCGTGTCGTAAGCAGGGTCCGCTGACAGAGAAGCGTAGCGTTCCCAAGCATCCTGCGCAAAAAGCCCCGATGTATATAGCTCAGAGTATAATAGACCCTGACGAATATCCAAAGGGGCCTTCCGGCAGAACGAGGACCTTACCGTCTGGCGTTGTCGAGTTGCCTCGCACAAAACCGCCTTCAGCTCGGGAACCAAAGACACCGCGAGCTGAAGGTGGATCCGCCGAACGTGGTCCAAGCCCTCGCGAAGATCGCCAGGTGCAGTCGCCTCGATAAGTCGCAGGTGGTGAACAGACGTCTGGAGGGAACCTAAAGACAAGACAATAAGTTCGCCACCCTCTGCCGCAAGGTAAAATCCCTGTCGACAGAGGACTTATCTGGGTGGGAGAAGAACGGGTTAGCAATAGCACAAATTTCAAGTTTGGGAGCGCTAATCCAGGACCAGAACTTGCCATCCAATCCGCCGACAGATACCAGAGGAGGCAAAAGCAGTGACGACTCTGGGGGAGGGACTGAAATAGATCTGTCGACGGAACGGTTGGCAAAGTCTAAGGCCTCAGCAAACCAGGCCTCCAATGGGAGAGGGTTATCGAGCACGACGGCTAAGCCAGGCTTACCGTCGTCGCACAAACCCGTCCCATAGGAGGACAGTCCCGTTAACACAGCCAGGGACTGAACATCCTGAAGGATGTCCTGGCGGCTGAAGTCTGACCAGAGCTTAGTCCGAGGAGCAGACGGGGGCTTGGGCTTCACCGAGAAGTACTGAAGGTCAGTCCTCGTCGGGTACGCCCGCACCTCCACGTCGGCCACCTGACCATCCACCCTGATCGCCCTGAACTGCATCTTGTCATTGATTTGGACCGACCAGTCCAAAGGTAGGGCCCTCTCACCTGACGGGAAGTCGGTAGCACGCTCCGGGTGGGAGGCCTTCACCCCCTTCCAAACAGCCAAGGAGCCATAGAGGAGCGGCATAGTCCGCGACGGGACCTTGGCCTTTTGGATGGGGGGCAAGCGCGGACCCTGCCCTAGCAGACGGAGGACCCCCGCATGTGAGACAGTAGGGGCAACCACCTGAGCCAGGGCAGGAGCAGTACTAGCCGACGACCGGGCAGGCGGAGAAGCAGGGCGAGAAGGAATGTGGTCCACCGCAGAGGGGAGGGGGACCAAAGCAGGGGCAGGTTGGGTGAGGCGCTGAGGTTGTGTCACCGCCAAGAAGCGCGATAAGAGGGATTCTTGCATCGCCTCCAAGCGCGCGTCGAAGTGAGACACAACCCACCCCTGCATAGCCGAAAATCGATCCGAGAGAGGCGACCCCCTCGAAGATAGTTCGGCCCGCAGGGGCGAGCGTGAGCGAGAGCGAGACCCACGACACGAAACAGCAGCGTCGCGGCCCAAAGAAGGCGAGCGACGACGGCCGTGACGGTCCTGAGGGTCTCGTTCCCGATCACTAACGCCCGAGGGGGAAACATCACCATCCCCCTCTTCCAGCGACACGTCAGCCCCCGAGAAAGGGGACCCCGAAACCTCGCTATACTCCACCGAGTCAAGCGGCGGGGGTACCCTCACGGGGAGCCGGCAAGCGAAGATCAGGAATAGAAGAAGGAAGAGGAGCAGGATGACGGGAGGGGGAAGGCTGGCCGGGTGAAAGGAGGTCAGAAGGAGCCGCGGGGGGAAACAGAGCAAGGATCCCCGGGGCTGAGAGAACAGGGCGGCCCGACACCGAGGCGGAGGAGGGAGGAACCTCCACCTTGGGACGAGACCGAGAAGGAAGAAGAGGCACTGAAGCAGGAGAAGTAGGAGGAGAAGCAACTACATCCTGGCGGACCCTCCTGGACAGAGTAGAAGGAGGGAGCAGAGGGCCAGCTACAGCATGAACATCCGCGCGAGTAGTGGACAAATGAAGAGGACGTCTTTTGTGCAGGGGAAGCGGGCGGAAGGTAGTAGAGCCCCTATCCGGAGAGGCCAGGGGAGGGCGTACAGGGGCAGAGACGCTAAACCCGGCCTCAGGGCGAGAACCATGACGAGGGCGAACGGCGGAGTCAAGGTGAGCAGGCGGACGAGGAGGGGCAGTAGAGGACGAGCGGCGAGGAGAGCGAGAGCGTGGACGGAGCTGGGGATCCACCCGACGATGCGACGACCGACCACGGGACCCAGGGAGGAGGGCCCGAGCAGGGAGAGGGCCAGGTAAACGGCCCCCAGACGGGTCAGGGATGCCCAGGGCGACGCGGATCCGGTCGTCAACAAAAGCCGGGGAACGGTGGCCCACAGTCCTGATGTGGTGGGAGACCACCGCCCACACAGACTGAAGGGATGCAGAGGCCACCGCCGCGTCAGAGGAACCAGGGTGATGGTCCACCACATCCACCAGGTCCATACACGGCCCACACAAAGCCGGGAGGTAGGCCGTAGAGGACACACATTGCGAATGACGCAAGCAGGACCTGTGGCAGTCCAAACACGGGGAGCCACAGCCCTGGCGAAAGCAAGGCATCCCACCTGCAAGGGAAGAACACACACCATAAGCAGCACGTAGACGGAGTAAGTGAAGATAATGTCCAATAAAAACCAGGGAATGAGCATGGGTAAACAGGAACACACACGCAAACTGGAAGTCGTACTCACTCTAAACCGGAGCACCGATGGAGGTGAGGAGGGCGGGTGAGGCGGAAGAGCACAAGCAGAAACCTGCAAAGATGGAGAAAGTGTTAACCACCACTCAACACCTCACATGCAGGGTCCATAACACCAGGCAAGTGCATACACCAATATAGTACCAGGCAACAAGATGACACAAAAAAGGGTCACCGGGAAAGCCAACTATAACCGCAAATTTGCGGGCCAATGGAGGCATAACCGTACCGACACAACCCTCCCGCCTCACCGCGAGACCCCCCAGCGATCTCCGCAAATTTGCGGGTAGCCGAATCGTCCGTGGACCGAATCGAGCACACCGCAAATTTGCGGGAACGGCCGAGATGGTCCGGCGCCGAAAAAGCGAGAGGAGCGTCTAGGTAATACCAACACAGGCCCAGAAAAAAGCGTCAACTCCTTATGACTCCAAGCGACGATGGCCATCAAGCTGAGCAGCGTCTTCCTTGAATATCCTGACTCAACCGGTCAAGGGAGAGGCAAGGAAGACACACCAGGGGAGAGGAGGCACATCCCCCAGGAACCACCCCACCCACAGAGATAGAGCAAAGCCCATGAGGAGAAGTGGCAGGAAGGGTGGTTCGGCACAAACAGGGGCCCCCGTAGGGTACCCCAGGATTGGGCAAAAGGGAATGAAAGGATGGAGGTGAAAACAGTAAGGGAACACAAAAACCAGTAAATGAAACTGGCGAGAAAAAGGGAGGCCTAGCCGTGAGGAGAGAATGTGTCAGGGGCGAAAAACCCTGTGGTGTGAGGGAGAGGCCCCCGTAGGGTACCCCTGGATATCACGAACCACCAAGCGCCCAGGCCCTGGAGACACAGTGAAGGCTCGTAAGGGGGGACTCGGGAATAACGCTAATAATGCGGCCGACACAAACCCTACAAACAGCACCGCCACCACGAAATCTCAGATTGTGAACCAACTGTACACCTAGGCTATGAAAATATGAAAACTCATAGGGCATAGCAAATCCTGAATGAGAAACAAGCTAGGCTAAAATAAGCTAAACTATGCCCAGACTAACAGGAAAAAAGAATATGAAAAGAGAAAGAAATGAAAAACACATACGAGGAACGCCAGGCGCCCCCGTACCTTCGGTAGCTATTTCCACACGCGTCTCCATTAAACACACTGAGGAGCCCATTTACGTGTGTCCTAGATCACGTAACATCTGTCTAACAAAAAGAAGGCCAGAAAAGCCGAAACGAACCTAAAACAGGGTGAATTGAAGGAGCACAACAAAAGCGGACTCAACAATGGCGACGCGTGAAAAAATGATAACAAGAGAGGGTCGCTCATGCGCACGTTCGACAGGGATCGGCGCATGACGGAACACGGGATGGGCCTTGAGCGGTAACTAAGGTAAACCCCTTTTTCTTCTCTTCTATACTTTTTTCACCTTCGGTGGTAGTTTTGGTTAATGTACAACGTCTCCTAGAGCAAGATAAGGAGTAGACTCTAGACGTTTTCTTTTTAACCGCGGTTGGAATGACGACATAGCAGTCAAAATAGACAAGTCGTCATTGCAATTAGGTTAATAGCCTTGACGTTGGATTTGCCAAGACTACTAACAAATTATGGCTTTAGCTTGGCGCACCTAATGGGTGCGGGTGCGGGTGTGGGTGCGGGTGCGGGTGCGGGTGTGGGTGCGGGTGCGGGTGCGGGTGTGGGTGCGGGTGCGGGTGCGGGTGTGGGTGCGGGTGCGGGTGTGGGTGCGGGTGCGGGTGCGGGTGTGGGTGCGGGTGCGGGTGCGGGTGCGGGTGCGGGTGTGGGTAATGGTTTGTGTACTCGTGGGTGTGATAGTGTGTGCGGTGTGTATGAAACTCTAGTGCCTGGTCGATATCTTAATAATAATCTCAGTTTTTTATACTAAGAGCCATATCTCATTAGCCTCTGCTCCAAGATTCAATAACACTGTAACAGCCAACAGAAACCATTACCCATCTCCTTTCTCAAGGGAGGCAGTCACATGTGAATCTGCTTGACCTGCGTTCGATCCCAGCCAAGGTGGACATACTGAGTGGATGTGGTAGGACGTCCTGGCGTATTTCATAATGCTTGCACCCTGCCAGGGTGACACCTCGACGGCGTATACAGACTAATAACACATATCAAAGTCACTCCAACAGCTTCCTCTCTCTCCAACAGCTTCCTCTTCCCTCTCAACACTCTTCAAAAAGTAGATACGAGGAGCCGTTGTAAAGGCTTACCTTCACCTGACCTGACCTGACCAGGGCTAGTATAAATACCTACACACTTGAGCGGGTTTTAAATTGCATATGAACACAAACATGATGAAATATGATGCACTAAGTTTCACAGATATATTGAGACCCACTGCATTTATCCCTACCGTTATCTAGGTGTGTGTGAATATGTATTATGTTTGTGTGTGTTCATTGTTTTATGTTGTGTTGTCTCTAGTCTGGCTCCCCCCCCCCAAAAAAAAAAGGTGGGGATTGGGCCTGAGTATATGGATGGATGGGTGGATGGTTATAACTACGATCCACACTGACGCAGAGTGATGACATCAAAACATTAAAAGAGGGAACCAAACTGAATAATCCAGTAATAACGGCCCGGCAAACATAAAAGTTCTCAATAATCCGATTTTCAAGCGTCAGGCCGCCCGAGCTAACTGCAACATCAAACACTGACACACAAAAGATGACGTTTGGTTGTAAATAACTCATTGCATGTTGGAAATTATACATAATATGGGTGGCTTATATCAGTTTAAAAAAAAAAAACTCATGACAACAGATCAAACGAACGATTATAAAGGTCATGTCAGAGAAGCCTGGGTTTCGAACTAATTTCCACGTCCTCCCGTTTAATTGTTTACTGGGAACTCTCGCGTTTCGCCTAGTGTCCAATTATACAACTAATTATGTATTTGCACTGTAACAGTCGGTAAAATGCATTAAAACATGGCTTTAAAAAAAGCCGTTTAAACTTTCTCTTTAAAGACTCCACGTAAATAATATATCACATTGATCCTCCTGAAACAATAGGTCACAATTATCCACATGACGTCTTCTGGAGCGTGAGATATTACCAACGTTTATATGAGTTTGAGATAAGGAATGGGCTTAGTAACTGTAATATTAGCTACTTGTTCTGAGTAACTGTAATATTAGCTACTTGTTCTGAGTAACTGTTATATTAGCTACTTGTTCTGAGTAACTGTTATATTAGCTACTTGTTCTGAGTAACTGTTATATTAGCTACTTGTTCTGAGTAACTGTTATATTAGCTACTTGTCTGAGTAACTGTTATATTAGCTACTTGTTCTGAGTAACTGTTATATTAGCTACTTGTTCTGAGTAACTTATATTAGCTACTTGTTCTGAGTAACTGTTATATTAGCTACTTGTTCTGAGTAACTGTTATATTAGCTACTTGTTCTGAGTAACTGTTATATTAGCTACTTGTTCTGAGTAACTGTTATATTAGCTACTTGTTCTGAGTAACTGTTATATTAGCTACTTGTTCTGAGTAACTGTTATATTAGCTACTTGTTCTGAGTAACTGTTATATTAGCTACTTGTTCTGAGTAACTGTTATATTAGCTACTTGTTCTGAGTAACTGTTATATTAGCTACTTGTTCTGAGTTATGAGACTATATAATGTGTTCATTTACTTCAGACCTTTGGAAACTATTGGAAATATTATATTTAACATAACATTAATAAACTCCTAGCACCAGGCAACGAAGGCCGTATGGCACTAAAGTAGGAAACAGATTGGGTTAGAGGGATAGGAACTCCAATATCGTTAAGGGGGATGGTTCACTTTTTGGACGATTTTTGCATGTATTCATTATTTGTCTAGTTTCCTCCCTAGACCTCCATCAAATTAAAAAAAACATCCATTAGATCCCCCTGCTAGATTAATTTGTACATTTTTCGGTAGAAAAATGTCCCGGCCGAGGGCCGGTTCCTCTTAAATTACAGGCTCGCTATCGCTTGCCAGGATAAAATCGACACCTGAATGGCACGAACGGTCTTAATATGGGGTGGAAGTTCTTAAAATCGTTAAACTAATGGGGCAAACGTTTTATAATATCAAAAGCAATGGGGCTAAACATGAGGGAGAAGGGGGTCAAGAAAAACATCCCTTAAGTGGAAATCTCCCCTTAAGCCCACCCCTTTATGGAAACCCCAGCCTCTCGTAAATACTAAGCAATCTCATCATATTCCGGAACACTTCACCCGGTTTTGGCTTTATGGCTTCTGGGACGGATCTGTGCAGGCATTTTATATAGTGGTGTATATTGTTCTTGATGCGTTTATATAGTTTATATAGTGGTGTATATTATTCTTGATGCGTTTATATAGTTTATATAGTGGTGTATATTGTTCTTGATGCGTTTATATAGTTTATATAGTGGTGTATATTGTTATTGATGCGTTTATATAGTTTATATAGTGGTGTATATTGTTCTTGATGCGTTTATATAGTTTATATAGTGGTGTATATTGTTATTGATGCGTTTCAGGGGGGATGGTTCACTTTATGGGCGTTTATTGCATGTATTCATAATTTTTCTAGTTTCCTCCCTAGACCTCCATCAAATTTAAAGAAAACATCCATTAGATCCCCCTTCTAGATTAATTTGCACATTTTTCGGTAGCGGCCGGTTCTTCCAACAGTACAGGCCATAGACTCCTCTACATATGTAAAGGGGTCTATGGTACAGGCACACTATCGTTCGCCAGGGAAAAATCGACACCTAAATAGCACGAAAGGTCTAAATATTGAAGAAATAGGGCGAAAGGTCTTAAAATCGACTATCTATTTTTCCCTGTTTCCAATGTTTATCTATCTTAGTTCCTGTAAATTGGCTGTAAATTTCCACATCTATTCCTTGGCCGACTCTTCCCAAATGGTAGAAATAATAGCTCGATTACTCTAGTCGTTTGTGAGGTATAGAGGTTAGTACTCAGGATTTTTCGCCTACCAATAATGAATAGACTGTAGTAACCTGTGAGGGGAATGGATTATAATGCCCAGCAGTTCGTGTGTTACCGATATGATTATAACAACACCAATATTGCTGCGTGGAAATGTAATCACTACTATAGTCTATTCGCTGTAAGTAGGCGAACAAGCATTACCTCTATCCTCTGTAACTCAAAAAGGGCTGGAGCAAATTGGCTGTACATTTCAACATCTATTCCTTGACTGACTCTTCCCAAATGGTAGACGTATTAGTTCGATTACTCTAGTCGTTTTTGAGTTACAGAGGTTAGAGGTCATGATTTCTCGCCTACTTACAGCGAATAGACTATAGGCCATGTATTCAGGCAATCTTATGTAGAACTACACAACTAGTTTGTTTTTAATTAATCAACATTTTGTTTTTTTACATATCAAGAGTTTATAGCGAATATGAATAATTGTATTAAGAGAGAGAGAGAGAGAGAGAGAGAGAGAGAGAGAGAGAGAGAGAGAGAGAGAGAGAGAGAGAGAGAGAGAGAGAGAGAGAACCTGAGGATGCAAACACATAAATTAGAACAATTAATGTGGTAGTTTACGCCGTCACTGAATAAGGTTCCTGGTAATTATCTGGACCCAGTTCCTTAAGGGGGTAGTGCTGGTTCCTTAAGGGGGTAGTGCTGGTTCCTTAAGGGGGTAGTGCTGGTTCCTTAAGGGGGTAGTGCTGGTTCCTTAAGGGGGTAGTGCTGGTTCCTTAAGGGGGTAGTGCTGGTTCCTTAAGGGGGTAGTGCTGGTTCCTTAAGGGGGTAGTGCTGGTTTTTTGGTCTATAACTACTATTATACAGTATTTAGGTTTTAACTTTACTTTTGAGTTTCCTCGCTAGACCTTCATTAAGCTGAGAAAAACACCCCCTAGACCCCCTTTCAAGATAAATTTGTACATTTTTCGATATAATCCTTCTAAAATTACAGGCTCGCTACCACTCGCCAGGGAAAAATAGACACCTAAATGGCTCGAAAGATCTTAATATTGACGAAGAAATGGGGCGAAAGGTCTTAAAATCGACGAACTAACGGCACGAAAACCTCAAAACTAATATGCTAAATATGAGGGAGAAGGGGGTCCATAAAAAGCGAGCACTACCCCCTTAAGGCAGCCAACGCTCTTTACAAACTTTGACTTTTAAAACTAACATTTCTCTTCACACTAAAGGCAGTCTTGTAAGGACGCTGCCAGACGTAACTAAAATAATGGTCTACACCTTTTCCTCTAATTACCATTTATACTTTATATTTATCAAGGTGTATATACTGTAGGTTTAAGGGGAGGTATTTAGTTTGTTACCTAGACCTCCATCAAGCTTATAATTACACCCCCTTGAGTCCCTTTCAAGATATATTTGTACATTTTTCGGTAGAAAAATGTCCCGGCCGAAGGCCGGTTCCTCTTAAATTACAGGCTCGCTATCGCTCGCCAGGATAAAATCGACACCTGAATTGCACGAAAGGTCTTAATATGGGGTGAAAGTTCTTAAAATCGCTAAACTAATGGGGCAAATGTTTTATAATATCAAAAGCAATGGGGTTAAACATGAGGGAGGAAGGGGTCAAGAAAAAAATCCCTCAAGTGGAGATCTCCCCTAACTACTGTCATTATATTACATTTTATGATCAATAGTGATGCAGATCATATTTTTCACGTATTAATATGCATAAAATAACACACACACATACATACATATAACACACACACATACATACATATAACACACACACATACATACATATTACAGTTTATACAACATCTAGTATCAGGTTAACTGCCTAGTATCAGTGCATTACCACAAAGCCCACCGAAACGCCAAATAAATACCCTCATTGTTCCCTGATTAAATAGCACTGCATATTCCCACATTCAAAATAGGCTACAGGGGGACAATGCCTAGTAAGTTCATTGCTCAATAGGTGGCGTTCTGAGAGTGAGGGTCAGAGTCTAGGTGAGACAGTGAAGCACTGAAGCGAGGCAGCTTCAGAGATGGGGCTGCTTCGTGAGGGCAACTAAGCCCTATGCATCCTGCGAAGCCAAGATGGCAGGGGCTGGTTTCAGCTAAAAGGGCTTCACCCCCCCCTAGACACTATATATATATATATATATATATATATATATATATATATATATATATATATATATATATATATATATATATATATATATATATATATATATATATATATATATATATATATATATACCGGTATATATATATATACCGTATATATATATATATATATATATATATATATATATATATATATATATATATTTACGGTATATATATTGTATATATATATATATATATATATATATATATATATATATATATATATATATATATATATATATATATATATATCTATATATATATATATATATATATATATATATATATATATATATATATATATATATATTTAAATAAAAACGTGTATTTGTTTAATCTACAATGTGTTTCTGTTGGAGATGACAGCTTTGACATTTTGTTTTTCGAATTGCACTAGCCAGCCGACGACAACAGACAAAACGAAACAATTCACAACATGCAAATCTGGCTCTGGACTGGTTATATATACTGTACGTGTGTGTATATATGTATGTGTGTGTGTGTGTGTGTGTGTGTGTGTGTGAGTGTGAGTGTATATATGTATGTTTGGGTGTGATGTGGCCCAGCATATATATTTTGAGACTCAATGTCGTAGTCTCGAAAATGTGTCCAAATAAGTTAACTCCTACAGTACCGGTCCCATCCATGTAACTTTATTTTGGCTACTATCATAAGTTTTTATTCAGTTTAAATATGCCCTCCAGCAATGAACAGTTTAAGTAGGCCCTCCAGCAATGAACAGGTTTCGAAGTATCTCAATCAACCCTTTTAGCTATCAGATCCTTCCTTAGCTGCATAGCATCGTCTAAATGTAACTAGAATTGAAGATAACAGACGTCTCTGGTACAAAAAGGGTTAAATAATTGATAACCCCAGAAACCATCATGGTTTTTTATATTGTTTAACAAAATAGTTTAATTACTAAATATTATCTAGCTATTAAAGATATATTATTTAATTTCCCTAAGAATTGCGCATACCAATTTGTTTAACCTAAGTACTTTAATTGCTCCCATTCATTTTTATAAGCAGGCAATATAACAAGGCTTATTCTGTATAATGTTCACAGAGGGAACAAAACCCCTATTAATTCGTAATGCTCCCTACCTTGTATTAATAACGCCATTAATAATCAATTCAACGTTATCCAGAGCAACTTTACCCTTTTCTGTATAAAAAATACTGTATCTAATATAATACCTTTGATATACTGTATGTGTAGGTTACTCAACGTCTATATCTTGTAATGGTTTTGTTCCTTACATTTAAATTTGTTTCAGTACCTGTATGGATTTCGGCCATATGGTCCCCCTAGTGTTCGTACGTTTACTGAAAAGGAAATAAACAAACACACACACACACTGTGAATCATACAGTTCCTCATATTACTTGCACTGCTTAATTGGTGAGGAGCAAATAAAGACATACCGGTACGCAATTATCTCTCACCAAGGAATATGCGAGACATCCACTGCAATCATCCCAGTGACTGTCTCTCGAGTAATTTATGTTTCTGCAGCTCTACCCATACACGTCATACACTGATAAATACACATCCCTTCGCCAACAACATTACCAAAAGTGTGGAACACATCTTTTGTCTCGTGTTGTACGTGTTTATACATATATTTTCTCTCGATGTTACGTGTTTACTATTCAGGTCGACCACTGCATCACAATGCAATGCTAGGAGAATTTCTCCACTACCGTTGTTTATTGTTTTCCTGTGTATTCATGAATAATATTCTATAAGCAAGTAATTCCAACCTCACACTTTACAAAAACTAAGAACATTGAGTGTATGTCTTACATTAAAGATAACCGATCAGGTGGATAGCATATACTACAACGTGAGTAGATTACGCTATTTATTTATATTATTTAAAACATCTGTAAATTGTGGAGCATCAGACGTCAGACGGCCAACCCCGCTATACTGGTCATCTTAAAAGTGGCTGTTTCACACAACACGGGACTTGTTCAGCTGATCAGGTGCTTATGGCTAAGCACTTCACCTTAACTTTGGGAAAGAAGTGATATATGAAATTATATTGCTTACGATTGCATTTTTCCATAAACAACACAAACCGTGTTGTTTTGGTGCCATGTTTGTATCTGCCGCCACGCCATCCGGCAGCTCCCAGTGACATTTGTAAGTGTGCAGAGACGATGCACCACCGATAGCAGAGCCATCTTCAGGGGTGCTTGGTCAAAACTAGGGATAAATTGGGTGCCCGTTTATGACCTTCCTCCTTATTAGATCCTTCTTGGTTGTGATCTTATGTATGCAAATATATTTAACACGAATGCATATATTTAACACGAATGCATATATTTAACACGAATGCATATATTTAACACGAATGCATATATTTAACACGAATGCATATATTTAACACGAATGCATATATTTAACACGAATGCATATTGCGAGTGTGGTTCCTTTTAACAGCCTTCAATTTGTATGTTACGAAAGTCGTGTGTGTGTGTGTGTGTGTGTGTGTGATGCAGAACATATTTATTAAATATATTATGAGGTAGTGTAGTGTGGTAGGGTTACAGAGACAGTGTAGTTGTACCCGAGGGAGCTGTACAGAATGTATGAGAGCCATCTTATCCTTCACCCTCACTACTGTACCCCGGGGGCTGGGGAGGGGATGGCGAAGAATAAGAGGTGCCCATGGAATATATACTTTATACCTGTCTCAATTTATTAAGGGGGCCCACCTCGTTTTTTCCCCCTCTCTCTCTCCCTCTCTGGGTTGTATCCATTCGGCCCTATTCAGCCTACTGTTTTAAGAAGTTTATCCCCATCCAGGTATCGATCATAGTGAGCGGTAGCGATCCAGCATATTTTTTTATATGTTTTTGACAGCAGGCTAAATGTATACATTTTTCGATAGGAAATTTCTACCGATTCTTGTATAAGAAAATTTCATTTGTTTCATTTTCAGGCGTTGACCAAATGAAGAAAAAAAAATAAAAATCTCAATTAAACAGCGAGTATATTATAAGATGAAGGTGGGCGAAAACTAATTTCATGTTGCAGAAATTTAATAAGAAACATGAAAGGAGGCTGAATAATTAGCTGGGAAATATATGCAGATGTGTCATGAATTGCAAGTTGTATCAAATGGAGAAAAATAATGAGTAACTCTTATGTGAATGAAAACCATACTATATATAAAACATATATATATATATATATATATATATATATATATATATATATATATATATATGTTTTTATATATATATATATATATATATATATATATATATATATATATATATATATATATATATATATATGTGTATATGTGTGTGTTATTGACGGATTAAAATTAATTACACGACCTTGACACACAGACACACACACTCACTTTCTCTCTCTCTCTCTCTGACGAGATACAATGCTGGCTCGCTATCGCTCACCAGGAAACAAATCGACACCTGGATAGGGATAAACGTCTTAAAGCAGTTAGCTGAATGGGACCTAATGGATACAAGCCAGAGAAAGATAGAAAAGGAGAGAAAGATAAACAAAAGCAGGTGACCCCCCTAAAGGCCAAACAACATCCTTGGAAACAATAGGACTTTCGTGCTTGTATAATAGGTCTGTCTCTGTAATAATTATAAGCCAACTTGTCCATATACATACATACATACATACAGAGAGAGAGAGAGAGAGAGAGAGAGAGAGAGAGAGAGAGAAGGGGAGGGGGTACTCATGTTGTCATACAATTAGAGGAAGCTGGACGACGGCCATATGTTAGGACAGAGATGAGAGCATCAATATCATTAAGAAACATTTATAATCTTTAAGATATGAAAATAATGAAAAGACATAAGATTCCCAGTTTCGCTGTTGACTTTTTAATATTTGAAATATATATTTTTGTTCATCCTATAATGATGTTCTTGAATTGTAGACGGGGAATACATGTCTACGGTAAAATACTGTTTTAAAGCTGAGTTTATGTGTTCCTTATTGGCCACTATCTAGAAATGCAACATAATTATGTGGTCGATATTTTAAACTGTGACTATAAAACTGTCACCATAATAGATGTGGTATGATGTATGGCGGACACGTTTGGTTGTAGCTTACTTAGATTTGATAATATATATTTTTCTATATGTACTTTAGTCCAATTAAAATATTTATCGGTAATACAGTTAGCATGGAATATATGTAAACAAATGACAGTCCTTTCAATCATTATACCAAGCATATCATTAGTTACAGACATTTCCACCCCTCTCATTCTTGGTTTGTGTCTCTCCAACAACGTCCATGCTTCACTCCCGTACGTCAATGTCGGGATTACCACACTATCATGCTAGGACTTCTTTACTATCATGCTGACCATCCTATTTCTTGTTACTGCTTTCAGTGTTCCTACAACCCTCTTCCCCTGTTGCACATTAACGTATAACATTTAAAACATTCATATCAACATAAGCGTTATAAATTGTGTGTTACTCTCTCTCTCTCTCTCCTTCCTTTCATCTCTCTGCCCGCTATCTAACTCGTGTTGCTTCATTACTGTTCCTCAGACCTTAATTACTTTGCCACTTTTTTGCCTCTCCACATTTTTCCTTCCACCTGCATGTCTTCGTGCTCTTCGTCCACCTTTGTCTTTTCCTTCTCTTCCTCCTCTGTTATTCATATTCCATATTTACTTTGGGTATGCATATATTTACTTTGGGTATGCATATATTTACTTTGGGTATGCATATATTTACTTTGGGTATGCATATATTTACTTTGGGTATGCATATATTTACTTTGGGTATGCATATATTTACTTTGGGTATGCATATATTTACTTTGGGTATGCATATATTTACTTTGGGTATGCATATATTTACTTTGGGTATGCATATATTTACTTTGGGTATGCATATATTTACTTTGGGTATGCATATATTTACTTTGGGTATGCATATATTTACTTTGGGTATGCATATATTTACTTTGGGTATGCATATATTTACTTTGGGTATGCATATATTTACTTTGGGTATGCATATATTTACTTTGGGTATGCATATATTTACTTTGGGTATGCATATATTTACTTTGGGTATGCATATATTTACTTTGGGTATGCATATATTTTTTTTTTTCCCGTCTGCTCTCCTTTCTTATCTTATTCTTCTTCATTTTTGATCTGTTCATCCTTATCCTCTCCCACAGTCTGTTTCCCTCTAATCATCCTTCTCTTCCTCTGATTGTTAATTAACTCAATAATCGTCGGACCTTATTGGTGAGGGATGCTCTATTTATTCCCTGGTGGAGCTATTGCTTGTCGTTGCTTATGGGTACACTGTTGCATCTCTTTCACCCAAAAAGTCAACAAAATGGAGTACAAAATCTAGCCCACATTAGGTTGATGATTTCGGCTATGCAATGGGCATGGCACCGCACATATTTCGGCTATGCAATGGGCATGGCACCGCACATATTTCGGCTATGCAATGGGCATGGCACCGCACATATTTCGGCTATGCAATGGGCATGGCACCGCACATATTTCGGCTATGCAATGGGCATGGCACCGCACATATTTCGGCTATGCAATGGGCATGGCACCGCACATATTTCGGCTATGCAATGGGCATGGCACCGCACATATTTCGGCTATGCAATGGGCATGGCACCGCACATATTTCGGCTATGCAATGGGCATGGCACCGCACATATTTCGGCTATGCAATGGGCATGGCACCGCACATATTTCGGCTATGCAATGGGCATGGCACCGCACATATTTCGGCTATGCAATGGGCATGGCACCGCACATATTTCGTTTTACATTATTGTCAACCATTAGAACAAGGCCTGGTTAACCTGAGATTAGATCACTGATACTAATAAAGTGCACAGGTCTCAATAATGGCCTAAGTGCGGATTTTTTATTTTTATTTTTTTCTCATAAGCCATGTGACGGGGCTCCCAACCCGTCGTAATTAAACTCATAAATTCTGCCAAAGATTTATGTGTCTACTTCCGCTGAGTGCGTCATAAACTCTGACAGTGAGCTGCTACACAATGGTGCCCATAATTATAGGTTAGAAGTCGTCCATTTTAAGGGGGGTCACCGGCTTTTGTTTATGTTTCTCTCCTTTTCTCTCTTTCCCTGGCTTGTATCCATTCGGCCCCATTCAGCCAACTGTTTTAAGACGTGTATCCCCATCCAGGTGTCGATATGGAGAAATCCGGCTTCGCCGGAGAAATTTTTCTATTGAAAAATGTACAAATTTAGCTTGCCGTCAAAACAAAAATATATACAGTATATGGTGGCTGGCTACCGCTCGCCAGGAAAATATTGACACCTGGATGGGGGTAAACGTCTTAAAACAGTAGGCTGAATGTGGCCGAATGGATACAAGACAAAGAGAGATACATGCCGATACATGCATTACAAAAAAATAGCCTGTTCCATATGTTTGCACCATCTAGCTTTAAGCCAAGAGTGTCTCGTTGTTCCCCCCCCCCCCCATCCCCCCTTGGCTCTAAAATTAACCTTCCACTGTCCTTTGTGGTCCGGGGAAGATGTAGTCTGCTATTTCTGGCACCTTAATGAACTTACGTTAACACACACACACACACACACACACACACACACACACACTCATTCACTCACTCACACACACGCACATACACACACATTCTCACACACACATACACTTAGGCTCCCAAACTCCCTCCTACTTCTCAGCAAACACACACACACACACACACACACTTACGCTCAATAACTCCCACCTACCTCTCAGCAAACACACACACACACACACACACATGTGAAAAGAGTTGAAATTAACACAGACATATGAACAATATAGAGAGAGACACACACACACACACACACACACTTATGCTCAATAACTCCCATCTACTTTTCAACACACACACACACACAGCCACACATACACACACACACACACACACACACACACAGTAATACCAATAACAACAACATAATACATATTTCAACTTCAATTTCACACTTACACAGACCACTTTAAGGGGGGTCACCTACTTTTGTTCTCTTTCTCTCCTTTTCTCTCTTTCTCTTGCTTTTGTCCCTTCGGCCCCATTCAGCCAACTGTTTTAAGACGTTTATCTCCATCAAGGTGTCGATTTCTTCCTGGCGAGCGCTAGCGAGCCAGCATTGTATGGAGAAATCCGGCTATGCCAGAGACATTTTTCTAACGAAAAATTTACAAATTTAGCTTGCTGTAAAAAAAAAAAAAAATATGCTGGCTCGCTACAGCTCGCCAGGAAAATAATGACACCTATATGGGGGTAAGCGTCTTAAAACCGTAGGCTGAATGGGGCCGAATGGATACAAGCCAAAGAGAGAGGGAAAGAAAGAGAAAACAATGCGAGGTGGGCCCCCTTAAAGGTAATTACCAATTAACCATGGTAGTAAATTGAACGAGCGTATTAATCGAGTGCAAATCCATGGTGAAAAGCTTCGGCTCAGTAATATTTTGAGTTTATTCACACAGTTCATTGGATGATAAAATAATATTAGTCAATGGCACATAATCGTCTAATAATAGCCAGAATATATACTGTCAAACTGATGAAGCTAGATGCGAAACGTTGTCAATAAAGGGCTCCTCCTCATATGGTGTTTCCGGCAGTATAGTGTTGAGCTGGAAACCCTAAAGTGCCGATTTCATACCCCGCTGAGTCAAAGAAAAACAAAATCATCGGAATATATATATTTTACTGCACTTACTCTCAGTCCATTACCACCAAGCCCACCGACAAGCCACATAGTGGTGATGGGCTGGTCTATCAGAGTGAGAGCTGAGCAATCTCTGCCATACCCATAGCTTACTCTGACTGTTCCTTTATCTTATATATTTTCTAGATCTCAAGTGACGGCGTCTCTTCCGTGGATTGACCTCCCAATCTACCAAGATTGGAAGCCAAAGCGTCACATTTTTCCCTTGCCCCTCAACTTTCTCTTCATAATTGCTGAGGGGCACAGGGCCCTGGGTGGGGCTTTGGTTTCCCGGGCGTTTCCGCACCCTCCTCAGCTCCCCGCCATGGAGTGGCTTCGGTCACCCAGGCTTTATTGTGGTCGGCGGGGAGGATTCTGTGGGGGCACTCGGTTATGGCCTTGGAATTGCTCGGGGCCTTGGGGCTGTTCGGCCAGGCAGCTTGGGGAACAACAACAACAAGCCTCATAATTTATATACTGTATATTAGCATTGCTTTTGTGATTTGTGTTTTCATTGTTTTCTGTTGTGTTATCCCTATTGTGACTCTGTCTTGAGTCGGCCCCCCCCCCTCCTCCCCCCCCCCCCCCAAACAAAAACAGGAAAAGAGGGAAACAATTTGGAAAAGTGAGGATTGGGCCTGAGTATATATAGTAGCATAGAGTAGCACAGTAAGAACATTCCTATGCTCACAATATGCAATGGATGACAGTACCTAATACAGTAGATATAAAGCTCAATAGATGGCGTGAAATTGTGTAAAATCTTTAACGCTTACTGTACCGGTAAGGTTGTTTTTACTTGGTTTCAGCTACATTTAGACGATTTTATGAAGTTTGGGAAGAATTTATGGTAGTTAAAAGGATGATTTGAGGTAGCCTGTAGCCTTGTAATGGGTACACGCCCATCCCAAGATCAATACAATCGTTTAATAGTTGCCAGAATATAATGAAAAGGACGTCTCCGGTACTGAGTGGGTTAATTATTGTGAGTTGAAAGAATACATTGAGCATGAAGGCTCGAATATCAGACCAAAATGGGAGAGAACTACAGTATAGTTTGTAAAATGGGAGAGAACTACAGTATAGTTTGTAAAATGGGAGAGAACTACAGTATAGTTTGTAAAATGGGAGAGAACTACAGTATAGTTTATAAAATCAGATTGCATGAAGCCGGCTACAAAACACTTCATCTGAAACAAGACCAATCAGATTTGTTTGTTGAACGAACGTATATATATTTATATATATATATATATATATATATATATATATATATATATATATATATATATATATAACGTTAAACTGATAAAGGGGTGGTATTGTTTTGTGCTATATTTCGTCTGGCTATTCAATTGTAATTCCTCGCACCCTATGGAAGTACATAATCCATTCAGTGATTGAAACCTTTTTCACAGATCTTTTTATATTCATGCTGGAATGCCAAATGCGGAAGCTTTTCCCTGTTAGAGAATTAAAAGTGAAGTTTGAAACGTATTGGTAAATGTGAGAATCATGAAATATTTGCTGTACAGTACTTACAAAATCAATAATATTATTTTTATGTTTGTAAAGTTACACTTCGGTTGATGTGACGGGTTGTAGAGTAACGCAATGATGGCAACAAATATAAAATATTTTCAACAAAACTATAATCTACAGTAGATATGCTATGTGTGAGTCACTTGGCCTTTTGCTGATTCATAGTATTATGTCTGAGGTACTGTACCTACACAAGTACAACATATTGACATGTATGCTTACAGTAAGTATGTCCTTTATCACTCAATATTACTATGACTGTCACGTTAATGGTGGGATTAACGTACCACTCTGGTCCGGGACTAACGGTTCAGTTAAGGCCGCGTTCCACTTAGCCATATTGTTTCCATATTGCCTAAATATGCTATACAGGAATAGATTGGCAATGTTTTCAGGTGTTGCACATTTGACACTGACTGAAAACAAAAACAAAACAAAAATCTCTGTGGTATACATACTGTGGTCCCTGGGACATATGGCCTCACTCGTTCACCATCAGTCACCAGCTGGGCCACGGTCACTGGTCCCTTACAACACACAGACTTACCTATTTTTCAACACAACGCATTTTTGGTGATCAAAAGCCCGAGAGAAGATGTTGATAGGTTTTTCTAAGGGGTTGAAATTTCTTATATGGTACAAGTATTTAAATTTTAGATGAAAGTGTATTAATAAATGTGTTCTAGCCAACATTAGATTGTATTATAAAGCTGTATAAAAATCACTAAGATACTATCTATCTATTCCCTGACGCCGTGATTCCCGAAGGGGTGCCCACGAACGAACCGCCCCCACGCACCTCTGTCCCCAGTCAGTCGACGCCCCTCCTCCCAACCAGCACTGCATTCATTCATATACTTCTTCACTCCATCCTTCCACCTCTCTTTCGGTTTACATCTCCCTCTTTGTTCTTCCACCTCGCTCTCGTACACCCTCTTAGTCATTCTCTCGCTTCCCATATGGCCGAACCATCTCAAGTTGTTCCTTTTCACACTTTCCAGCACATCTACCTCCACACCACACCTCCTTCTTACTTCCTCATTCGTCTGTCTATCCCTCCATGTAACTCCGCACGCACTTCTCAAGTAACTCATTTCCACCCCTCTCACTCTTGCTCTGAGTCTCTCCACCAACGTCCATGCTTCGCTTCCGTAAGTCAATGTCGGGATTACCACACTGTCATGCAAGAACTTCTTCACTTCCATACTGACCACATTATTTCTTGTTACTGCTTTCAGCGTTCCTACAACCCTCTTCCCCTGTTGCACCCTCTCCCGCAGTTCTTCATCCATAGTCCCATCTTTACTCAACACACTTCCAAGATACTTAAATGAGCTGACAATCTCCATAGCCTGACCATTCAACTTCACCTCACACTCTGTGGCTTTACAGTAATTAAGTTTGAAAGAACCACTTCTGTGAGAATAAATAAAAAACCCGGACTCAATGGCACACCAGAATGTACCACATTACAAGTTATAATTAGCAAAATTAGCATATTGAGCGTCCAGGGAACTTGGAAATATTTTTCGCTGACTGATGCAAACACCTGACAATAAAAATGTTTCACAACAAACATTACGCAAACAAACTTTATGGGAGCTATTTGTATTTTGTGTACCCTCTCGTCCCTCACGTTTAGCCCCATTAGTTATAAAATTAGGTTGGCGATTATAAAATATTTCGCCCCATTGCTTTGTCAATATTAAGACCTTTCGTGTTATGTAGGAGTCAACTTATCTAAACCTATAGTCTATTCGCTGTAAGTAGGCGAAAAATCATGACCTCTAACCTCTGTAACGTAAAAAGGACTAGCGTAATTGAGCTAATATTTCTACCATTGAGGAAGAATCAGTCAAGGAATACTGTAGATGTGGAAATTTACAGCCAATTTGCTCTAGCCCTTTTTCAGTTACAGAGGATAGATGTCATGATGTCTCGCCTACTTACAGCGAATAGACTATAGCTATGCTCTCATTGTCTTATATTCTGCTCCTAAATATTAAAGGGAAGACCATCAAATTCGGAAAGGTAAAAGGATAGACATTCCAGATTAATGTGTGGGATATAATATTGGAGGTGGGCTGGGCTTGTTGGAATGGGAATACATTATGCTCTACCTTCCGTTATTTATTTCTCTCTCTCTCTCTCTCTCTCCCTATATATATACGAGGGGACACCGTAACGTTTTAATTATCACCCGGAAGTTATTGAGCTATGTCGATGAAATGTTGTCAGTATATTGACTGGTCCTTATGTGCATGATGGTGCATACGTTTTCTCTTAAGTTCGTTTACTTTCTTTACAGGTGGCGCTAGATGTCAGTAACCTGCAAGATGGAGAAGATTGAGGCTCGCAGCGTGATTAAGTTCCTGCAATTGAAGGGTTACTGTGCCCGGAAAATCCATGATGAAATGAAGGCACTTCCTTTTCCACCTCACAACAGTGTCATATGACAGGCAATCATCACCATAGACAGCCTTCATTTCATCATGGATATATTTTATCCAACGGCCTGCTATTGGGTATATTTTTTGGAAAAAGTTAATTGGGTGATCTGGCTCAGAATGTCCCCTGACGAAATGTTGCGTAACTCCGGCTTTGCGTTCCCTAACCCTCCCAGAAACTCTTTCTCTTTCATACCATGTTTCATACCGAATCGCCATCCGAAAGCAGTCGTTTGTACCGACCTTGATTGTAATCTATACGTGTCCTATTAAAAGAAAACTCGATGTTTATACATGTTTTCTTTTCCCGGTGGAGGGTCGCTGACCTAATCACACAACCTCTTACATTATACTTTATCATAAATAGGTGTCCAAACTTTGCATCGTTAGTATTCTTAAATGCTTTATCTTCCTTCATTTTTTTCCCAGTGTCTTGCTCGGGGAAACTTATTCATACTTGAACAAATTATGTGAATATTAACAATATACTGTAATGTATATTATAATAACACTGCCGTTACAATAGTCGATTCAATTGTGGACTTGCATGTCAATATTTTATGTAATGTATTTGGGAGGCAGAGGCTTGTGAGTGAGAAGCTCAATAGGTGGCGATTAAGGGGAGGCAGTTTTCTTTCTCGAGTCCTCCTCCTCCCTTGTGTTTAGCCCTATTAGTTATGAGATTTGAAGACATTCGCCCCATTAGTTTGGCGATTTTCAGACCTTTGACCCATTCCTTTGCCAATATTAAGACCTTTCGTGCCATTTAGGTGGCAATTTTTGTCCTGGTGAGCGATAGCGAGCCTGTATGTCAAGAGTAATTGACCTTCGGCCGGGAAATTTTTCTACCGAAAAATTTACAAATTTATATCGAAGGGGGGTCTTGTCTTTTTTTTTAAAAAGTTTGATAGAGGTTTAGAGAGCAAACTAAACTCGCTCCTTAAACCACTGAGCCGAACCAGTAAATTATGCTGCTCCCTTAAAGGTGGGGGTGCATGGGTTGAGGTAAACATGGACAAATAATCGCCAACCTGCATACAATTATCTTGTAAAATAAAATGTCACTGAAATAATTATTAACAATGGTATAAAGGATTTTGCGGATCGTCTATACCGGGCCTGTGACGTCATAGTGACGTCACACCAGTATCCTTATCCTAGACTGGATGGTGGACTTACACTCTTGTGACGTCACAGGCCCGGTATAGACGATCCACAAAATCCTTTATACCATTGTTAATAATTATTTCAGTGCCATTGCATTTTGCAAGATTATTATGTACAGCTTGGCGATTATCATTCCATGTTTATCTCAACCCATGAGCCCCCACCTTTAAGAGAGAGACAGTTGTCTGTGGTTGTCAGTCGAGACAGTGGTGGTGATGCCACACTGAGACATCAAAGTACAGCAGGTCTTGAGGAGACAACCAGGTGCCGTAGGTCTACAAAGCTAACAATACAAATGAGCCGGTTGCAGCCCTTACCTGTCTTGTTGTTTCACTTGCAAGCTGACAAACACACACGGAATATAGTAAAGGTGAGAATGCCTCGAATACTAGAGTTCAACCAGACCAGATGGCTGGAGTAAAATAGGAAGGAAGAGTAATTGGACAGAGGAAGAACAAGCTGAGAAGTGAGAAGTACAGTAGAAGACTGAAAGTTCTCGAGGCATTCTCACCTTTACCTTATTCCCTGTGCGTGTGTCAGCTTGCAAGTGAAACGGAGTAAGACCTTCTATATAGCTTCATTGTACTGCGCTATCGAACCTACAGGCTATGTGACCACACCCGGAGGTAGAGATACAACATAATATAAATAACACCCCGTTCTTAACATTAATCATCAATTACAAACCCCAGTGTACTTGAATAAACTAATGGAAGCATATGGTCCTCCCGGGATTCCAACTCGGGACACCACACCCAGAAAATAAGCACCTAAACCATTACACCACCAACACAGTTAAAGGTTGAGTACACGATCACGATTAACATCCATTTTTGAATTTTGGATATCAATCTAAACATATACTCACACCCAACTGCATTATGGAAAGCGTGTTATAGTGAGAGGAAAGAACATTGAATGGGGCCAAGATCACTAAGGACCGACCTCGCTATACAAGTTCCTGAACATTTATGCCTACCGTGGATGCAGAAGTGATATATTAGGTTCCCGTCAACAACTCCATCACTCATGCCGCTTGTGTACACCTTTTACCGACCATCAAGGTAAGTCTTCTTGCTGTTATTACCAACAACTGCTTAACTGGTGATGGGCTGGTCTATCAGAGTGAGAACTGAGAGGTCTCTGCCATACCCATAGCTTCCTCTGACTGTTCCTATTACTTATATGTTTTCTAGATCTCAAGTGACGGCGTCTCTTCCGTGGATTGACCTCCCAATCTACCAAGATTGGAAGCCAAAGCGTCACATTTTTCCTTTGCCCCTCAACTTTCTCTTCATAATTGCTGAGGGGCACAGGGCCTTGGGTGGGGCTTTGGTTTCCCGGGCGTTTCCGCACCCTCCTCAGCTCCCCGCCATGGAGTGGCTTCGGTCACCCACGCTTTATTGTGGTCGGCAGGGAGGGTTCTGTGGGGGCGCTCGGGTATGGCCTTGGCCTTGCTCGGGGCCTTGGGGCTGTTCGGCTAGGCAGCTTGGGGAACAACAACAACAACAACAACTGCTTAATGTTTTGTTCTCTCTCTCTCTCTTCTTTGTACTAATTTACTTCCCATATACACACAGATAAACGTTTCTTCATTTTCCATGGTATTAAAATAATATTGAACCGAGAATTCGACCCAATCCTTTCATTGGAACTCGTTTGAATACGGTCAGGGCTACGGATAATGCGCTAGAGTGATATATATATATATATATATATATATATATATATATATATATATATATATATATATATTTTTCTTTAATACATACGAGGTTGAAAGAAATGGCAATTTCTGCGTTGGAAATTTTATTATTCAAAGTTTCCAGGTCTCTGATGAGTTTTCGCTGGGTGGCAGGAAGTAGATGAAGGAGATGAGCAAAATTCATGGTGGTACAGGGTTACATAAATGTACATGATGATACAGGATATACGACGCGTTTCACTGGACAACCAGCATTATCAAGTAAGGAAGGAATGATATAAAAGGTAAACAGGAAGGGTATATATAGAGGGTGGAGGATCAGAGGAGGCGGAAAACAGGGGGCAAAAGTCTGCTATTGGTGGAAGCGTAAACTAGGAGAGAGAAGGGGTTAACCGCTTCACGCATGCGCACTGGATGCGGGATGGTGGTCAGTAGGTGGGGTCGAAGCTGATTGGCTGCGTGTCGAGGGGCGTGGCCTAAGTTGTGTGGCGCCTGCAGAAGACGAAGCTGAAGGAGGTAGCGCGGGGGGCTGCGTCAAGGGCACCGGGGGGCGAGGAGGGGTGTTAGGTCCTGTAGGGTAGTGCCTTTTGGCAGAAGGAAGGATCTGAAGGTCCAGAGTTTGGTTGTTGATGTTGGGATGTAAGGCTTGGATATATAAAGCTTCGAGTATAGGTAATCTCCTTGGGTCACTTTCTTTATCGAGTATGGTGGTGTGTTTCTCTAACTCGTTGCGTGTGAGGTGAGGGTGGTTAGGGGTGAGATAGTGGTCTTTGATGGCTCCAGCCTGAAGGTGAAGAGTTAACCGACGTGAAAGACGAGTCTGCGTCATACCAATATAGGAATGAGGTCCACAGTCCTCATAATTACAGGTATGTTGGTAAATGACGTGATCGTCGGTCATCGGGCTCTTTATCTTGGTGGAGGCTGGTTTGTTGCGGAGAACGAGGTTGGAGGTCTTGGGGGATTTGTAATAAATTATTAATTTGATTTTGTTTTCCGGGTTGGTTGGGTGGACATGCTTGGAGATTATTTCTTTTAAGACGGCCTCGTCATTGTTGTGTTCAGAGGACATGTAATTGCGGTAGAAGATCTTAATTTCATTGGGGGGGTCAATGTTGGGAGGGCTTTGGGTGTACCATTTTTCAAGATGGTGGTTGATGGTGCTGGAGATGTCGGAGTTGGAGTATCCGTTATTTACTAAAACTTGGGATAGTCTTTCTAGTTCCTGGTGGGTGTCGGCCCAGGTAGAGCAGTGCGTGAGGGCTCTCCTAACATAGGCGGAGATGGAGGATAGAAGATAACGGCGGGGGCATTCACTATCGCCGTTGAGGCATTGTCCTGTGTTAGTAGGTTTAATGTAGACGGTGGTTTTGAACCCATGGTCGTTCAGAGCTACGAGGATGTCGAGGAAGGGGAGTTGTCCATTGTTAGATTTTTCAAAGGTGAAGTTAAGTCCGGAGGAGGTCATGAAGCGACGCTGCAGTTCCTGTAGTTCGTGGAGGTCCTTGATTTGCACGAAGATGTCATCCACGTATCTACAGTAGACGGCTGGTCGTTGGGCAGCTAGGAGCTCTTCCTCGATGGTACCCATGAAAAAGTTCGCAAAAAGAACTCCTAGGGGGCTGCCCATCGCCACACCGTCTATCTGCTTGTACATGTTGCCCCGGGGGCAAAGGAAAGGGGCCTCCTTGGTACATAGCTCCAGTAGTGTTTTCAGGGCCTTCTCCGGGATGTCCAGTGTAGGTGTATCAGGGCAATGATAAATTCGACGTAGAATCATGTCAATGGTCCTATCCACTGGCACGTTGGTGAACAGGCTTTCTACGTCGAGAGAGGCGATAGTGTGGTTGTTGTTACGGGGGGCGTCTCGTAAAATTTCCAAGAAATCGTGGGCTGAGTTAAGGTTGAATTGGCTGGGCACGTAGGGGGTGAGGAGGTTGTTCAGGGCCTTGGCGATCTGGTAGGTGGCAGTGGGGATCTGGGAGATGATGGGGCGGAGGGGGTTCCCAGGTTTGTGTGTTTTGATGGTTCCGTACGCATAACCAGGGGTGTATTCTCCGACGAGTTTTTTAAGGTGGATCCCTCCTTGTTTGGCGTTGATGGCGGTGATGGTGGTGTTGGCAATACGTTTGATTTCGTCGGTTGGGTTGCGGGTGATCTTTTTAAATTTAGTGTTGTCACTTAAGATGACGTCCATTTTTCTAAGATATTCCTCCTTGTCATGGATCACGAGGCAGGAAGCTTTATCCGCACGACGGATGATGTTGGGGTTGTCTCTTAATAGTTTGGCAGCTTGGAAGTGTTGTTTGTTGAGTATTTTGCTTTGGTGAGTTCCTCTGGTTTTGGCGGCTTCAGCGAGGAGAGTAGGTTGTAGGGCGGGAGTAGTGGTGACCTTGCCATCCTTCTTGAGTCGTAGGATGTCGTCCAGGAGGATTTCCGTTTCTAGGCGTTTCCGGTGGGGGCCAGGTTTGGAGCTGTAGTGGCAGTTGAGGCCTTTGTTGAGGAGGTCTTCTTGGTCCAGGGATCCGTCGTGCGGATAAAGCTTCCTGCCTCGTGATCCATGACAAGGAGGAATATCTTAGAAAAATGGACGTCATCTTAAGTGACAACACTAAATTTAAAAAGATCACCCGCAACCCAACCGACGAAATCAAACGTATTGCCAACACCACCATCACCGCCATCAACGCCAAACAAGGAGGGATCCACCTTAAAAAACTCGTCGGAGAATACACCCCTGGTTATGCGTACGGAACCATCAAAACACACAAACCTGGGAACCCCCTCCGCCCCATCATCTCCCAGATCCCCACTGCCACCTACCAGATCGCCAAGGCCCTGAACAACCTCCTCACCCCCTACGTGCCCAGCCAATTCAACCTTAACTCAGCCCACGATTTCTTGGAAATTTTACGAGACGCCCCCCGTAACAACAACCACACTATCGCCTCTCTCGACGTAGAAAGCCTGTTCACCAACGTGCCAGTGGATAGGACCATTGACATGATTCTACGTCGAATTTATCATTGCCCTGATACACCTACACTGGACATCCCGGAGAAGGCCCTGAAAACACTACTGGAGCTATGTACCAAGGAGGCCCCTTTCCTTTGCCCCCGGGGCAACATGTACAAGCAGATAGACGGTGTGGCGATGGGCAGCCCCCTAGGAGTTCTTTTTGCGAACTTTTTCATGGGTACCATCGAGGAAGAGCTCCTAGCTGCCCAACGACCAGCCGTCTACTGTAGATACGTGGATGACATCTTCGTGCAAATCAAGGACCTCCACGAACTACAGGAACTGCAGCGTCGCTTCATGACCTCCTCCGGACTTAACTTCACCTTTGAAAAATCTAACAATGGACAACTCCCCTTCCTCGACATCCTCGTAGCTCTGAACGACCATGGGTTCAAAACCACCGTCTACATTAAACCTACTAACACAGGACAATGCCTCAACGGCGATAGTGAATGCCCCCGCCGTTATCTTCTATCCTCCATCTCCGCCTATGTTAGGAGAGCCCTCACGCACTGCTCTACCTGGGCCGACACCCACCAGGAACTAGAAAGACTATCCCAAGTTTTAGTAAATAACGGATACTCCAACTCCGACATCTCCAGCACCATCAACCACCATCTTGAAAAATGGTACACCCAAAGCCCTCCCAACATTGACCCCCCCAATGAAATTAAGATCTTCTACCGCAATTACATGTCCTCTGAACACAACAATGACGAGGCCGTCTTAAAAGAAATAATCTCCAAGCATGTCCACCCAACCAACCCGGAAAACAAAATCAAATTAATAATTTATTACAAATCCCCCAAGACCTCCAACCTCGTTCTCCGCAACAAACCAGCCTCCACCAAGATAAAGAGCCCGATGACCGACGATCACGTCATTTACCAACATACCTGTAATTATGAGGACTGTGGACCTCATTCCTATATTGGTATGACGCAGACTCGTCTTTCACGTCGGTTAACTCTTCACCTTCAGGCTGGAGCCATCAAAGACCACTATCTCACCCCTAACCACCCTCACCTCACACGCAACGAGTTAGAGAAACACACCACCATACTCGATAAAGAAAGTGACCCAAGGAGATTACCTATACTCGAAGCTTTATATATCCAAGCCTTACATCCCAACATCAACAACCAAACTCTGGACCTTCAGATCCTTCCTTCTGCCAAAAGGCACTACCCTACAGGACCTAACACCCCTCCTCGCCCCCCGGTGCCCTTGACGCAGCCCCCCGCGCTACCTCCTTCAGCTTCGTCTTCTGCAGGCGCCACACAACTTAGGCCACGCCCCTCGACACGCAGCCAATCAGCTTCGACCCCACCTACTGACCACCATCCCGCATCCAGTGCGCATGCGTGAAGCGGTTAACCCCTTCTCTCTCCTAGTTTACGCTTCCACCAATAGCAGACTTTTGCCCCCTGTTTTCCGCCTCCTCTGATCCTCCACCCTCTATATACCCTTCCTGTTTACCTTTTATATCATTCCTTCCTTACTTGATAATGCTGGTTGTCCAGTGAAACGCGTCGTATATCCTGTATCATCATGTACATTTATGTAACCCTGTACCACCATGAATTTTGCTCATCTCCTTCATCTACTTCCTGCCACCCAGCGAAAACTCATCAGAGACCTGGAAACTTTGAATAATAAAATTTCCAACGCAGAAATTGCCATTTCTTTCAACCTCGTATGTATTAAAGAAAATTTATTACCTGGCTTTACTAACATATATATATATATATACATATATTGAGCGGAAATAGCTGGACAATGCCCACCAGAGCGTAATCTTAGCTATTTCACTCGCTGCTAGGAAAGTGTTAATGGTTAACACTTTCAATTGTTCATCTCCACTTTTCTTCCAATTCCTCAATATATAATCTTCAGACAGCTTGAAAGTAACCCAAACGTGTGTGTGTGTGTGTGTGTGTGTGTGTGTGTGTGTGTGTGTGTGTGTTCCTGTACGATAATTTACCGAAGCTTGGCTATCATTGCTTTCTATCGCTGAATAATGGAGTAGCTGAATACGTCTATGGAATGAAAGATATGTTTTAATTGCTCGGAAGTTGAAAGATTTATATATAAAACATGCTTCAAGAAACATTTGATACCATCGTTCCATGGAAACATTTAATATATTATACAGTATAGTATTGTGTAATATATTATACAGTATAGTATTGTGTAATTTATTATACAGTATAGTATTATGTAATTTATTATACAGTGTAGTATTATGTAATTTCCCTTTTGGCATTATCGAATTATTCCTAACTCTATTTACCAACGTAACATTTATATTAATTGAAATATTGTTCTGTACATTTTATTGAATCAATGACTCCTATTAATAGTTTATTATGATACGCTATTATATTATTCAAGCGCAGTATACAGTATACCAAACATGGACATTCTGGATAATTAAATTAGCATATCGCACTATATTGACACAGTTCACATTGCCTGAATTTATAACATCTCTGACAGTTTAATTATAAGCCACAAATTACAGCATTAATATATAGATAACATATTCATACTTTACGACAAACGGTCAACCCTGTACTAATTTCTACTGAATTGTTTATTAGCAATTAATGAGGATATTAAAGAAAGAAATATAAAACATAACCTACGAGTTCGCCTTACTATATATTAGTTAAAATAGGACTTCAGAGGCTATCAATCCTATTGGATTATTAATCCAGCACACTGTAAGTCAAGAATAACGTCAGGAATAGAGCCTCTCTGCGAATACTCCAGTCCCTTGTTCCCCTTACATTCCACATCTAAGCTAATGGATTACCGGTACGTACTTATGTTTTGTTATGTAAATTACTAGACGAGATTGGTGGGGATCTGTAGGGGTCCAAAGTTAATTTGAAAATGTTGCACCTGTTTCATTCCTATAATTGTTTAGTGTAGGCCTTATCATAGCACAACACATCATTGTCCCTCAATTGGTTAATGTGAAACACGTTTCAAAACATTACACACCCACACACACACACAGTTCACATAACCCTGCTCTGTGGTAATTGGCAATTAAGGTAATCGACTACAGTTTACCTGCGCTGTTGTCTACACGATTGTTGAACCAAGGTAATGTTTAGGCTTACTGCAAATACCTTGATCTAATTGTTGGCCTTCTGCAGTTGTTTGTTAGTGAGGGCTGGTGTTTGGTGGGTGCTGTTGTCTTTATGCTGTGTCATTATTTTACCATTGCTTAGGAAACATGTTTTGGGTTGTTTGTTGATCATTTTGTTATGGATTTGGGTTAAATAATTACTTGATACACCATTCCATATTCAGTTAAAAGTACAGCTAAAAGTACGGCAACGGTACTGAAAGGGTTAAGGGTTATTCGGTATCCTTCTTAGAGATAATACTCTACTACTTATTATACATATCGGTAGCCTAAACGTACATATTATACATATCGGTAGCCTAAACGTACATATTATACATATCGGTAGCCTAAACATACATTAAAGATCCACAACACTTGGCAAATTACCGCTACACTCAATTAAATCCCTGGTCAGTATTTAGTCTTTTGCCTTGGTTTGCCTTTCAATACAAGATCAACACATTAGGCAATTGATTTTAGCTGAATGGATATATAATTGTGAGTTTCAATGTGTGTGGATCTATACCCTAAAGTGAGACTTGCGTTTAATGTTGTGCGTGAGACTATATCATTCTAGATGATAAACTTGACATTAGTATGTAACGTGTTCATACGATTCATTAATCTAGTTTATAATTTTACTAGTATGTAGCATTGTGTTGTGTTGTTTGCATGTCAAATACCCTAAAGCTCACGGTCATATATATATACATTTCAGATGCGTGAATGGTGTTCCATGTTATGCCAGCTAAGTCTCTTTTAACAAACGCATTGATACTATCTGGCCAATGTAGCATTGTGTTGTGTAGCGTGCATGTCAAATACCCTCAAATATCTCGGTCATATAATTTCAGATGTGTGCCTAGTGTATATGGTGTTATATGTTTTGCCGGCTACGTCACTTTTTGCAAAGGCATTGATACTATCTGGTCAATGTCACCCCTGAGCTCTCTGAACCTTCCCTGCTTCTAACCCATCACGCCATAAGTTGCCTTCTGAAGTTTGTCCCTCTCTTTCCATCATCCTCTCCTTCACTTTCCCCTTCTCTTAACTCTTGGTTCCTCTCACCTCTTATGTTTCTCCCCTCTTCCTAACCTTCCTGCCCTTCCATATCTCTCCTAACCTTCCTGCCCTTCCATATCTCTCACTCTCGTTCTCTCAAATGGGTGAAGCATTTTTTGTCCAGCACTTCCCTTCTCTCTCAGTAATTGGTTTCGATTTTACAGCGATATTTGTATACCAGTTGGAGAGGGGTTGGCTAGCTTCTATTATGCAGAATTAGAGAGCCTAGTGTTGATTGGTTTATGAAAGACAAATGTATAATTATCAAGGTTCAAACTTTCATTACACATTTTTATTTTATTTGATGTGTAAGGAGACAAAAGGCAAAATTCCCTGTAACGAGTGTTCCCCCCCCAAAGGTAAAGAGTAACAGAGCCAAATTCAAGGAACAGTTGTAGACAGATGAAGTACAGAGTGTGTGTGTGTGTGTGTGTGTGTGTGTGTGTGTGTGTGTGTGTGTGTGTGTGTGTGTGTGTATACAGAGTGTGTGGAAGTATGACTGGATAAGATGATGCTCTCATGGATGTGTTTATAGTTTTGAAGTAATTGGAAGAGTTTTGTTTGATGTAGTGTTGTTAAAAGTTATATCATAAATTAATTTACCATAATACTAAAAAATAATTCGACAGTTGTACTTTCAATGTAGATATAATGTAAGCCAGGTTCGATCACACATAAACCATCGTCTAAACTGTAACCGACAATGACTCTCCAACAATAATCCCTCTGCCATCGTTACCGTGCCACAGGTCAGTGGTGAGTGATTAACGCGTCATCCATATTTCATTGCCGGACACAAATAATTCTGACTCCCGAACATATACAGTATATTCCAAACGTGTGAACGTGGCGTGTGAGAGAGGCAGCAGCTGTGGAATTGTTGCATTTTCACTACTAGGAAAGACAGGTTTGTTCACCAGGTTGGTCAGTGAAATGGGAGGACATCAATTGACCACTTTCGAGTTTTGGTCTATAAGAAAGTTGGAGCTGTGACCATCAATATTTAGCAGATTATCAGCTAAAATACTGTCATAATACATATATAAATATATCAAACCAAATTGATAATACTTTTTATCCATCAAAAACCCTCATAATTATTGCATTTCTCTTTAATATCGATGTTCACTGCTCCAACTTCCTTATAGCCTGAAACTCACAAGTGGTCAATGGGCGGTGATGAACAATGTAATTTGTTTAAGATATAGATTTTTGAGAAAAGTGTTCATAGGATGTGTTCCACTCTAGAGTTTAGGACAGTCAATAGAGTTCGAGGAGATTTAGACACTAAATATATATTGAGCTTGAGAGCGACAGGAAATTTTGAGCCAGAGAGTTGAGAATTTAAAAGAGTCTACGTTGGGAACACGAGAGCCAGTGAGTTTGTTATGCAAATATACACAACATCCACCTTCGGCTTGGAAATTATAATGGAAACAAATAGGAGACAGACAAAGTATTGCTGTCAATTGCTTCAGACACTAGAGTCTCAGTGTGGAAGAGAACATCAGGTTTGTTATAGGACAGTTGGTGTTCGACAGTGAGAGTTAGATGGACGGCCACGAATGTTATAGAAGTTATAGTAAGAGTTCAATGCTGTCGTCCAGAACATTTTGAGTTGTGACTATCTATCTATTCACCATTCACTTTATTCAACCAAATATGTCCCCGTTTACAATTATTTATTTGTCCTGTTTCCCAGTAATTCAGCTCTGTCAGCTCGACGCTTTAGCATCCTAGTATTCAAATACAGTGTTACATTTATGTTGGCCGGGCCGAAATAATTGGAATATTCAGTTGGGTGCTTCCATTTACATTGTTAATGTCATTATTTAGCTCCATTGTGGTGGTGGTGTTGTAACAGTAGTTTTAACCCTTTGAGTACCAGCGACGTGTTTTATCGTATGTTCTAGCTATATTTAGACGATATTAAGCAGCTTAGGAAGGATCTGTGGAAGTTTAAGAGGGTTGGTTGAGATAGTTTGAAGCTATATTATTACTAGAGGTCCTTCCTAATCTGAATAAACTCTTCTAATAGTTGCCACAATATATATAAAAGAAGTCACCGGTACTGTACGGGTTAATGATTGCCTGCCTCGTTTTATAATTCAAGAGTTTTGCATTATAGATAATCGTTGGAATTTACCTAATTTGTACAACATACAGTATATATAACTAAATATATACATTTAAAAATAAAATACTACTACTACTACTACTACTACTACTAATAATAATAATAATAATAATAAATAATAATATTATAATCATTAAAATATTGTTGGAATGCAAAGTAAGACGACTTCATTAATTCTGGCAACCCGAACAAGACATTCTATAGATTTAAAAACAAATAAAATAAGAAGGATATAGCCTACTGTAGTTTTTACCCCTTTGAACTTGGTAGCATATTCCTATGCTGAATGTAATAGTTAACCTACTGTATAGCCAACTATAATGGCGATGCCGCCGATATAGTACCCTTTGAGGATAATGGAGAGTTATGACAGTTTAGTCTGGCTATCATTAGACGATTGTATGCAGTTTAGGAAGGATCTGTGGGAAATATAAGGATAAATACTATGTCGATTAACCCTCTGACTTACGCTTATAAATACTGTACCTGCAATTCGCGATTGAATAGTAAACAACAATATCTAGCGGATTCTAAACTCCACTACAATTCGCCACTAAAATTGTTCTATCGATTCCTGATTATAGACCGCACCATGCCTCTGAATGATTATAGACCGCACCATGCCTCTGAATGATTATAGACCGCACCATGCCTCTGAATGATTATAGACCGCACCATGCCTCTCAATGATTATAGACCGCACCATGCCTCTGAATGATTATAGACCGCACCATGCCTCTGAATGATTATAGACCGCACCATGCCTCTGAATGATTATAGACCGCACCATGCCTCTGAATGATTATAGACCGCACCATGCCTCTGAATGATTATAGACCGCACCATGCCTCTGAATGATTATAGACCGCACCATGCCTCTGAATGATTATAGACCGCACCATGCCTCTGAATGATTATAGACCGCACCATGCCTCTGAATGATTATAGACCGCACCATGCCTCTGAATGATTATAGACCGCACCATGCCTCTGAATGCTTGTGTTCTCATTCTTTCCCTGCAGTTGATTCTGAACTTCCGGCGAGGTGGAAACTGCTCAACCACTGAATACAACCGGGAAACTATTGTTCAAACGTTATTTTCTCTCTCTCTCTCTCTCTCTCTCTCTCTCTCCGTGAGTAGGAAAATTAACCCTGTTGCTAAGATCATAAGAGGATTGGGTTTAGTAGGAAAGAATGATAGATATTGGGAGTTGAACCAGTTGTTTGCTGATGCCACAGAGTTGGTGGTGGATTCTGAGGAGAAACTACAGCGAGTAGTCAGAGAGTTTGGTGTGGTATGTGGGAGGAGGAAGCTCAGGGTGAACGTCAATAAAAGTAAAGTGATGGTGTGTATTAGAGGTGCTCATAGGGTGAATCTAGATGTGTGGCTGGATGGGGAAATACTGGAACGAGTAGAGTGTTTAGATATCTTGGAGGAGTGATAAGTGCCTTTTGTGGAAATGGGGGTAAAAAAGTGAGTATGTGATAGACAGAAAGTTTTCGGAGCAATGGGAAGTATGTGGAAGGTGAGAAATCTCGGAATGAAAGCTAAAAGTGCAATGTATCAAGGGATAGTTGCAACAACGGTGATGTATGGTGCTGAAACATGGGCTATGAAGGCAACAGAGAGAAGAAAGCTGGATGTGATGGATATGAACTGCTTGATGAAGAGTATATGTTGAGTGACTCGTAGAGACAGTTTGAGAAATGAAGAGGGATGTAGGAGAGTGGAACAGCAGGAACCATTGTCGGCCAGAGTGGACAAAAGGGTGATGTGCTGGTATGGACATGTTGACGTTCGGCGCATTTGTTTGGCGATTTTAAAACCTTTCGTCCCATTTCGTTATACATTTTAAGACCTATCGTGCCATTTAGGTGTCGATTTTTTCCTAGCAACCCTGTAATTGTAAGAGGAACCGGCCTTTGGCCGGGAAATTTTTCTACCGAAAAATGTACACATTTATCTTGAGGGAGGGGGGGGGGGGGGTCTAGGGGATGTTTTCTAAGTTTGAGGGATGTCTAGCGAGGAAACTAAGAATTTATAAATGAATGAATTTATAGGCCAAAAAAGCAGTCAGTGTCCCCTTAAATTTAAACCCTTCTTTTGAGTCGCCTGTTTGGTCGCCTGTCGCTGCCTCGCCTCCTATCATTTACTCTGCCCTACCCGACTGTCTCCTTCCTTCTGTTCCTCCCTGGCGTGTGGTGTGGTGGCGAGAAATATACGAGCTGTGATATCTGAATTAGTCCGGGGGTTGGGAGAGGGACGATTTACGAGAGAGAGAGAGAGAGAGAGAGAGAGAGAGAGAGAGAGAGAGAGAGAGAGAGAGAGAGAGAGAGAGAGAGAGAGAGAGAGAGAGAGAGAGAGACTGACGGACAGGCCCTAAAGTAGGTTCTAAATAATTGCATTACATAATCACTCCCTACCCTTTCCCATTTCGTGTTAAATATTTTCGTGTTTAAACGTTTCGGGGAAAAAAATGCCATATATCGTTTAATCATCACTTTTTATACAGTAACCGATTTAATACATACAGTATATTTTTGGCTGGTGGCATTATAGCAAACATCAATTATAATGCCTTTAGTACATATAATTGCTACCTCCCGCCAAAAATATATATACACAGTATATACTGTATGTATATATATATATATATATATATATATATATATATATATATATATAATATAATATATATATATATATTATATATATATATATATATATATATATATACTGTATATATATATACAGTATATATATATATATATATATTATATAATATATATATATATATATATATATATATATATATATACACAGTATTCCTGTATATACAGTATATATATTAGTAAAGAGGCCTCATGACGAACATCGATATTATTACACCCACACACACACACACACACACCCACACACCATTATTCTCCATGGTAATGTGAAGCCAGAGGTAAGGTACGAGGTCACGTAATAAAGGTAATGTACGGTCGCGCTAATAATTTATGTCCCAGCTGTCATTACGTTTGAGATGTTGAATAGGGTGGGTAAGTGTAGAAATATGTTTGTAAATTTCACTCGATATGAAGAAATGAAGCTTAGATAGTGCTGATACCAATTATTGATCAAAACATACTTGGTGCCGAGACATCACTTATTAGCGCGACTGTACAGTGGGGTGCAGTTGTCTTGTTATTGTTGCTCTGCGTGAGAGAGATCAGGTTATTTACTATTTTGGTTAGGAATAATAAGTGTGTGGTGCCAAATTAATAAGTGTGTGGTGCCAAATTAATAAGTGTGTGGTGCCAAATTAATCTTGGTGTATGCATATTTGTGTTCCTGTTAAGGGGGCCCACCTCGCTTTTTTTATCTCTATTTCCTTCTCTCTTTGGCTTGTATCCATTCGGCCCCATTCAGCCTACTGTTTTAAGACGTTTATCCCCATCCAGGTGTCAATATTTTCCTGGCGAGTGGTGGCGAGCCAGCATATACATATTTTTGTTTTGACAGCAAGCTAAATTTGTACATTTTTCGATAGAAAAATTTCTCCAGCGAAGCCGGATGTCTCCAATCAGAAATTAATAATAAATAATATAAATTTGCAACAATGCTGGTTCGCTATCGCTCGCCAGGAAGAAATCGACACCTGGATGGGGATAAACGCCTTAAAACAGTTGGCTGAATGGGGCCGAATGGATACAAGCCAAGGAAAGAGAGAAAAGGAGGGCAAGTTAGAAAGGCCGGTGACCCCCCTTAATACAGGTTAATTTACAATATGTTTATCGTGTTTGACCGCATTCTGAATCTATGTTGACTTGCAATATTCCATCAATAACTTATTTAACCCTTTGAGTACCAGCGATGTGTGTTATATTTTATTCTAGCTGTATTTAGACGATATTATGCAACTTAGGAAGGATCTGTGGTAGTTAATACGAGTTGGTTGGGAAGGTTTGAAGCCTTGTTATTGCTAGATGTCCTTCCTCAGCTGAATAAAATCGCCTAATAGTTGCCAGAATACGATGAATAATACGTCACTGGTACTGTACGGGTTAATTAAAAACAAAATATTCCGTGGTTCAATATTGTGGGACTACAATAGACTGCCCTGTGATACTAGTCAACATCGGCCCATTATCCCGAGGGAGGAAGGTATAATAGGGTAAACAGTGTTGATGGGTCGGATGGAGACTGCAGGAGGAGTGTCTCTGGAGGGTGTTGTCTGACCCTAATGTGTTATACGTAGTGTAGTGGGACGTATATTGACACACTGTTAAGGCAGTGTTAACCCTCTCAAGCTCCAATACGCGTTTCTGTTTTGTTTTCTGGCTACTATTAGACGATTGTATTCAGATTAGTAACGGTATACGGAAGTCAAAGGGTTGATTGAGATAGTATTTATCATTTTAATACCCACAGATACTTTCTAAGCTGCTGAAAAAAAAAAAAGGAAAAGTGGGGATTGGGCCTAAATACATACAGTAGATAGATAGATAGATAGTTTTATCTGATATGTCACATGGTTAGTGGCAGGTATTAATTCATCAGGCAACTTATTCCACATTTAACAACCTGAATCAGCAACACATCTTTTAGACTTTTCCGTCCGTGGCTTAGGTGGTCTAAATAAGTTACTATTTCGTAAACTATGAGGATGAATAGTGGATATATTCTGAAAGTTAAGGGGGGGGGTCACCTGCTTTTGTTTATCTTTCTCTCCTTTTCTCTCTTTCCCTGGCTTGTATCCATTCGGCCCCATTCAGCCAACTGTTTTAAAACGTATATCCCCATCCAGGTGTTGATATCTTCCTGGCGAGCGCTAGCGAACCAGCATTGTATGGAGAAATCCGGCTTCGCCGGAGACATTTTTCTATCGAAAAATTTACAAATTTAGCTTGCTGTCAAAACAAAAATATATACAGTATATGCTGGCTCGCTACTGCTCGCCAGGAAAATATTGACACCTGAATGGGGGTAAACGTCTTAAAACAGTAGGCTGAATGGGGCCGAATGGATACAAGCCAAAGAGAGAGGGATAGGGAGCCGGTGACCCCCCTTAACTTTTAGTATCCCTAAATATTTAAAGGGAGGATCGGTATGTTCTCTGTAGCTCACTCCGGAAATAATTCCAACAATTATTTTCCAGACCAGACCAGATGGCTGGAGTAAAGTAAGAGAGAAGAGTAATTGGACAGAGGAAGAACAAGCTGAGAAGTGAGACGTAAATTAGAAGCCAGAAAGTTCTCAATTATTTTTTGAAGTAACAGTTGTTATTGTTGTCTTGGTGGTGTAATGGTTAAGCTGTCTAAAAATTTGTGTGTGATAACCCAGGTTCGAATCCCGGTGGATCACATATATGCTTTCATTAATTTCATTGGAGGTGTTTGGTGGTGTGGTGAAATTAATAACACATAGATTATATAGGACTTTACTGCTGAGCCCCAGGTAATGTTACAATATTGTGATTAGGGGTAAATTAAATGATAATACAGGTATATACAGTAGTTTCAATACGTCTTAAGAGAAGTTATTATTTATCTTATAAATAATGCCAATTGATCTGGTTAATTTACTAATGACAATTTAAGTATGTTGTTTCCATGATAACTTTTCATCAATATAAACTCCGAGGAATTTTGTCTAGGTACATATTTCGAGTACATTTTGTTAGTTAAAATAGGACTTTGAAGGCTATCAATCCTATTGGATTATTTAGCCAGCACACTGTAAGTCAAGAATAACGTCAGGACTGGAGCCTCTCTGTGAGAACTCCCCCTCTGTAAGGGAGTTAAATTTTGATGTGCTAGAATATATAACAATGTGAAAACCTAAAGCAAAAGTCTTTCGCTAAAAATGAAAGGGACATATTATAAACAGGATGCTGCAGGAAGGTTATAGTTAGTATTTTCCGAAGTCGGCCCGTCAACTTTAGTACCCCGTGTTTCATGCTGGCAGAAAATGAGATGGCCAGAGAAAGGAGAGGGATAGGACGGTCCGTTGGCTGGGTAACTTGGTAAGCTGTAGGTATATAGCCGTGTTGGAGGATAGCTATATACGCTACACAAACGTATGACGAAGATTTTTTGTTATGTATATTAAGAATATATTTATTTTTCGACAAAAGCAATATGTAGCAGATAGGTAGGCATTAGAGCAAAATTTATGATAAAATATATAACTTAAGACTAGATATTATCGACAATAGTGTTTAATTGTATTGACACAGTTTTTGTTATTCTAAAACCTACGCCACATGAGGGCCGTAGCTTCTATAAATTACGTTCGATGTGTAGTTGTATTGGTTTGCATATTCGACACTTGTTATGGTAATGTTCCAGTCACCTAGGACATTGTATTCCTGTGTTAGGTACATTTTGGTATGTACTTTTTCGTTTTTTTTAAGCATGGATACAAATAGAAAAATATTAAAAATATTAGGTATACAAAATATAGATTGTTAAAACGAAAACAACTGACTGAGATAACACACACACACACTAAACAACACGCACAAGATAACTCATTCTCCCTACTCTCTCTCTCTCTCTCTCTCTCTGATTTGACTAACAATTACTGTATCATTATATAGATACATTACATATATGTAACACTCCGTTCTTAACATTAATCATCAATTACAAACCCCAATGTACTTGAATAAACTAATGAAAGCATATGGTCCTCCCGGGATTCAAACTCGGGACACCACACCCAGAACATAAGCAAATATATTTCAAATGCTTGGACATTTTTGAATATACAGTATATGATAGTAAAACTTGGACACGAACATCCCAAACTTTATAAGATAGTCAAACTCTTCCCCCAGCACTCTCAAAGTTTGAAGGTAATCCGGATTTATATCAATATGATCCTTAAGGGAGCCCACCTCGCCTTTCCTCTTATCTCCCTCTCTCTTTGGCTTGTATAATTAGATTCGGCCCCATTCAGCCTACTGTTTTAAGACTTTACCCCCATCCAGGTGTCAATATTTTCCGGGCGAGCGGTATATATATATATATATTTGTTATACAGCAAACTAAATTTGTAAATTTTTCGATAGAATGTCTCCGGCAAAGCCGGAATTCTCCATACAATGCTGGCTCGCTATCGCTCGCCAGGAAGAAATCGACACCTGGATGGGGATAAACGTCTTAAAACAGTTGGCTGAATGGGGCCGAATGGATACAAGCCAGGGAAAGAGAGAAAAGGAGAGAAAGATAAAAAAAAACGGTGACCCCCCTTAAAAAACATGGATACCACAAGGTACCTCAGAAGTTCTTACAGTGTTTGTTGGAAAGGATGCAGTCGTCGATTTCCAATAATCTATCTATCTATCTATCTTACGTCATGATCCACAAAGGGGTGGCTACGAATGAATCGCCCCAATGGACCTCTGTGATCTGCCAGACGACGCCCCTCCTCCTATCCAACACCGCTTTCATTCATATACCTCTCAACTCCATCCTTCCACCTCACACTCGGTCTGCCTCTTCCTCTCTGTCATTCCACTTTACTCTCGTACACTCTCTTAGTCATTCTCTCGCTTCCCATATGTTCCACATGGCCAAACCATCTCAAGGTGTTCCTTTTTACACGCTCCAGCACATACACATCCACACCACACCGCTCTCGTATTTTCTCATTTGTGTGCCAATACCTCCATGTAACTCCATATGCACTTCTCATGTAATTTTTTCCAACCCTCTCACTTCTGATTTGTGCTTCTTCAACAACGTTCATGCTTCACTCCCTTACATCAATATCGGGATTACCACACTATCATACAATAACATCTTTACTTCCATGCTGACCACCCTATTCCTTGTCACTGCTTTCAGCGTTCCTACAATCCCATCACACTGACCAAACAAGAAAGGAAAAGGAGGTGGCAGAAGAACACATATATAAGTTCGCCCACAAAAAAACATCACATCAGCTAATCGACTTGGCTCACAGTTAGACGTGGAATAATTAGAATCGTGGAGAGAGAGAGAGAGAGAGAGAGAGAGAGAGAGAGAGAGAGAGAGAGAGAGAGAGAGAGAGAGAAAGCAAGCGTGTGTGTATGTGAGAGAGTGAGAGAGAAATCAACGCTTCAGAAACTCCCTGGGTGATACCAGAGCATCTCGATCGATTGAGCAGGTAAATGCGTGGAAATACTGAGTGAACCCCATCTGACCTGTGTGTGTGTGTGTGTGTGTGTGTGTGTGTGTGTGTGTGTGTGTGTGTGTGTGTGGAGAGCGAGAGAGATAGCGTGAGTGTGAGAATGAGTGCGTTTCATGAACTAGTCTATTCGCTGTAAGTAGGCGAGACATAATTAACTCTACCCTCTGTAACTCAAAATGGGCTAAAGCAAATTGGCTGTAAATTTCTACGTCTATTCCTTGACTGACTCTTCCCAAATGGTAGAAATATTAGCGCGATTACTCTAATCGTTCTTGAGTTATAGAGGTTAGAGGTCATGATTTATCGCCTACTTACAGCGAATAGACTATAGTTTCAATTCACACGAACAAATTGATATGAATAACCAACCAATCTCAGAAGTGATTTACACAGACTACACAGTTAATTTTGATCAGTTAAAACACTTTCAACTGTAGTCGTTAACACGGAGCTGCTCTGGGGTAGTCAAGTGGTAGCATACCTCTCCTGATGGCATAATATAAAATGTGTATTTTTTTTTAGTTAAGATAGGACTTCAGAGGCTATCAACCCTATTGGATTATTAAGCCAAATAATATAATCAAAACATAATGTAGTTAGGGTAAGCAACAGCTTTGTTAAGGGGAGGTTTTTAGTTAGTTCGCTAGACTTCCATCAAGCTTAACATTACAGCCCCTAGACCCTTTTTCAAGATAAATTTGTACATTTTTCGGTAGAAAAATGTCCCGGCCAAAGGCCGGCTCCTCTTAAGTTACAGGCTCGCTATCGCTCGCCAGGATAAAATAGACACCTGAATGGCACGAAAGGTCTTAAAATGGAATGAAAGTTCTTAAAATCGCCAAACTAACGGGGCAAACATCTTAAAATCTCAAAAGCAATGGGGCTAGACATGAGAGAGAAAGGAGTCAAGAAAAAAGTCCCTCAAGTGGAGATCTCCCCTTAATATTATTGGAGTGAAGACAACATATTTATAATTATCGCAATAAATACAATACAACTTTGCTGGCACAGGAAATATAGTCTATTCGCTGTAAGTAGGCGAGAAATCATGACCTCGAACCTCTGCAACTCTAAAACGACTGGAGGAACTGAGCTATTATATTTGCTACCATTTGGGAAGAGTCAGTCAAGGAATAGGTGTGGAAATTGACAGCCCATTTGCTCCAGCCCTTTTTAAAGTTACAGAGGTCATGATTTTAAGTTACAGAGGCTAGAGGTCATGATTTTTCGCCTACTTACAGCGAATAGACTACATGTTCCGTGCCAGCAAAGTTGTATTGTATTTATTGCGATAATTATAAATATGTTGTCTTCACTCCAATACTATAACAAGAGGTGTTGTTTACCCTAACTACATTATGTGTTGATTATATTATTTGGTGTTGCTAATCTCCATATGTCAACCTTTAATTCTGGCAGTAAATCGTGGCTTCCTTGCCGTGACTGTGGGTCGTTAGGCGCTGATGTCTTGTGATTGTTTACATATTTTAGGGTACCATCCCCGCAATTTCAGACCTATGATCATATTTTGTTTTATTTTTTTAAATAATTGAGCATATTATAAGCGCATGTGTAAACAACATATGTATACATACGGTATGTTTGTATCTATGTGTATGAAGGAGACAAAAGGCAGGTTACCTGTAACGAGTGTCTCCCCTAAACCCAAAATAGTGACAGAGCTATATAAATTCAAGGAACGTTGGGGTCAAAATACCTGGACACACGAAGTTTAAAGCAGTTTAAGTCATAGGATAAAGGAAAGATTGATTGAGGTGAAGAGTTCCAGATTTCACTTGTTGAGTAGAAGAAAGACTGAGAAACTTTGTCAATTCTTGGGTTGGAGAGCTGGACAGAATAGGAGCAGAACTGTGTTGAAGGGCAGGTGCCTCACACTCGCCGCAATGGAGGGAGGATACTATACACTGAGAAAGCTCTGAAGAACACTGGTTGTTGTAATAGCGATAGAAGAGTGAAATACATGCAAAACTGCAGTGCATATCGTTGCCCAATTTACATTGCAATTTGAGTATTCAGTTTTCATTCAATTGAGTTTTAAAATATCGAATACGCTAATCACGTGTCCACACATTTAGGGACACCTTTCCTGAATATCCTATTCAAGTATCCATGCGTGAGAGGGTTAATAATGAGATTTTTATATAACCACAAAACTATATTTATGAACACACACACACACACACACACCCACACCCACACCCACCCACACCCATACCCACACCCATACCCACACCCACACCCACACACCCACACACACCCACCCACACCCACACACCCACACCCACACACCCACACACACCCACACCCACACCCACACACACCCACACCCACACACCCACACACCCACACCCACACACACATTATGGTGTTGACCGTGGAGGTAATGAGTCAGTAACAAACTTGATTTGTTTATGAGACAGCCAGCACTACAGTACATAAATCACCAATGTCCAGGCAGTGTGTTTGGTGTGTTGGTTGCTGGTCTCTAGTGACATGTTCTATAATAATTAATGTAGATGACAAACTGTTTTAAAGGGGGTCACCTGCTTTTTTTTTTATCTTTCTCTCCTTTTCTCTCTTTCTCTGGCTTGTATCCATTCGGCCCCATTCAGCCAACTGTTTTAAGACGTTTATCCCCATCCAGGTGTCGATTTTTTCCTGGCGAGCGATAGCGAGCCAGCATTGTATGGAGAAATCAGGCTTCGCCGGAGACATTTTTCTATCGAAAAATGTACAAATTTAGCTTGCTGTCAAAACAAAAATATATATGCTGGCTCGCTACCGCTCGCCAGAAAAATATTGACACCTAGATGGGGGTAAACGTCTTAAAACAGTAGGCTGAATGGGGCCGAATGGATACAAGCCAAAGGGAGAGGGAGAGAAAGAGAAAAAAAAACGAGGTATGGGTATGATAAGGAAAGGTTTGTTGAAGCTCGAAATATTTATACCAGTTTTCGAAATAATGTGTAGGAGGCCAGAGTTTATATAATGTGTAGGAGGCCAGAGTTTATATAATGTGTAGGACAGAGTTTACATTTTGCGTGCATAGATTCCCTGTAGCAATTATTCATTTATGCAGATTGTTGTTGGAGTTCAACTTCGTAACGGTATATTTTTGGTGAACATGTTTTCTCTTTGATCTGTGTGTATATTTGGTATATAGATGAAGACAGAACAGGTAGGTGAGGATTTTCTCTACTACTACTACTACTACTACTACTACTACTACTACTACTACCATTACTACTACTACTACTACTACTACTACTACTAATAGTACTACTACTACTACTAATAATAAAAATAATAATAATAATAATAAAAATATTATTATTAGAAATATTGATAAATTTTGGTATTTTATTAACTGTCAATTCTTCCTTTCAGGAATTTACTAGGAATGTGAACGTTTTTATTAGCTCACAAAACATTTATCCCATTTTGGACGACACTTTGACTTCACTTTACTTCTTTAGACAATTTACTTTCTATCTATCTATCTATCTGTTTATATACTCAGGCCCAATCCCCACTTTTTCTATTTTTGTTTTGTTTTCTGTAATGATTATTTACTGGCGGGTCAAAAGAGTCTTTGGGTAGGTTGAAACTGCCTACATATCTTCACCTGCCCAGGCCCGCACTACTATATATATGTATATATATATATACTGTATAATGTGTATATGTATATATATATATGTATATATATACTGTATATGTCGGAGGGAGAGGGGTGGAACAGGTTTTCCTCTACATATTTTGTTAAAGAGAGAGAGAGAGAGAGAGAGAGAGAGAGAGAGAGAGAGAGAGAGAGAGAGAGAGAGAGAGAGAGAGAGAGAGAGAGAGAGAGAGAGAGAGAGAGAGAGAGAGAGAGAGAGAGAGAGAGATCCATGTCTGCCAATGCCCTACTAAACCTGTCCTAGTAAAACTATAACAGGACGGTATTTGCTAGTAAGTGAAACGTTTTGAAACTAACCATTTAGCAAGACTTCCATCAAACTTTACGGTTTTGCATTTTATAGTTTGCAGCTGCGTAAAACAAATTGTATTCGCCCAGTCTGAAGCCGATTACCAAAAGTTTAGTTTGGGTAAGTTATGTTAGGCAGGGTTAGGATGGTCTTGTTAGGTTGGTTTGGTGTAGTTTTTGCTTGGTTTGTTTACATAATGTTATGGTAAGCATATCAAATGTAAAATGGATATGTATAATGAACAACATTTGGGCAAAGTGACTGCAGGCAAACTGACATGTATTCTATATTTGTATTAATTTCACCACAACACCAAACACCTCCAACGAAATTAATGAAAGCATATATATGATCCACCGGGATTCGAACCTGGGTTATCACACACATATTTGTAAACACTCTAACCATTACACCACCAAGACTTATATATTTACCATTTCCAATTTACATGTCTCTGTGCTGTAAACTCTTGACTTTCTCTCAACTTCTGGCAGTGAGGTTATTTAGCAACTTTTCTCATATTTGCCCAATCCACGAAGAGGCCCCAAAGTTTTTATGAATCTTACCCAAACGCACACACACACTCAGTCTCTATCTCTCTCTCTCTCTCTCACACACCTTCCTTGTTGCTCTTTGTTCTGTGTTGCCAGTTCAACCATTTTAATTCTACTTAATTGTCAATCTCCCGCCTGACGGCTTTCTTTTCTGTATGAATTTTTGTCAAAATGTATGTTTCTCAATCTGCCTAACTGTTTGTCTCTGTCATCCTTCCTGTTATATATATATATATATATATATATATATATATATATATATATATATATATATATATATATATATGTATATATATATATATATATATATTATATTTATATTTATTATTATTATTATTATTATTATTATTGTTAGTATTATTACCTCTTGCTTTTGAGAACTATCCTGATAAAGTATTTTATTCGAAAAGTTAATTATAAACTGCATAACATGTGTTTCATGATAGCCAACATCAAATAATCTCTCTTTCTCTCTCTCTTCCATAAACCACAGCTAAGTAAAATTTTACGAGTCCTCCACCAGATATTAAGGGGACAGTGGCCGTTTGTTTGGTCTATTAATTCATTTATTCATGTATTTTTTTAGTTTCCTCCCTAGACCTCCATCAAGCTTAGAAAACACCCCCTAGACCCTCCTTTAAGATAGATTTTTACATTTTTCGGTAGAAAAATATCCCGACCAAAGGCCGATTCCTCCTAAAATTACAGTCTCGCTATCGCTCGCCAAGAAAAAATCGACACCTAAATGGCACGAAGGGTCCTAATATTGACAAAGAAATGGGGTGAAAGGTCATAAAATCCTCAAACTAATGGAACCAAAGTCTTAAAATGTCAAAACGAGTGGGGTTAAACATTCATTAGGGAGAAGGGGGTCCAGAAAAACGGTCTGTCTCCCCTTAACCCTTCTCCCCACTTCTCTCCCACGCTAACCACTTTCTACCGTTCATTTCCTCCCACACCGCAATTTAGATTCCCCGTTTCCTCCATGAATTTGGAAAAGGTCCTCTGGGCATTCAGTATAACCGAACCTGGGGAAACCTTAAGGGGACACTGACTGCTTTTTTGGCCTATAAATTAATTCATTCATAAATTCTTAGTTTCCTCGCTAGACATCCCGCAAACTTAGAAAAATATCCCCTAGTCAAATTTCCATACGGGCCCATTCACTGTACTGTTTTAAGACGTTTACCCCCATCCAAGTGTCAATATTTTACCGTGAGCCAGCATATATATATATTTTGTTTTGAAAGCAAGCTAAATTTGTAAATTTTTCGATAGAAAAATTTCTCCGGCAAAGCCGGATTTCTTCATACAATACTGGCTCGTTATCGCTCGCCAGGAAGAAATCGACACCTGGTTTGGGATAAACGTCTTAAAACAGTTGGCTGAATGGGGCCGAATGGATACAAGCCAGAGAAGCAAATGTGTGTTTTTCTTTTCCTGGAACGTTCAACTATTTCCATCCCGTAACTTCTCTCTCCTCTTCCCTCAGTGACAGTTTAACCAAGTTTTCCCCTCTGTCACACCTCTCTTTTGTACACACATCCTCGGCCACTACACAAACACACACACATACACACACAGAGACACAGACAGACACAGACAAACACACACACACACAATTCGCAAGAGCTCACGATTTTTGTTTAGTAGCAGTACATGGTATCAATAATATAGGAAAGCGTCAACAAACCTGCTGTAGCTTATTTCTTCTTCCCGTCATGATGAGTATATAAGACGGTTTTGTAGGTGTCTTGTAATATTCAACTCTTTGCCGAGGGATCATTGTAGAAAACGGGGTTGAATATGACGAAAACTGCCAACATATCTACATACAAAAAATCTACTTTTAATGCTTCCAAAATTCAATTTCTCCATGTGTCTACTCATCGCTCCCTTCCAGAAAACTATGACTTACTCTTCAATAACATTCAAATTAACCCTTCATCTTCTCTTAATATTCTCGGTGTCTCTTTTTTTCTGGTCTCCCTTGGAAAGATCATATTACCACTCTAGCTAAAAACAGCTGTACTCAACTGCCTCCGGGGGTTCTTTACCCCTGCGCTGCTTCTTGCCCTGTACTGGGGCACAGTGTGTCCATGTATTGAGTATTGTTCGCACGTGTGGGGAGGATCCTCTCACACAGCACTTCTAGACAAAGTAGAAAAGAAATCCTTCCGTCTCATTAACTCACGTCCACTCACCAATTCGCTGCAGTCTCTCTCTCTTCGCCACAATGTTGTATCTCTCTCACTATTCTACCGCTATTACAATAATCAGAGTTCCTCTGAGCTCTCTCAGTGTATACCACCCCCTATTTGTAGAGCACGTAGTACCCGTCTTGCAACACAATCCCACCCGTACTCTGTACTACTCTCCAACCCAATAGTGAAACGTTTTTCTCAATCTTCTATTTAACACCTGAGCTCTGGAACTCTCTCCCAGAATTAGTGTTTCCCTATTCCTATGACTTAAATTGCTTCAAACTCCGTCTGTCCAGGCATTTTGAGGAACTCTCTCTCTCTCGCTCTCTCTCTCTCAGAACTCCAATTACCACTAACAACCCCGTACGTCAGTCCAGTTCAGTCCGTCCCGTTGCTCTTAACTTGATAAGCTTCTTCAGGTAAGTCTTTGAGGTTTGTTGGGGAACTGTGTGATGGTAAGTGGTAATTGTGGTGAAAGTGAAGGGTGGTGAGTTTCATCATTGTTAGGCATAATTGGTGAACTTGGTGATGTAAATAATGAGTGTTTAGCTTGATAATTTTAGTGAATGGTCAGTTTGCAAATTATACTGCCCCCAACTTAAACATGTCTTGATAGCGTAATGCATAAATGCGCGGAATTTCGGTGTGAGTATCCTAGGTTCGAGTCCTTGGAGTGCCACATGTATTTGTTGATTTCATTAATTGAGTTTAGAAGTAAATTTTGTTTGTGAAAAAATAGAATACATTGATCTTTTGGACATTAGTTGTTGTCAGTAGTCTTCAAAATCGAGGACAAATTAAATAATTTCCTTAGAAACCTTAGAGGGGAAAAATTATTGTTCCTTGCCATGAAAGTTCTGCTAGCAGCTCTCTTTCAGTTAACCTCAGAGTGTTAGATCATTACCATATATATATATATATATATATATATATATATATATAGGACACTCATTATTATTTTTGGTTTGCATATTTAATACTTTTGCTTCCTTCTTATATAATTATATTGTATTACGTGAACTCGAGTTTCAATGTTCTTATAGTTAACTTGTTCATTCAATATTCTAGTTATTTTGTTAAGCTTATCTTGGGAACATTCGTATGGGTTGATCCCCAATTATCTGTTCTGGGCATACGTTTTATCTCCCCCACCACCACCACCACCACCACCACCACCCATTACTCACTCACTTTCACTTTCTCTCTCTCTCTCTCTCTCTCTCTCTCTCTCTCTCTCTCTCTCTCTCTCTCTTTGCTTGTATGATGGTCTTAGCTGCAGGATGTGTGTATATGGGAGAACAGAAGAAAGGCACATCAAACAAGGCACATCAAAAGACTGCTTGCATGACTAACGAGAACAACACATCAAAGTCTGTCTGCTTAATTAAGAGGGAGGTAGTCGCTTTTTGTGGACCCCCTTCTCCCTCATGTTTAGCATAATAGTTTTGAGATTTTAAGACGTTTCTTCCGTTAGTTTGGCGATTTGGAGACCTTTCGCCTTATTTCTTTGTCAATATTAAGACCTTTCGTGACATTTAGGTGTCGATTTTTTCCTGGCGAGCGATAGCGAGGCTGTAATTTTAGAAGGAACCGGCCAAATATTTCTATCGAAAAATGTAAAAATTTATATTGAAAGGGGGTCTCGGGGGTACTTTTTAAGCTTGATGGAGGTCTAGCGAGGAGACTAAAAAATAAATGAATACATACATAATAGATATAGACCAAAAAGCAAGTACTAACCCCTTAATATGTGATTGTGTGTCAAACAAAGAGACATTTAGATTTACATACACTTCTATTAATTCATTGATAACACACACCAGGTACAGTCGAGCTAATAAGTCATGTCCCAGCTGTCATTACGTTTGGCTCGCTCTGTACTGTTTTAATGTCTGTCAGATGTTGAATAGGGTGGGTAAGTGTAGAAACATGTTGGCATATTTCACTCGATATATAGAAGTGAAGCTTAGATATTGCTGATACCAATTATTGATCAAAACATACATGGTGCCGAGACATCACTTATTAGCGCGACTGTACATCCCAATGAGAACAACAATATTCCATTAAGTAAGATACAGGCAAAACCCAAAAAGATTAATGTAGACGAAAAAACTAGTAAAGGAGAGAGAGAGAGAGAGAGAGAGAGAGAGAGAGAGAGAGAGAGGGAGGGGGGGGGGGGGGTAAGTAAATATATAAGATTAATTAGCGAGCAAACCCCCCCCCCCCACCACTGATTATGACTTACACACACTCACTCACACATAGAGTTCAAAGAGATATTCTAGATTAATGTTGGCCTTAACTAACATGACACAAACTAATCTAGCTTAAGGGGGGGGGGGGTCACCGGCTTTTTCTTTATCTTTCTTTCCCTGGCTTGTATCCATTCGGCCCCATTCAGCCAACTGTTTTAAGACGTTTATCCCCATTCAGGTGTCGATTTTTTCCTGGCGAGCGAAAGCGAGCCAGCATTGTATGGAGAAATCCGGCTTCGCCGGAGAATTTTTTCTATCGAAAAATGTACAAATTTATCTTGCTGTCAAAACAAAAATATATATATGCTGGCTCGCTACCACTCGCCAGGAAAATATTGACACCTGGATGGGGGTAAACGTCTTAAAACAGTAGGCTGAATGGGGCCGAATAGATACAAGCCAGAGAAAGAGAGAAAAGGGGCGAAAACAAGCCTGTGAACCCCCTTAACTTTACCAAGGTACAAATATGTAATGGTACTTATGTATTGCCCAGGTGATTAATCAAAACATTGTGTTTTATTTTTTGTTTTGTTTTGTTATTATGATGGTGACTATATTAATGATCCATGCTACCTCAAGCACTGAACCTTTAATGTGAACTGGGCTGATATAGTCTATTCGCTGTGAGTAGGTGAGAAATCATGACCTCTATCCTCTGTAACTCAAAAAAAGCTGGGGCAAATTGGCTGTAAATTTCCACATCTATTCCTTGACCCACTCTTCCCAAATGGTAGAAATATTAGCTCGATTACTCTAGTCGTGTTTGAGTTACAGAGGTTAGAGGTCATGATTTTTCGCCTACTTACAGCGAATAGACTACAGTAATGTCTAAAGGATCCCAGAGTGGTTACAGATTCTGGGAATTCTTCTGGGTAATCAAATATTTGCACCCTCTCTGGACGTTTTTATAAATATGTTTATACAATATGTAATTGCATTCTCAAAATGAGTCAGTTTTACCATCAAATCTTCTCTGTGTATCGAATACAGGTAACATTCATCGCACACGCAAATGAAGGGGATTATACCCTATTCAGACCCGTGTAAGGATATAAGTGTTATAGTATTTAGGGGCACGAATTATGCACATTCAACTCTCATTAATCATATAGCAAAGTTTATGTTGGTCGTTTTGATGCAACCTCGAAATCATGCTTCATTTGTCTGGATTAATAAAGTAATAGCCACGCTGTCAATGTGTGTTATGAGTTCAAATCCTGAGAGAGAGAGAGAGAGAGAGAGAGAGAGAGAGAGAGAGAGAGAGAGAGAGAGAGAGAGAGAGAGTGAAAGTGAATGAGAGTGAGTGGAAAGGAGAGATAAAGAGAGAGAAGGAGAGTGAGAGTGTAGAGAGATCAATAAGACTATGCGGCGGCGGTGACTGGTGTGAATGGTTTAGTTTAGGATCAGCACGCGAGGATCGGTGGGTTTCCCAGGCACTATACAGGGAAAGAAGCAACATGATAATCTTAAGGGAGACTGGCCGTTGTTTGGTCTATTAATTAATTTATTCATATATTTTTTTAGTTTCCTGCCTAGACCTACATCAAGCTTAGACCCCCCCCCCCCCCCTAGACCCCCCTTCAAGATAAATTTGTAAATTTTTCGGTAGAAAAATGTCGGCCGAAGGCCGGTTCCTCTTAAAATTGCAGGCTCGCTCTCGCTCGCCAGGAAATAAAATGTTATAATGTTATATAATGAAATCACGAAAGGTGTTAAAACCGCCAAACTAATGGGCCGAACGTCTTATAATCTCAAAATTAGTGGGGCTAAACATTAGGGAGAAGGGGGTCCAGAAAAACGGTCTGCCTCCCCTTAAACGTATGAAAGGTGTTCCCTTTCTCATATATTATTTGGAAAATTTGCTGGTATTCCTCCTGTCCTACTCAAACACTGTTCTTCTGTGTTCTTTCACCTGGCTTTCTTCTAACGGCTTACCTTCTTGCTGGAAGTTTGCTCTCATTTAACCTGTTCCAAAGAAGAGTGACTGCTCTCAACCCTCCAACTATCGTTCAATTGCTCCAATTTCATATTTATCTGGCGCACACCAGAGAGAGAGAGAGAGAGAGAGAGAGAGAGAGAGAGAGAGAGAGAGAGAGAGAGAGAGAAAGGGTATACATTTACATATTACATATGAATTTATCAGCCACTAACTTTGCAACCTCAACAACTGCCACGTGATTGATTGAACTGTCAATATTCCGCGTCAGTTATCCATATTGTGCTGAACGACAGACGGGTTGGCTGTAATAACCAACAATAGTTTATTTTGCATGGAACTATTTCGTGCTAAAAAAAATGTAACTGCCAAACAAATGCTCCGTTGTGATTTTTGAATTCCAGTGATAAATATTTTGTATTGGTTTAATATATATTTTGTATTGGTTCATTATATATTTTGTATTGGTTCATCATATATTTTGTATTGGTTCATTATATATTTTGTATTGGTTCATTATATAGTTTGTATTGGTTCATTATATATTTTGTATTGGTTCATTATATATTTTGTATTGGTTCATCATATATTTTGTATTGGTTCATGATATATTTTGTATTGGTTCATTATATATTTTGTATTGGTTCATTATATATTTTGTATTGGTTCATTATATATTTTGTATTGGTTCATTATATATTTTGTATTGGTTCATTATATATTTTGTATTGGTTCATTATATATTTTGTATTGGTTCATTATATATTTTGTATTGGTTCATCATATATTTTGTATTGGTTTATTATATATTTTGTATTGGTTCATTATATATTTTGTATTGGTTCATCATATATTTTATATTGGTTCATCATATATTTTGTATTGGTTCATTATATATTTTGTATTGGTTTAATATATATTTTGTATTGGTTCATTATATATTTTGTATTGGTTCATCATATATTTTGTATTGGTTCATCATATATTTTGTATTGGTTCATCATATATTTTGTATTGGTTCATCATATATTTTGTATTGGTTCATTATATATTTTGTATTGGTTTATTATATATTTTGTATTGGTTCATTATATATTTTGTATTGGTTCATTATATATTTTGTATTGGTTCATTATATATTTTGTATTGGTTCATTATATATTTTGTATTGGTTCATTATATATTTTGTATTGGTTCATTATATATTTTGTATTGGTTCATTATATATTTTGTATTGGTTCATTATATATTTTGTATTGGTTCATTATATATTTTGTATTGGTTCATCATATATTTTGTATTGGTTTATTATATATTTTGTATTGGTTCATTATATTTTGTATTGGTTCATCATATATTTTATATTGGTTCATCATATATTTTGTATTGGTTCATTATATATTTTGTATTGGTTTAATATATATTTTGTATTGGTTCATTATATATTTTGTATTGGTTCATCATATATTTTGTATTGGTTCATCATATATTTTGTATTGGTTCATCATATATTTTGTATTGGTTCATTATATATTTTGTATTGGTTCATTATATATTTTGTATTGGTTCATTATATAGTTTTGACGCGGATATACATATTCATGATTGTACGGTATTTACAAAGATAAAAACAGATAAAAAATTAAGATAACAAAGTGTATTGCCATATCAGTAAATACACACATACACATACATATACTGTACATACACACACACATACATACACATACACACATACACATACATATACTGTACATACACACACACATACACATACATATACTGTACATACACACATACATACACATATTTAGATTACATTGCAATGCAGTTTAGCCTTCCTATTTCTAAAATAGAGTTAAATCTAATTAGAATAATTCTGAACAAATCGTTAATGTTGAACATTAGTCTTGCATTCACAAAATGCAACTTACCACTGCAATATGTATCACTAGTGTTATTCCGTGCATTAAACATTATCCTTTTGTCTCTGTTGTTATTTCCATGTCACACACACGTCTCGTCTGTGTGCATATATATATATACTGTATAGTCTAGTGGAATTCCAAAAAAACTTGTTTGGGAAGCTAACAAAAAAAATATTGTTTTTCAGTTGTTCTTTAGGTGATACTTATTGAATATCAACCGGGTGCAATGATGGCACCTTTGGGGAAATTGTTTTATTTACGAAATTCAAAATGGCCACCAGCCGTATCCAGCAAAATATTTTTTTTATCATAACCTTCCTCCTAGTTGACATAAAGACTTGGTCTTAGTGTCAACATATATATTTTTAAGGTAATAGAATCCCATGAAATATGTTTTCCCTGTGTACTGAACGGGTTAAGAAAACTTTAAATGTGAGTTGTTGTTGTGTCCATAGCTTCCCTCTCCTCTCCCCTCAGTGACAGGGTAATAACGTGTTCCCCTCTGTCACATCTTTCTTTTATACGTACAACCTTAACAACAATAACAATAACACAAGAGAGAGAGAGAGAGAGAGAGAGAGAGAGAGAGAAAGAGAGAGAGAGAGAGTAACACACATACTGTACATACACACACAGTCAAATTGGAATTCGATACAGGTAGTACAGGTAGTCTATTGACGTTTTGTAGCTTTCTGTAACATTGTATTGGGAATCTGTGTGTGAAATCATGAGAGCAGGAAATGAGGGGGGTGACCTGCTTTTTTTTATCTCCTTTTCTCTCTCTCTTTGGCTTGTATCCATTCGGCCCCATTCAGCCTACTGTTTTAAGACGTCTATCCTCATCCAAGTGTCGATTTTTTCCTGGCGAGCGATAGCAAGCCAGCATTGCATGGAGAAATCCGGCTTCGTCGGAGACATTTTTCTATCGAAAAATGTACAAATTTAGAAAAAATGGACACCTAGATGGGGGGTAAACGTCTTAAAACAGTTGGCTGAATGGGGCCGAATGGATACAAGCCAGGGAAAGAGAGAACACGAGAGAAAGATAAAAGAAATCCGGTGACCCCCCCCTTAAAACTGTTAGGGAGTGCAGTGCATTGTTTGCCTGTTATCCCGTCCATCTGTCTTCCCTGTCATCCACAATAATATATTTCCCACGACTTTAATCCACCTATGTTTTATCCTTCAATTATCTCTCTCTCTCAATCTCTCTCTCTCTCTCATCCAGAATAATATATTTCCCATGACTTTAATCCACCTGTTTTATATCCTTCAATTCACCTGTGTTTAATCCACCTGTGTTTTATCCTTCAATTATCTCTCTCTCTCTCTCTCTCTCTCTCTCATTAAATGCATTGCAGCTCTTGTTATTAAGTATGATCGTAATGATAATTACTATACGCCATCACGAAAACAAAATTGAATATAAGCAAAATCACCTTATTTAAAAAGCCCTTTTATAGATACTGGAATTAAATAGGTTCTGAGATAATACAACATAACGACTAACGTATATATTTATGTTATACACAAAACATATTAGTTCATACACCAGCGTCTGAAACACTCGCAACCTGACTTAATAAAGAGAATGCAATTTCATGCACCCCTTCGTACACGCAATGCCGAGATTACACACTCACTCACTCACACTCACTCACACACACACACATAAACACCCCCCCCAGCGGTGGTGTTTTTATCGGTACACACGTTAATTATGCATGCTTATGAGTACATTTTCCGATTTTTAAACCTATATAAAACTATCTAGATAACACTTAATCTAACCTAACATACCTAACGTAACCTAACCTAACCTAACTTACCTAACCTAACCGAAAACACTCCATTTCAACGAATTTTAAAGAGGTGTGTACACTTAAACTGTCGCCCCAAACCTCATGTACCTTCAAACCTACATATTTAGTCAATTTTGTACATTTAAACACACCACCGCTTGTCCACAACACACACACACACAATACGTGATACTATGAAGCGTGAAATTCAGACCAGCTGCAAATTATATTATGCAGGAGACAGCTCGTATATTCCTTCCGTTAATATTCCAGTGTTGTTGACACTTCTTGCATTATAGGAATACATGCGCCGATCACACCGTAAATAAATATTGCTCTCTCTCTCTCTCTCTCTCTCTCTTTCCTTCCACGCGGGGCTCACCTCATTAACCAGCACTTCATATCTTCCAACTTGACTTCCCTCTCTCTCTTTCTTTCTCTACCCCTCCCCCCCTCTCTCTCTCTCTCTCTCTACCCCCCCTCCCTCTCTTTCATTCTCTCTCTCTCTCTCTCTCTCTCTCTCTCTCTCTCTCCCAGTCCCCCAGTACACTCACCACAATATCCGGTTCATCCAGTCGCTCTTGTATTATTCATGTTGACAATTCCTGCATCTCACGGACCTCCTAACAGTAGCTCAGCCGATGTCTTGGGGGAGTTACTGTGGTGTGTGTGTGTTAGTGTGTGTGTGTGTGCTTGTGTGTAGGTGTGTGTGCTTGTGTGTAGGTGTGTGTGCTTGTGTGTAGGTGTGTGTGTGTGTGTGTGTGTGTGTGTGTGTGTGTGTGTGTGTGTGTGTGTGTGTGTGTGTGTGTGTGTATGATTACCAATGGTTATTTTTTCATTTTTTTTCCAAACAAGTCCAGACATAAAACAGGTTGTTCGAATAGAGCATTCTCGCTATCGCTCGCCATATATATATATATATATATATATATATATATATATATATATATACAGTATATACTGTATATTCAAAGTTATCTAAGACATGCTCTTTTCAAGAAACGCTCACGTACTTGAAACCTTTTGTGAGTTATCCTGTGAACTGAAGTGAGCTGAACTGCAATTTGCATTCATATTGTATTTTCTTTGAACTCGCCGCTCTCACCTTTCCTCAAAATCGAATTCATATTACCTGCACTGCTTTATCCAAGACATTGTGAGATATTACAATATTTGTTCAAACTATTTCCATATTGTAGTTCGCATGGGCGACCAGTTGTTTCGCAATGTTTATCGGACTAAAATGAGTCGATTGTTGAGATTGGTGCCTCTGTTTTATGTGTTAAGGTGAGGTTGATTGTTGAGATTGGTGCCTCTGTTTTATGTATTTAGGTGAGGTTGATTGTTGAGATTGGTGCCTCTGTTTTATGTGTTAAGGTGAGGTTGATTGTTGAGATTGGTGCCTCTGTTTTATGTGTTAAGGTGAGGTTGATTGTTGAGATTGGTGCCTCTGTTTTATGTGTTAAGGTGAGGTTGATTGTTGAGATTGGTGCCTCTGTTTTATGTGTTAAGGTGAGGTTGATTGTTAAGATTGGTGCCTCTGTTTTATGTGTTAAGGTGAGGTTGATTGTTGAGATTGGTGCCTCTGTTTTATGTGTTAAGGTGAGGTTGATTGTTGAGATTGGTGCCTCTGTTTATGTGTTAAGGTGAGGTTGATTGTTGAGATTGGTGCCTCTGTTTTATGTGTTAAGGTGAGGTTGATTGTTGAGATTGGTGCCTCTGTTTTATGTGTTAAGGGGAGGTTGATTGTTGAGATTGGTGCCTCTGTTTTATGTGTTAAGGTGAGGCTGATTGTTGAGATTGGTGCCTCTGTTTTATGTGTTAAGGTGAGGCTGATTGTTGAGATTGGTGCCTCTGTTTTATGTGTTAAGGTGAGGCTGATTGTTGAGATTGGTGCCTCTGTTTTATGTGTTAAGGTGAGGCTGATTGTTGAGATTGGTGCCTCTGTTTTATGTGTAAAGGGGAGGTTGATTGTTGAGATTGGTGCCTCTGTTTTATGTGTTAAGGTGAGGCTGATTGTTGAGATTGGTGCCTCTGTTTTATGTGTTAAGGTGAGGCTGATTGTTGAGATTGGTGCCTCTGTTTTATGTGTAAAGGGGAGGTTGATTGTTGAGATTGGTGCCTCTGTTTTATGTGTTAAGGTGAGGCTGATTGTTGAGATTGGTGCCTCTGTTTTATGTGTAAAGGGGAGGTTGATTGTTGAGATTGGTGCCTCTGTTTTATGTGTTAAGGTGAGGCTGATTGTTGAGATTGGTGCCTCTGTTTTATGTGTTAAGGTGAGGCTGATTGTTGAGATTGGTGCCTCTGTTTTATGTGTAAAGGGGAGGTTGATTGTTGAGATTGGTGCCTCTGTTTTATGTGTTAAGGTGAGGCTGATTGTTGAGATTGGTGCCTCTGTTTTATGTGTTAAGGTGAGGCTGATTGTTGAGATTGGTGCCTCTGTTTTATGTGTTAAGGTGAGGTTGATTGTTGAGATTGGTGCCTCTGTTTTATGTGTTAAGGTGAGGTTGATTGTTAAGATTGGTGCCTCTGTTTTATGTGTTAAGGTGAGGCTGATTGTTGAGATTGGTGCCTCTGTTTTATGTGTTAAGGTGAGGCTGATTGTTGAGATTGGTGCCTCTGTTTTATGTGTAAAGGGGAGGTTGATTGTTGAGATTGGTGCCTCTGTTTTATGTGTTAAGGTGAGGCTGATTGTTGAGATTGGTGCCTCTGTTTTATGTGTTAAGGTGAGGTTGATTGTTGAGATTGGTGCCTCTGTTTTATGTGTAAAGGGGAGGTTGATTGAGGACTGTTGAGGTTAAGGGGAGATGGGTCGTTTTGGAAACTTGGTGGTATTGTAATGTATTTATTTTGTTTTGTGTTTGTTTCAATTTAAATTGCCATCTTAAGAAGCAAATTAAAATTAAATGAGTTTCCTCAAACAGTACTAATACATTTTCACGAACAATAATATATATAATACCCACAACGGGATACACATAATTCATTACCACAAATAGCAATGAGCATTGTATGGAGAAATCCGGCTTCGCCGGAGAAATTTTTCTATCGAAAAATGTACAAATTTAGCTTGCTGTCAAAACAAAAATATATATATGCTGGCTCGCTACCGCTCCCCAGGCAAATATTGACACCTGGATGGGGATAAACGTCTTAAAACAGTTGGCTGAATGGGGCCGAATGGATACAAGCCAGGGAAAGAGAGAAAAGGAGAGAAAGGTAAAACAAACCGGTGACCCCCCTTAACACAGCTAATAGAGACAATTTTGTAAAGATACCTCGCTACCACTGTAACTTCAACAAACTGGTGCAAGTCGTTCCTCATGCAGATACCAGGAACAAACTTGGGCAACAAATAATTCTGAATTGTGTTACCGACACAAAATGTATTATACCACCGATATAAAGCAGCTCGTATGATTAACAACTCCGGTCTTGCCATCCAGAACGATTTCAAACTAGTCGACACAACCGTATCCTGTGCAATTAACGAATAAATTCAATATTATAATACTAATAATAATAGTAATGATGAAACAACAATAATAATAATAATGACAATAAAATACAAATACTCTAATAATAATAATAATATAACTTGACGGCGGTGTATTGTCATGTAGCCATTTAGTTATTGAAGACATGTCAACCCATTGACCGGTGTTATGGAAAACGCACCTGTTTGCACGGTTGGAGCTTATAGGTCATGCTCTCTCTCTCTCTCTCTCTCTCTTTTTTACTAACCCATCTGTCCCCTACTAACTTCCTAATCCTGCCAAGGACATTAGTTCCAGGGCAGTAGTTCCCTTTCTAATTTTCCCTTACCCACTCTAAACCACTGTTTGGACACTTGACCCTCAGTGTTTTGGAGGACAAGCAGCCTAGAGGGGTCACTAGACCTGTTATTGCTTGGTTTCCTTTGTATTCCTTTGTACTCTCACATACACACACTCTCTCTCTCTCGACCCGACATATTCGTCCCTGTTCTAGCAGCAATATATCTTATTATTTTTTCTCCCTGCTAAGCCCTCTACATCCATTAATCTCCATGAATTAAATATTTTATTCGAATTTTTATCTGGGTTGGAATATCGTTTATTATATTCCACGTCTTTTAAAAGCGCATTTATTAACCCTTTGAGTCCCAGCGACGTGTGTTATATTTTATTCTAGCTATATTTAGACGATATTATGCAGCTTAGGAAGGATTTGTGGTAGTTTAAAGGTTTGGTTGAGATATGTGGAAGCCTTACTATTGCTAAAGGTCCTTCCTAAGCTGAATAAAACCTTGTAATAGTAGCCAGCATAAAGTACAAAAGACGTCGCCGGTACAGAAGGGGTTAAGAAAATACAATCTACCCAAGGATTATCGCTTGAGGGGAGGCAGACCGTTTTTAAGGACCCCCTTCTCCCTAATATTTAGCCCCACTAGTTTGGCGATTTTAACACCTTTCGCCCCATTTTGTTGTCAATTTTAAGACCTTTCGTGCCATTTAGGTGTCGATTATTTCCTGGCGAGCGATGGCGAGCCTGCAATTTTAAGAGGAACTGGCCTTCGGTCGGAACATTTTTCTATCGAAAAATGTACAAATTTAAGCTTGATGGAGGTCTAGGGAGGAAACTAAAAAAAATATATGAATAAATGAATTAATAGACCAAACAAACGACCAGTCTCCCCTTAACCAGGTGATATATCCATTGCAATTTCGCTAGAGTGTTTTGTAAATGTTTCGATTTCCATGTACACATGATATTGTACGGGTCCAACGCCAATACATTTGTTTTGAAGAAATTATCCTTATTTTTTTGTGGAACGTTTCCCAGATATTTGTGTTTTTATTTACTCATACCCATTTATTTACTCATACCCATTTATTTACTCATACCCATTTATTTACTCATACCCATTTATTTACTCATACCCATTTATTTACTCATACCCATTTATTTACTCATACCCATTTGTTTACTCATACCCATTTGTTTACTCATACCCATTTATTTACTCATACCCATTTGTTTACTCATACCCATTTATTTACTCATACCCATTTATTAACTCATACCCATTTATTTACTCATGCCCATTTGTTTACTCATACCCATTTATTTACTCATACCCATTTCAATGTTATTTTTTGTCCGATAAAACATTTCCGATATTTCTTCTTATACTTTTAGCAACTTGAACTGGTTTTTATGATGGAGTGGGCTCTAAATAGCTTTTCCACATATTCCTCCTTTCAGACGTTTTTACTTTGGGCCTCTGCAACTCTCCTCTTGCATCTTTCATACCTCCCTATCTCTCTTTTGAAGGCATCATCAGTAACAGTTTCTAATATTATTTGATTTTATGTATGTTTGTTACGCACATTAGAGGAAAGACTACTAAGTGGAAGGTAAGGCTAGCAAAGCAGAAGGCAGAGAGAGAGAGAGAGAGAGAGAGAGAGAGAGAGAGAGAGAGAGAGAGAGAGAGAGAGAGAGAGAGAGAGAGAACGTTCTTATTTCTCTAACTGTCATATGAGTACAAAGGAAAAAAACAAGGAACAACAAATATATTGTTCCTTTCGAGGCTGTTCTTAGTTAGTTTACCTAACTTGGGTGAATTGTGCAGTATTTATAGAATTTTATTGGACAGCATTTTAATCCGGAGTTAAGGACGAGATAATTATAGTCGATTTGTTTTTCAATGTTCAACAGTACAATAATCCATGACAGTACTTGATAGTCAATGGTTGCGGTATGGGTGGAAGTTCCCACACATGCAGATATAATTTGATACATGGGCGCACAGCGCGCCTGTATAGAGTAGGGACCTTCCTAGCTTGCGCTTTGTTTGCTGAACAATAATATACACTGTGTCAGACGTTTGTTGTATGTATTCTATGAATAGTTTATATTACTCTCCAATGTATATATCCTTTTCTTGACACCATGTATTGCCCCAAAAAATAAAAAAAGGGAAAAACAGGAAAAGAGGGAAAACAGAAAAGAAAAAAAACAATAGGAAAAGTGGGGATTGGGGCTGAGGAAATAGAAAATAAAATATAATTTACTACTTCAGGCAGGTGTATATCCTGACTGATCTCCTTACAATCCTCCATTTATTTAACCATTTCTTGTTTACAGTCAAACGTCCTCTTCTGTTTGCCAGTGATTGGTATTCCATTCACCTCCGGGCTTCAATATCGGATTATGCAGATATTTTGTTCCGTTTATGTTGACCGGGCCGAGATTGCTGCTGGGTTATCCAGTGTAGTGCCTCTGTGTTATGTTTGATGTCATTACTGATCGACAGTTTCGTTGTTCTTATATACAATTATGTAAAGGTTTGACTACTCCATGTTTAGGTTACAGTGAAATGTTTGTATTCCACCACAATCTGCGTGTAATTAATTAAAGTTAGATGTTGAAAATTAATTCCATCACACTGTTCACAGTATTTGTAAGAACGGATACTGTAGATGACATGCAGTAATAAAGTTAGTATAAAGACCTGCCAAAACATGGTAAGAATGCAACATAACCAAACTACAGCAAAGTCGTCAAGTGTACAGAAACCAGGGACTAACCAACCAATAGTTATCTGGTCTTGACTTGTGTATAAACGAACGCCAAAAGTCTTTTCTCCCCGAGATAGGGCAGTGTATATACATAGGGTACACAAATTGTAGCTAAACTTAGATAATCTAATCTAGTTAACTATTAAATTTACTGAAGTACAACATGACAACAAGTATTAGTTTAGTGATTTTAGGAACGTGTTATTAACTTAGTATTACACTTTTTATGGCCAGGATTGCATATGAATTATTGATATTAACTATAATGTTTGCATGTTGTGGGAAGGGTTAACAATGTGCTAACCTGACATGCACCATTGTGTTACGTGACAAGCTGTTATTGTCAGGCAGCTTTATATGTGTGTTTCATATATTTACTGGATTTGCATGGCAGGGTCAGTCAATCTGGACCTTCGCTGTCTCGATCCAACTTGTAAACATACACTATTGACATTAAACTTTGTTGTCGCTCGAGAAGCTAACATGACAGTTTTTCAGGTAGGATTAGATCAGTGATTATCTTTTTCTGAAAGCATCTTGCATTTTGTATTTTTCACAACTAAACAAAGCACACTAAATTTGATAATATCATGTATAAAACCAAATTAAAATGTTGTAATACAGATAATACAGAATATCGTAGTACACACAATATATAAGGTAATTCAACAATACTGACATTAGGTAATTGATGTTGCAGTATCAATATGATTTACATTATTATATGACGGCTCCATTCTTTAGTAACTCGACTGTGATTACTCCTTACTCCTAAACCGTAATGTTTAATTATTTGTATTTATATTTACACTTCATCAACTCACTCTTTCCAAAATCATCTCTGCATTTATTATGTCTCCGCTTTAAGGGGTTCATGCTTAGTTTTTCTGACCCCCTTTTCCCTCATGCTTAGCCCTATTAATATATATATATATATTTTAAGGCGTTTGTTCCATTAGTTTGGCAATGTTAAGACTTTTCGCCCCATTTATGCGTCAATATTAAGACCTTTCGTGCTATTTAGGTGTCATTTTTTCCCTGGCGATCGATAGCGAGCCTGTGATTTTGGAGGAACTGGCTTTCGGCCGGCATATTTTTCTACCGAAAAATGTATACATTTATCTAGAAGAGGGATTTTGAGGATGTTTTTTAAGCTTGATGTAGGTCTAGGGAGGAAAGTAAAATAATATTTAATTAATATATAGTTAGATCGACTAATAAGATAGTATACCCTTCCACCCTTAAAACACATCCAGTGTATTGGTATAAATTCTCATTATAATCCCCCACCACTCACTCACTTTCACACACACACACTCTCTCTCTCTCTCTCTCTCTACTATTTTTACATGTCATAAACTTCCTCTCTTTTGCCTATGCCCCCCCCCCCCTCCCCATCCTCGCTCAACCCTTTGTTTCTGCGTCAAAACTTTCACCTCAATTTTTGTATTCTTTAGGCTGCCTTATTGTTCGTTCTCTTTTACTTCACGCTTTTTCTCCCACATGATATTCTGCCGCACAGCTGTTTGCATATTCTCTTCTATATTTCCTTATATACTTATATTAGTATGTACAGTGCATATGTGCTTGCGTGCGCGTATGTGTGTAATAATAATAATAATAATAATAATAAACGGTTTATTAAAGAATGGCAGCCTCATGAGCTGAAAATACACATTTTACAATTTAGTGGATGAACATGAGATGTACAGATATGAAGATGGTAAGCTCAGTTTACAAAAATAAATAAATAAATACAATAATGATGCAGGTGCAGAATACAAATTATCATAAAATAACCATGAGAGTAAGTGATATAGGCCTACAGTACATATACAAATTTATTCTACTTACTCATATACAGAACATACATATATACACGTACGTACGCACATACATACGCATACATATACATACATATATAAGAACATAAGAACATGCAGTAAGTGTGCACATGTCCGTATACACAAACGCTCACGTATGCACACAAACATACATACATACAAAAACTGTTTTGGTAGGGTCAGGGTAAAGGGTAAAGAGGTATAGGGTAAAGAGGGAGTGGCTTTCAAGTCCGTACAGGTAGGGTCAGGTAAAGCCTACTACAATGGGAGGTTAATCCTCGGTAGTGTAGGTGTGTGTGTGTGTGTGTGTGTTCGTTCGTGTGTGTGTGTGTGTGTGTGTGTGTGTGTGTGTGTGTGTGTGTGTGTGTGTGTGTGTGTGTGTGTGTGTGACACCGAAATATTTATTAGCAAGAATACAGATAGATCGAGGTACTAATTAAGCCCTGGTGTGACGTGGTCTCAGTGTGGCGAGCTAATGCATTTAATGTGAGCAAACGAACTGTATTGTTTGGGCGAACGGACTACATAGTTTGGGCTAATGGACTTTATTATTTGGGCGAAACTACAATTTATTTTTTGAGCAAATTAACTTCATTGTTTTGGGGAACGAAATTGACATGTCCTCGCTCTCTCTCGCCTTCTCACCTCTCCCTTCTTTTATGTAATTCCCTTCTTACACCCCCCTCTCTCTCTCTCTCTCTCTCTCTCTCTCTCTCTCTCTCTCTCTCTCTCTCTATGACCACCATCTCACTCAGGGGATAGCATCTCTCTCATTGTTCCTCAGACCTTGATTGCTGTGCCACGGTTTTGCTTCTCCAGATCTTTTCCCCTCGACCTTCGGCTGTGGTATGTTTCCCCCTCCTTTGTCTTCCCGTCCCCCCAAATTCTCCTTTCATGTGTATTTTTCTTATTTGTCGTAACAATATGTTTTCTCTCTCTACAGTAAAATTGTTCACATTATTTTTCCTTTTTTGTCATTATCATGTTACATAATTATACACTTATACAGTATATGCTTTCATTATTTTTATTGGAGGTGTTTGGTGTTGTGGTAAAATTAATAAACAATATATTACATATATTGTTGTTTTTCTTTGCCTGTGTCCAATCAATATTCTCTGTCTCCTTCGCTTCCCATATTTCTGTTCATCCTCTGAGGCTTTGACTATCAACTACCGAAAGGGCTAAAAAGCAGGCTTTAATTCATCAATGTTACCAGCCCACCATATTTACCAATCCCATCTACCTCTGTACCGACATCTACATAAACTTTTTATAGCATTATGTTTTTTCCACCAACCAACTTAACATCTAAAGTTCTAAACTCAATTAATGAAATCAACAAATACATGTGGCACTCCAAGGACTCGAACCTAGGATACTCACATCGAAATTCCGCGCACTTATGCATTACGCTATCAAAACTGTTAATGAAATGAAATGTTATGGTAATAGGATTGTTAAAATTCTAGAATGAGCAAAATATATCATAAATAAGTTTTAGCGTTGATGAAATAGTTACCATGGGCTTTACCAAATATAATATTAGCGATACATGTGTTGATGACTCCGGCCCCCCGGATGTGTTGAGTCCATCACGTTAATGGTCTACCCTCACAGCCGGAAGTAATGTTTAGTAATACAACCTGTTTCGAAATATTTTCGATTCTGAGCGAATGGCTGGGCGAAAATGAAATCTACGACCATGTCTAGAAGCAGCTCGGCGAGAAAAAACGAATGGCACCAGTTAGAATTCTCTAGGACTTATAGTTTGGGCTACACCGGACTTTTAAAGTCCAAAAAACGGTCCCCTGGGCCCTCCAGGAAGGCCTGGTCATTATCGAAATCCTAAACTAATGGTCCGATTTTAATTCTGTTTGAGCCATTCGATTCAGCTTGCCAAAGTGTACTTATGGTATATATTTAAACAAAGTCCGTACATAAATAACTCGTCTATGGAGTTTTTAAACTTTAAAATAGGTCTAGGGGGCCTAAAATTGGTCAAAATTAAAAACAATAATTATACCGTTGAAACCGCAACGACGAGACAAATCCAAATATGTAATAATATTGACAAGTCAAAATTCGACCAAAATCAAGGATTTGCCTGGGAAACCCAAGGTTTTTTTATATTTTTTGTTTCGATTCTGGGCGAATGGCTGGGCGAAAATGAAATCTAAGACCATTTCTAGAAGCAGCTCGGCGAGAAAAATCGAATGGCATCAAGTAGAATTCCCTAGGACTTATAGTTTGGGCTACAACGGACTTTTAGTGTCCAAAAAACGGTCCCCTGGGCCCTCCAGGAAGCCCAGTCAAAATTGAAATCCTAAACTAATGGTCCGATTTTAATTTTGTTTGCGTCATTCGATTCAGCTTGCCAAAGTGTACTTATGGTATAAATTTAAACAAAATCCGTTCATAAATAACTCGTCTATGGAGTTTGTAAACTTTAAAATAGGCCTAGGGGGCCTAAAAATAGGTCAAAATTTAAAAAAATATTATACCGTTGAATCTGCAATGGCGAGACGAATCCAAATATGTAATAATATTGACAAGTCAAAATTCGACCAAAATCACCGATTTGCCTGGGCTTAATTTAAACCCAAGGTTTTTTAAGAACATAAGAACATAAGAAAATGGGAGTCTGCAAAAAGCCGATTGATCCCACACAAGGCAGATCCCTGTCACGCCCAACCCCAATTACAAGGCCCAATTATAGGCCCAACTCACTAATACCTTGAGTACTGACCCCCACCAAAACGGTCAGAGATTAACACAAGATTAGGGGGTCTGCTATCTCATACCCAACCCATCTCGTCCATATGCCTATCTATCTATTACATCTATTACATCTATTTAATGTAAAGTACTACATGTCGGATACCTAAATGAGAAAGCAAACTATTCGATGAATGGCACTCAGCTTAAGAATGTAAACAGAGAAACTGATCTGGGAGTAACAATATCGAGTAACCTAAAACCGAGTCAACAATGTTCAGAAGTTGTTAAGAAGGCAAACAAAATAATTGGCTTTATAGGCAGGTCATTTGAGCATAAATCCAAAGAAGTTATCCTAACCCTTTACAATTCCTTAGTCCGCCCTCTTCTGGAATACTGCGTTCAATCCTGGTACCCTTATTACCAAAAAGATATAAACAAGCTAGAACGAGTTCAACGTAGAGTTACCAAAATGATACCTAGCCTAAAGAACAAACCATACGAAGAGCGTCTTAGAGAATTAAATCTATTTCCTTTAACCCAGCGCAGATTAAGAGGCGACTTAATTCAAGTGTTCAAAATCATCAAAGGCATCGACAATATGAACTGTAGTAAGTACTTCACTATCGACCAATCTAATTACACGCGGGGAAACGGTTGCAAAATTATTGGTAAATCTTTTAACTCGCACGAATCTAAGAATTTCTTCTTCAATCGAGTTGTCAACTTGTGGAATGGGCTTCCCCGAGACGTTATAGACTGCAGCACCGTTGATTCATTTAAATTCCGCCTAGACAAATATATCGCATCAAACCCGCGACTGACTGCGTTTGTAAATGAATAACTTTATCCTCCCCTCAGTTACTAACCCATATGTCCCCTACTAACTTCCTAGTCCTGCCACGTTAGTGGCAGTGCAGTAGTTCCCTTTCCAATGTTCCCTTACCCACTCTAAACCACTGTTTGGACACTTGATCCTCAGTGTTTTTGGAGGACAAGCAGCCTAGAAGGGTCACTAGATCTGTTGTTGCTTGATTTCCTTTGTACTCCTTTGTACTTTGTACTCTCTCTATATATATACATATATATATATATATATATATATATATATATATATATATATATATATATATATATATATATACTGTAAATACACATCGGTATATATAACCGCGCTAGTGTACATGATACAGTATAATCCTATATTCAGATCAAGCAAAATTATAAATGTTCACAGAAAACGAGAGCTACCTAGCATTCCATGGTCTTGGCGGGAAACGCGTGACATCCGGGAACCCACCGGGAGACGGTAACAAATAACCTTCCATATTTAACTCTAGGTGGTCCTTATAATTATTTTCACTTCCCATAAACAACATTATGATATTGAGTTAACGTTTGTATTGTTTAGTTGATTTTTAAGCCGGATATTAATTTTATTGTGTATAAGTGTGCAGGTGGAGGACTATAGACTCTCGCTTGATTCCCAGAGACGGTGACGCTAGGTAAAGACACTTTGCTCTTCCCGTAGTTATTTGTGTTATTTGTGCGCGATATTCGAGTGCCAGAAGTGCGGAAAGACTGGAGGTGGTATTTGACGAATAGCGGACGGGCTGAGAGGAAAATGGGAAGGAAATAGGCTGAAATAAGGTGAGAAATATGGGTGACATAAGTAACCCCTTCAAGATACTATGACGCGTTCCTTCATTATGTTCTGGCTATTATTAGACGATTTTATGCAGTTTAGTAAGGACGTCTAGGAAGGAAATACATAATAACTATCTTTAATAACCCATTGAGAGGATTATGACCAGTTTTGACAGTTTAGTCTGGCTACTAATTTTTGAGATTTTTTTTCTCGATTCTGGGCTAATGGCTGGGCGAAAATGAAGTCTAAGATCATGTCTAGAAGCAGCTCGGCGAGAAAAAATGGAATGTAACCAAGTAGAATTCCCTAGGACTTATAGTTTGGGCTACAGAGGACTTTTAAAGTCCAAAAAACGGTCCCCTGGGCCCTCCAGTAAGCCAATTCAAAATCGAAATCCTAAACTAATGGTCCGATTTTAATTATGTTTGGGCCATTCGATTCAGCTTGCCAAAGTGTACTTATGGTATAAATTTAAACAAAATCCGTTCATAAATAACTCGTCTATGGAGTTTTTAATCTTTAAAATAGGCCTAGGGGGCCTAAAAATAGGTCAAAATTTAAAAAAAAATTATACCATTGAATCCGCAACGGCGAGACGAATCCAAATATGTAATAATATTGACAAGTCAAAATTCGACCAAAATCACCGATTTCCCTGGGCTTAAACCCAATTTTTTTTCTCGATTCTGGGCGAATGGCTGGGCGAAAATGAAATCTAAGACCATGTTTAGAAGCAGCTCGGTGAGAAAAAATCGAATGGCACCAAGTAGAATTCCCTAGGACTTATAGTTTGGGCTACAGAGGACTTTTAAAGTCCAAAAAACGGTCCCCTGGGCCCTCCAGGAAGCCCAGTCAAAATCGAAATCCTTAACTAAAGGTCCGATTTTAATTCTGTTTGCGCCATTCGATTCAGCTTGCCAAAGTGTACTTATGGTATAAATTTAAACAAAATCCGTTCATAAATAACTCGTCTATGGAGTGTTTAAACTTAAAAATAGGCCTAGGGGGCCTAAAAATAGGTCAACATTTAAACAAATATTATACCTTTGAATCCGCAACGGCGAGACGAATCCAAATATGTAATAATATTGACAAGTCAAAATTCGACCAAAATCACCGATTTGCGCTCAAACCCAAGGTTTTTTGAGATGTTGTTTTCTATTCTGGGCGAATGGCTGGGCGAAAATGAAATCTAAGACCATGTCTAGAAGCAGATCGGAGAGAAAAATCAAATGGCATCAAGTAGAATTCCCTAGGACTTATAGTTTGGGCTACAGAGGACTTTTAAAGTCCAAAAAACGGTCCCCTGGGCCCTCCAGGAAGCCCATTCAAAATCGAAATTATAAACTAATGGTCCGATTTTAATTCTGTTTGCGTCATTCGATTCAGCTTGCCAAAGTGTACTTATTGTATAAATTTAAACAAAATCCGTTCATAAATAACTCGTCTATGGAGTTTTTAAACTTTAAAATAGGCCTAGGGGGCCTAAAAATAGGTAAAAATTTAAAAAAAATTATACAAAGGAGTACAAAGGAAATCAAGCAACAACAGATCTAGTGACCCTTCTAGGTTGCTTGTCCTCCAAAACACTGAGGATCAAGTGTCCAAACAGTGGTTTAGAGTGGGTAAGGGAACATTGGAAAGGGAATTACTGCCCTGGAACTAATGTCCGTGGCAGGATTAGGAAGTTAGTAGGGGACAGATGGGTTAGTAACTGAGGGGGGGATAAAATAAAGTTATTCATTTACAAACGCAGTCAATCCGTTACAAACGCAGTCAATACCGTTGAATCCGCAACGGCGAGACGAATCCAAATATGTAATAATATTGACAAGTCAAAATTCGACCAAAATCACCGATTTGCGCTCAAACCCAAGGTTTTTTGAGATTTTGTTTTCTATTCTGGGCGAATGGCTGGGCGAAAATGAAATCTAAGACCATGTCTAGAAGCAGATCGGAGAGAAAAATCAAATGGCATCAAGTATAATTCCCTAGGACTTATAGTTTGGGCTACAGAGGACTTTTAAAGTCCAAAAAACGGTCCCCTGGGCCCTCCAGGATGCCCAGTCAAAATCGAAATCCTAAACTAAAGGTTCGATTTTAATTCTGTTTGCGCCATTCGATTCAGCTTGCCAAAGTATACTTATGGTATAAATTTAAACAAAATCCGTTCATAAATAACTCGTCTATGGAGTGTTTAAACTTAAAAATAGGCCTAGGGGGCCTAAAAATAGGTCAACATTTAAACAAATATTATACCTTTGAATCCGCAACGGCGAGACGAATCCAAATATGTAATAATATTGACAAGTCAAAATTCGACCAAAATCACCGATTTGCCTGGGCTTAAACCCAAGTTTTTTTTTTTTTTTTTCTCGATTCTGGGCGAATGGCTGGGCGAAAATGAAATCTAAGACCATGTCTAGAAGCAGCTCGGCGAGAAAAATCGAATGGCGCCAAGTAGAATTCCCTAGGACTTATAGTTTGGGCTACAGAGGACTTTTAAATTCCAAAAAACGGTCCCCTGGGCCCTCCAGGAAGCCCAGTCAAAATCGAAATCCTAAACTAAAGGTCCGATTTTAATTCTGTTTGCGCCATTCGATTCAGCTTGCCAAAGTGTACTTATGGTATAAATTTAAACAAAATTCGTTCATAAATAACTCGTCTATGGAGTTTTTAATCTTTAAAATAGGCCTAGGGGGCCTAAAAATAGGTCAAAATTTAAAAAAAAATTATACCGTTGAATCCGCAACGGCGAGACGAATCCAAATATGTAATAATATTGACAAGTCAAAATTCGACCAAAATCACCGATCTGCCTGGGCAAATAGAAATAGAAACCCAAGGTTTTTGGAAACAAATATTTTCGATTCTGGGCGAATGGCTGGGCGAAAATGAAATCTACGACCATGTCTAGAAGCAGCTCGGCGAGAAAAAACGAATGGCACCAGTTAGAATTCTCTAGGACCTATAGTTTGGGCTACAGCGGAGTTTTATTGTCCAAAAAACGGTCCCCTGGGCCCTCCAGGAAGCCCAGTCAAAATCGAAATCCTAAACTAATGGTCCGATTTTAATTCTGTTTGCGCCATTCGATTCAGCTTGCCAAAGTGTACTTATGGTATAAATTTAAACAAAATCCGTTCATAAATAACTCGTCTATGGAGTTTTTAAACTTTAAAATAGGCCTAGGGGGCCTAAAAATAGGTCAAAATTAAAAAAAAAATTATACCGTTGAAACCGCAACGACGAGACAAATCCAAATATGTAATAATATTGAAAAGTCAAAATTCGACAAAAATCAAGGATTTGCCTGGGCAAATATATATATATATATATATATATATATTTCCATTATTTATTTGTGTTTTAGTACATGGTTTGATTGACTAAATTGTAAACTCTTTCCATCCTCATGTTTCATAAAAACCCGCACACATCATACCACCCGAGGATAGCGGTGTGTGGGTCTCTCAACGCACATATCTAATTTGCTATGCATATATAATTAAAGCTATATCAACAAACAAGTTAATTGGGTTTGCTTGTGAGCCTGAGCATGTAAATATCACCATGCCATCCCACTTGTATTTATATAACTAGTGATTGTATTCTCTCTCTCTCTCTCTCTCTCTCTCTCTCTCTCTCTCTCTCTCTCTCTCTCTATAACGAGAATGATGGAGGGAGGATGGACAGACCCTTTAAAATGGTAATTGAATGAAACTTCTGCAGGGCCGTGATAAAGAATCCAACGTGTTATATGAGAGAGAGAGAGAGAGAGAGAGAGAGAGAGAGAGAGAGAGAGAGAGAGAGAGAGAGAGAGAGAGAGAGAGAGAGAGAGAGAGAGAGAGAGAGAGAGAGAGAGAGAGAGAGAGAGAGAGAGAGAGAGGTTCTGCCGTTATTGGGTTCTGTAGAGACGAAATTTACGTGTTCTGATTGACTCGCAGTTACTAGCGATAATCGGTAATTTCGCCCAGAGGATATATATATATATATATATATATATATATATATATATATATATATTATATATATATATATGCAGGAAAATCCACAAGGAAAGAAGAAAACACGGAGTTCCAAGCGCTTTCGTGTATTATTACATCTTCAGGGGAGGTCAGACAACCTCCTGAAGCCAAAAAGCTCGTCATATGCAGCTAAAGGCGGTATTACACGAGATATTTTATAGTCAACATTCAATAATCAACAAATTTATGGCAACATTTCTGAAATATTTTGCACTGGTATCGGAAACTACATTAACCTCATAAACTGCCAGATCAGTGTTGAACATAAATGTTGAGATAAAAAGTGCTCGTGTGATACCGGCTTAAGTCAGACTTACATGACAGTTATGTTGAAGCACTAGTTCAAATTAAATATTTTGAATGATAAGATAATATTGAATTAGCAAAGTGTATGTATATACTTTATAATTGATTATACTATCTATCTATCTATCTATCTATATACTCAGGCCCAATCCCCACTTTTCCTTTTTTTTGGGGGGGAGGGGGGGGGGGGGTTGGCCGAATCAAGACAGAACCAGAATAGGGACAACACAAAACACAACAGAACACAATGAACACACAAAACACAACAGATCACAATGAACACACAAAAAACAAAATACACATTCACACACATCTAGGTGTTTATACAATAACACAAAATATGAACCGAGTATGGTCCACTGACATCAAGCTACTCCTTTTGAAGAATATTTGAACAAACTTTGCAGCCAGCGAATACCCGTCATTCATACTCATATATTTAAACCCCTGACCTCTGCGCTTTCAACCTCTCCCATTTAAATTTTAAATTCCATGAATTAATTCATTCTTACTCTTACTCTCTCTCTCTCTCTCTCTCTCTCTCTCTCTCTCTCTCTCTCTCTCTCTCTCTCTCTCTTTCCATTACACAGATCACGCCAGCCACACATCTCCGCCATTTTACTTGATGAAAGATGCCACGTTATGGAGATTAATCCTGTATTATTTCCGTGACAATTTGTGTGCGTGAATAAAGGAGAGAGAGAGAGAGAGAGGAGAATGTGTGTGTAAGTATGAGTGAGAGAGAGGAGAAAGAGAGAGAAAGAGAAAGAAAGAGAGAGGAAGTGAAACTGAGCTTGGGTAAGATTATATAAAACTCTTTTGCCTCTTCTCGAATCGTGGACAACCAAAACGTTGTTGTGTAAGTTTACTGGCAACGTTTGGAGAAGTACAGTTTTAAGGGGACATGGGCCGGTTTTCTGGTCCCCTTTCTCCCTCGTGTTAAGCCCCATTTTTTTGAGATTATAAGACGTTCGGTCCATTAGTTTGGCGATTATAACACCTTTCGTCAAATTTAGTTGTCAATTTTAAGACCTTTCGTGCCATTTAGGTGTCGATTTTTTCCTGGCGAGCGACAGCGAGCCTGTAATTTTAAGAGGAACCGGCCTTCGGCCGGGAAATTTTTCTACCGAAAAATTTAAAAAATTATCTTGAAAGGGGGTTTAGAGGGTGTTTTTCTTAGCTTGATGGAGGTGTAGCGAGGAAACTAAGAAATAAAGGTAATACATGAATTAATAGGCACCAAGAAAAAGAAAAGAACGGCCCATCTCCCCTTGAGCAAAATAAAGTACCTGTTAAATCAAGTGTATTACGACTCTACTCGTTCACACACACAGACACACACACACACGTTCACACACACACACACACACACACACACATGGCCTTATATTATTGTGTTGAATTGTATTAATTTGAGTACTTATTTAACATGTCTTCTTATGAAATAACATGGTTCATTAGTTGCATTGTTAAAAAAAACATATTTTCATTTATAATTGCCTATGAACTAAAGGTAGCATACTCACAATTATTGCCCGTAAGTTACATGCATGCACTTCGAAGCCTCAGTCAGGAATCGAACCACGGTTAAAATAAGCTATGATATACCACATTACTACAAATTATTTTTCTCTCTCTCTCTCTCTCGTATTCTTAAGCAAGCATCCCATACCTAAGGAAGGACTACTACTTTGTGTTGTAAATAAACTTAATTTCAGTATATATATATTTCACGATAATAATTATGAGATCGTACCAGACCTTGGAGTAAGTCTCTGAATAAAGCTGGTATCACACGAACGCTTTTCCCCCTCAACATTTATCCTCAACACTGGTCTGGCAGCTTATGAGGTAAATATTTAGAATATTTGTTTCACCTAAATTCATCTTCCATTAGTCTAGTTCCCAATACCCGTGCACAATTTTCCAGAAATGTTGTCAGAACAATGTTGATCATCGAATGTTGGCTATAAAAGCTCTCGTGTGATAGCGGCTTAAGGTTACGTAAGTTTCCACATTGCGCTCCTAAACTTCGGCCAACAGCCAAACTGTTCTTCCATCACTCATGAAGTTTGAAGGTATTTCGAATATAGAGCCAGATAATCCTCACAAAACAATGGATATCCCTCACGAGTTTTAATAATATTGTATTGTTACGTTTCAGAATTCCTTAAGTTTGAGAGACTTCATACGGTTTTAGTTGAATTGCGTTTTGCGTGGCATTAGGTTATATTCTCTCTCTCTCTCTCTCTCTCTCTCTCTCTCTCTCTCTCTCTCTCGTGCAGAATAGTTAAGAGTGCAAGAGTTTTATGTAGGGAGCTCGTTAATGAGGACAACGGCTTCTGCTTCTCTGGGGTGATGATTATTTCTCCTGTGTGTGTTTGTGTGTGTGTGTGTGTGTGTGTGTGTGTGTATGTGCATGTGTGAGTGTGTGTATGTGCATGTGTGAGTGTGTGTATGTGTGTGACTGTTCTCATATTTGCAGAATCCACGAAGGCAAGGGAATAGATTAGACAACCCCCCCCCACCCCCGCCTCTCTCGCTCTCTCTCTTTGCTATCCTTTCCTTCCACTGTACCTTACTCTCGGGTTAGCTATCTCTATTAAGTCCTGACCACCTCGCTGGGATCGTAAGGTCTGTGTGGTCAGTGTATCTATGTAAATCTATGTACATCTCTCTCTCTCTCTCTCACACACACACACACACAGACACACAGGAAATAACGTGTACACGTATGGGTCCCGTCCACCGATGATTGCCTTTCCTTTGTACTCTCTTTGTAGTTCTTCATGATTGCGCTTCCATGTTTGTCTTCTGTCTCGTCCATCTGTTTTTCCTGTCACCACATTTTGAGTCCTCTTGTTTTAATGGATAGCTATTTCTATTTCGCTAAGCTCTTCTTTACAGTCTCTCTCTTTCTTTTCATCCGCTTTTCTCACCCTGGACTTCCCATCAGCACCAATAACGTTTTATCCACCAAGGAAGACAGGAAATTCGCCGCACATTCGCTTTTAACCAACTTTCTCCTGCCTTTGAAACTGTCCTTTCAATTGCTTTGTTGTAATTTGGAAATAATGTTCGCTACTTTTAAATATATATCAGACATAATTGCACAGCCACATATGCACTTATTATAAATATTAGTATCTATATTTTCCTGTGTTCGAACAAACAATCCCCATCCCACCTCTTTCCTCTCCAGGGACTGGGGTTCTCGAAAAGAGGCTCCAGTCCTGACAACATACTTGACTTACAGTGTGCTGGCTTACTAATCCAGAAGGGTTGATAGCCTCTGAAGTCCTATTTTAACTAACTATCTCTCCTCTTGGCTGAAATATTGTATGTTCATGATTTTGGCGCACTTACAACTATGCAAACAAATGGCCTAACTATGTTACATTTATATCCAGGGGCATTATTTGTTATCTTGCGAAGGGTCAAGACTAGCTCACTCTAGACCAATTGTTACAGTTTTTATGGTGAAAATAAGTAGGCCCTGTCACTCTTTCAACTCTGGGGGGGAGGCACTCGCTACAAGCAGTTCTGCCTTTTGTCTCCCTCATACACATAGAACAAAAAATATAATGAGTGTAGGGTTGAATGGGAGTTTCAACCCTAAAAGCTGGAGAATGCTCAAGTTTTCGGAATTTTGGATATACATAAATGACCTAACCTAGGGTTTATGCATATCAGAGGTAGTACTCGCTGTTATCTTCCGATGGATGACGACTAAACCACTGCACATTAAGTGGTTCTTGTTTGAGGAGTCAAATAAAATTATGTGTTATGTCACACGATAAAAAAAAAAATCCGAATGCACAGACACCATCCCGGCGACCACGGCTACAGTTTGTTTACATAATTTTTTTTTTAAAGTGCTGTTAAGTGCTTTTAAGCCATGTAATAAGCATGTGGAATATAAGAGGCTTGACGAGTTCCGCGGTGAAGTTTCGATGTGGAGTATAAGAGGACTACGGAGTTCTGAGGGTTAATGTGCCATCGACGGTGTATAAGGTGATTGGTTTTTTTTAGGGCCGGATGCTTTAACGATGCCAGCCTAGGTGCAGAGATTCGCCTTCAATCAATTTGTTTAATTGTTTACGATTGTTTTCCCTTAAATGGGTTGCCATCAAGATTAACAAAGCCCTTTTATCTGCAACTTAATTTTGTCATAACTGATATTATTGGAAAATGTTTGTTTTATATAATACAGAGGCTCCCTTCCCACAGGAAGGAAATTGATCGACTTCTCTGCCATTTTTCCAAAAATATGTTTTCTCTTTATAACTAAACTATGCCTGTACCTTGGAAATATTTAACAAATCCATCCGTTTCCAATCATCTAACCATCTATTTCACTCGTGTCCCACCCTTTTCACATTGGCCACCATTTGGACATTCTTGCTACGAATCCAATATTCCCGCCCTCCATTCCAGGCTTCCCCTTCGTTCTCAGTCTTTCATTATTTCGCCCTCTGAATGAATCCTGTCAATGGCCGCAGATATTTCGTCCACGATTGAATAGAGTGGGTAAGTGTAGGAACTTGGCTGTATATCTCACTCAAAAAGAAGAAATAATGTGTAGATATTGCTGATACCAATTATTGATCAAAACATAATTGGTGCCGAAAATCACTTATTTGCGCGACTGTACTCTAGCTATGTTGTATCATTATAAAGGAAATCAATCGATGGACGTTTAGGCATTTGGAATAGTATATTGTGTGTGTTGTCATATGCACACACTGCCCCTAACTGTATAATTGTTTCTTGGTTCCCAAAATATTTGTTGTCATATGCACACACTGCCCCTAACTGTATTATTGCTTCTTGGTTCCCAGAATATTGTGTGTGTTGTCATATGCACACACTGCCCCTAACTGTATTATTGCTTCTTGGTTCCCAGAATATTTGTTGTCATATGCACACACTGCCCCTAACTGTATTATTGTTTCTTGGTTCCCAAAATATTTGTTGTCATATGCACACACTGCCCCTAACTGTATTATTGCTTCTTGGTTCCCAGAATATGTTTGTTTGTAATCAACTAATATCCTCTCGTTTTCCTGGCGTACATGTTTTCTGTGTATAAAAGGTAACATAGTCAACAACATATTCACAGTATTTGTTATTCTAAATGTTTGTGTACAGTGTTGGAAGAAATTCAGGCAATAGGAAAAGTACAAGGAGGCTGCAAAAAATCGTGTTTTATAGATGCCGGTTGTGACAGCTAAAAACACAGTTGTTGTGTGTCCGATAGTGTGTTTGTGAGCAGGATTTCATAAATCATTATTCACGAAAATAGTTGAAACTTGGTGAGAATGATCATGTTATACCAGAATGTTGGCCAATATTTGACAACCCCCTACCCCTGTAATCCCTCCTTACGACAGATATTACATTTTAAAGTTTGTACTTGATATTTACATCAATCTTTGGTTAGCCGAGAGATTCAGTGATCATCAGGTAGTGATTGGCTATAGTAGCATTTAACATTGCTCCCAAGGATTGCGCTTATGTTGGAAATGTGTGCTTAACTGGATGATCTTCTTTGCTTCTTCACACATTCTGACTTAGAATCCCTGTATCTGGATAAACTTAGTAACTAAACCACATTTAATATGGGTTTGAGTGCAGTAATAGTGCTTTGAAAACTACAAGGATTGTTTAAGGGGAGGTTTTTAGTGTGATTCCTAGACTTCCATCAAGCTTGAAATTACACCCCCTTGACCCCCTTTCAAGATAAATGTGTACATTTTTTGGTAGAAAAATGTCCCGGCTGAAAGCCGGTTCCTCTTAAATAACAGGCTCGCTATCGCTCGCCAGGATAAAAACGACACCTAAATGGCACGAAAGGTCTTAAAATTGACAGAAATGGGTCGAAAGTTCTTAAAATCGTCAAAATAATGGGGCGAACGTCTTAAAATTAGAAAAGCAATGGGGCTAAACATGAGGGAGAAAGGAGTCAAGAAAAAAATCCCTCAAGTGGATATCTCCCCTTAAAGCAATATGGATGGTGTTATATATCAGTAAATCACAAAGAACAGCCCACAGTAGAGCACATATTTAGAACAATAAATATATAATGTATTGACAAGGCTTCATCTAAATTAGTTAATTTTGCTAAAAGAAACACAAAAACACTCTACAACAATACCGTGGTCACTATCCCATTAAAAGAAACGAGTAAAATGTAAGTGCCTATAATATTAACCCCTTGAAGCTCTGACGCGTTTTAGCAGTTTATTGTGGCTATCATTACACAATTTTATGGAAGGATATGTGGGTATTAAAAGGGTATAACGACTATCTCAATTAATCCTCTGACTTCCATATACCCTTCTTTATCTGAAGAAAATCGTCTAATAACTACCAGAACACAAAAAAATAAATGCGTATTGGAGCTTGAAAGGGTTAAGGCGTTTATCTAAGGGTGCTTGACTATTGACAAATGTTCGTGATTTTGTATTTTGTAGTTATTTGTTTTTTGTATTTGTTTGCATATATATAGGCTGCCCATGTAGATTGATGTTTGCATATATACAGTATATAGGCTGCCCATGTAGATTGATGTTTAGATCAGATCAGTAATTTATAATTACATACATATTATGTATTCATTAGTACATAGCTAATTTAATCTAAATTGTAACAAATATCACACGAGATCACACACTTTTATCAACAGCTGTACACAAGACTTTATATACAATTGGCCGCCTCCGCAGTACAGATTTGGGACACACACATTAAACCTTCCAATTCAATTTTCGTCGGTGCTTCTTTCTAGTTTCGCTAAAATGTGAGTTTTCCCAGCCATTGCCCACCACATGAACCATCCTTATCTAGAACACCCTCTCTCACACTCGGACTGTTATGACAACCTTTACCTCAAGTCTATTTTTGGTTCCATTTTCCTTCGTTTATATTTTCTATGTGTGTACGGTGTGCGTTATTCGTGTTTCCAAAAAATAACGTGCCTATTAAGGGGAGATATCTACTTGAGGGATTTTTTTCTTGACCCCTTTCTCCCTCATGTTTAGCCCTATTGCTTTTGAGACTTTAAGACGTTTGCCCCATTAGTTTGGTGATTTTTAAGAATTTCCGCCCCATTCTGTCAATTTTAAGACCTTTCGTGCCATTTAGGTGTCGATTTTATCCTGGCGAGCGATAGCGAGCCTGTAATTTAAGAGTAATCGGCCTTCGGCCGGGACAATTTTTCTACCGAAAATGTACAAATTTATCTTGAAAAGGGGTCAAGGGGGTGAAATTTTAAGATTGCTGGAGGAGTAGGAAACAAACTAGAAACCTCCCCTTAACTGGAGTGTTGATGTCTGAATATTAAATAATTAGGAAATAATTGACAACACAGACAGACAAGCACACACAAAGTAAAATAAATAATTTACTATTGTAAAATCACTAACAAACACTGTCCGCGATCGGTTGTAGGGTGTCTTGGAATGCATTCTCGGCTATTTAATATCCCTGATTTACATTGATACGGGAGTTCCCAAACGTAAATTTTGGGATGTTTTAAATAGGGAAATAACAAGGATAGAATATGTGCTTTGCTTTACCTGAAGGGTAATACACTGTTTCTCAAGACTCTAACATTTAGAGACACACTACAACTATTTAATTTAGCTATTTCCCTGGTGTCGGAGAGGGACTTAGTGAAATTTCAAGAATTTGACATGCTGGGCTCTTGTTATGACACTTGTCTGTCTTGAGAATCTGATTAGGTAAGAACTTCCTCGGGGTTCAACTGCAGATGATGTTCTCTTTGGCTCTGCTGAGAGGTTAGGTCTCGGACCACTAGCTGTACAAGGTTTCGTACCACATGCAAGTGAAAGGGTACAGGTGAGTTTCTGTTTACAAGACTCCAGTCGTTGACCTAGAAGGTGAGCACATTGATCTTCACTGTTACCTCAGCTTGCACTTGTGTTGGTGACTTACACAAGGAGTCAGTCTAGGGACCAAACTTTCTAGTATCGAACCTAGCAGGTTAACGAGTGCACTTGGTATATTCAGTCTTCAGACCTGAGTGGCTAGTCTCATACCTAGCAAGTTTACCATTGTAGTATCAGTCTTGGAACCTGATTTTTAGTATAGAACCAAGTTTTCCCAGTCTCGTACTGTTCCAGTTTTCAGATCTGGAGGTGATAATATCGAACCTAGCCGAATTGCTTCTCCCAGGTTGAGTGACATAGTCTGCCCTAGTTCTGAGTAAGCTGGTTCCTATTTGGTGCGAGCTAGAAAGGCACGATCTGGTGGTGTTATTGTCTAGGCGGCATTGTTGTTTGAAATATGTTCGCAGGGGGGCATACATGTGCGCGTGAAATTCCGCAGGTACTCTCTCCTTGGGTTATATACGTTCTTGTGGTGTGGTGCTAATGGTGATCTGCACGGCCGCAATTTGTATTGTTCGCATAACATACACAGTACATTATATGAATATATACTTCTATAATAACTGTATTATGATTATTTATAGATTAAAGGATTAGAAGCTAAAACTACACATAATTATCTGTAGCCATAGATATGTTAAATAACATTTATAGAAACACAAAACTTCATCTCCCTCTCTCTTTTTGACTGCCTCCCTTTACATCTCTCTCTACCCCCCCTCTCTCTCTCTCTCTCTCTCTCTCTCTCTCTCTTTCTCTCTCTCTCTCTCTCTCCCTTCACCCCTATCGCGCGCTCTAACTCTCTGACAACCCTCTAAGTTAGTGCACCTTCCTCACCGCTCCTCAGACCTTGATTGGTACGCCACAATGTTTTCCTCCCCAGACCTTTTCTCTCCAATTTCGCCTGTGTTTATATTGTCCGTCTTTCTGAGTTTCATTCTCCTTTGTCTTCCAGCCCCCACCTCCTCCTTTCATGTTCCCTCGTATTCTTCTTATCAAAATGTTCTTCTTCTCCCCCATCCCTTTCCTCCTTCTATTATTAAGGGGGATCACCGGCTTTTTTTTTAATCTTTCTCTCCTTTTCTCTCTTTCCCTGGCTTGTATCCATTCGGCCCCATTTCGCCAACCGTTCTAAGACGTTTATCTCCATCCAGGTGTCGATTTCTTGCATGGAGATATCCGGCTTCGCCGGAGACATGTTTATATCGAAAAATGTACATATTTAGCTTGCTCTTAAAACGAAAATATATATATGCTGGCTCGCTACAGCTCGCCAGGAAAATATTGACACCTGGATGCAAGTAAACGTCTTAAAACAGTAGGCGGAATCGGGCCTAATGGATACAAGCCAAAAAGAGAGGGAGAGAAAGAGAAAAAAAGCGAGGTGGGCTCCCTTAATGTTTACTTAGGTTCTCTTGTTTCTCAATGTCCTTATATTCCTTTTCTTTCATGGTTTACTCTGCTTATTTTTCTACACATTATTGTTCATCATCCTTCTGTCTATTCACTAACTTTGTATACCTTCCTCATGGTTCTTCATATCATGCATCTCTCTCTCTCTATCTTTCTTCTTCTTCTTTGCTATCCTTTCCTTCCACTGTACCTTACTCTCGGGTTAGTTATCTCTACTAGAATTAAGTCCTGACCACCTCGCTGGGATCGTAAGGTCTGTGTGGTCAGTGAATATATGTAAATCTATGTACATCTCTCTCTCTCTCTCTTTCTCTCTCCAGATCACGACTGCCATACCTAAACGAGGTTATTTTGGATGTCGGCTGCCACGCTAATTGATCCTGGGGACAGTTTCTGAGAGAGAGAGAGAGAGAGAGAGAGAGAGAGAGAGAGAGAGAGAGAGAGAGAGAGAGAGAGAGAGAGAGAGAGAGAGATAATATAATTAGTTACTAACGAGGATAACGAAGACCAATTACAGCTAGTTAGACTAATAAGGTTATTATAATTCCCCTTGAATCCAGTGTGACGAATTTATTTATCTAAACCCTTGGTAATGTAATAACACACTTCAGCAATCGCCAATTGAAATAGTTCCCTGCAAAACATGGCAATTGTATTTAACAAGGAAAATATAATGTATGAATGTTTAATGTTCTAAAGCATGCACCCATTTTCATCCACGCACACAACACACAAGTATGAACACTCGGATACAAAACTGGGCTATAAATACATTCTACCAATATTTGTGTACATTCTTTGCCAGATAATGTCATTGTTGACACGGTCGTAGCACACTATATTCTCCCGGACTGACGCTATAAGCTTATATTTAAAATATTCCACCATTATCATGCAGGTACATAATATTTCATATTGTGAAGTTTTAACCGTGTATTTTTACATTTGTGTTTTTGTGCTGCGTCGTCGTGTTCGGGGGAAGTGTACATATGAGTGAAAGTACATAAAGTGTACATATGAGTGAAAGTACATAAAGTACATGCATTAATGAGATTAATATGTATCTCTATGTTGTCATGCTTTATATTTGTTTATAAATGTGTACACAATCGTATAAGCAACATTTTAGAACAAGTAATTATTTACATTGACGTTAATTATTTATATCCACAACATTCCACGATTTAGAACCATAGCATGCATGTACAACAGTGTGAGTAAATGGAATTGTAATTATTATGTTCCTTCCAACAACCAACAATACTCCTAAAATCGATTAATGAAATTTACAAACACATGTGGCAGTCCGTGGACTCGAACCCAGGATGCTCACACCGAAAATCAACACCTTATACATCGCACCACGAAGACAGTTAAAGGTTGGTGGACACTGCCTACGATTTATTATGCAACTTCGAATCCTGCATATCAATCTAAGCATGTACACACATCCCAACTGCAACTCACGTAGGCTATGCATATGTGAATGGAAAGAGTTATTCAGATTTTCCCCAACGTATGTCCGCATCTGGCTAGTCCATTTGACCAAGCAGAATATACCTTGATGCAACAACCATCAGCACCAACCCCAAGCTGCAATGGCGGGGTAAGATGTTATCATTTGTATTGCCAGGGAGCAGGCCGCAATGTGGCATTCTGGTGTACGATTTTGTTCCCGAATCAAGCTCTCTCTCTCTCTCTCTCTTACACACACACACACGGAATGATCAATAGTAATATACTTGAATGAATATAAACACCATATGAGGAGAAGTACTTTATTGACAAAGTTTCGCAGATAGCTTCTTCAGGTCATTAAGTTATTTCAACATTTATATACTTCCCTTGCACTTTCAGCCATAGCCTTCCTTCCTCTTTTTGAACCAGGTAAAGGCAGCAATAATTCCGACTGCTCTTGGTTCTCTCCCCTCCCGACAACCTCTATCATCATTTCACTTGGCGTATCTTTCAGGAAATCATACCGGTCCAATTTAGTTGCGAAGCCTCATAACTGGCGTCCCGCAATATACCACGATGATGATACCACAAGACAAATAGCAGTAAGTTAACTAAATATAATAAATATATCCTTGTTCAAATATTTTCACGGAGCTTTTACCTGCAATTTACTCTGCCCATCGTTAATAACTAATGCAACATGATCTACCGACTCTTATTGCTTGTCAAGTTAATAGTTTCGGAAAAGAATTGCCAGGAAAACGGAATTAGTATGGGATTGTTGTAATAATTTACCTGTTCATATTTGTTATATATGTGCATAGCAAAGTGCATAACACATTCTCTCTCTCTCTCTCTCTCTCATAATTCACAGTCGATTCACCCTCCCATTAACTGTAGGTCGTTACCCTCCATCACTACTGAATTCGTCATTAACACCAAGTCGTTACCGTTGAATGGAAAGTGGTTCTGGACATATTCAGTAATGTGTTTACTGCGATGGAATATAGCTCAGTGAATATTATAATATTTTTACTCCATAACGTATATGATGATAGAAAGCAATACGATCATAAACTCTCCCTCGTAACAATAATGATAGGACCTCGAGTCTTTCACATTATTTCCTTATACTAGCTTCACACACACACACACACACACACACACACACACACACACACACACACACACACGTCATTTGTGTTTGTTTTAGCTTGTTCCCTAGACCTAGGGGTAGTTTATAAAGTCATATATCTTAAGTCCCTATTTACCTAGATGTTTGTGAATTTGTTTTTGTGTGTTCATTGTCTTCCGTTGGGTTGTCCCTATTCTGGCTCTGTCTTGAGTCGCTCCCCCCACCCCCCTTAAAAAAAAAGAAAAGTGGGGATTGGGCCTGAGTATATAAAATAGAACAGACAGAATTTACAAAGTCGAATTTAGACAGCCATTGACTAATTCACATTTATTAAGGCTGGTATTATTATTATTATTCTCTCTCTCTCTCTCTATCTCTCTCTCTCTCTCTCTCTCTCTCTCTCACACACACACACACACACCCACACACACATACATACACACCCACACACAAACACTTGGAGAGAACCATCACATCAGCGTCGTCGTTTGCATGATTGAGTAAAATTGTGGTAGTAGTTTATCCCCACAGAGAGAGAGAGAGAGAGAGAGAGTGAGTAAAATTGTGGTAGTAGTTTATCCCCACAGAGAGAGAGAGAGAGAGAGAGTGAGTAAAATTGTGGTAGTAGTTTATCCCCACTGAGAGAGAGAGAGAGAGAGAGAGAGAGAGAGAGTGAGTAAAATTGTGGTAGTAGTTTATCCCCACAGATAGAGAGAAAGAGAGAGAGTGAGTAAAATTGTGGTAGTAGTTTATCCCCACAGAGAGAGAGAGAGAGAGAGAGTGAGTAAAATTGTGGTAGTAGATTATCCCCACAGAGAGAGAGAGAGAAAGAGTGAGTAAAATTGTGGTAGTAGTTTATCCCCACAGAGAGAGAGAGGAGAGAGAGAGAGTGAGAGTTTTATCCCCACAGAGAGAGAGAGAGAGTGAGAGTGAGTAAAATTGTGGTAGTAGTTTATCCCCACAGAGAGAGAGAGAGAGAGAGTGAGTAAAATTGTGGTAGTAGTTTATCCCCACAGAGAGAGAGAGAGAGAGAGTGAGTAAAATTGTGGTAGTAGTTCATCCCCACAGAGAGAGAGAGAGAGCGAGAGAGAGAGACAGAGAGAGAGAGAGAGAGTGAGTAAAATTGTGGTAGTAGATTATCCCCACTGAGAGAGCGAGAGCGAGAGAGAGAGAGAGAGAGTGAGAGTAAAATTGTGGTAGAAGATTATCCCCACTGAGAGAGAGAGAGAGAGAGAGAGAGAGAGAGAGAGAGAGAGAGAGAGAGAGAGAGAGACTATTAAAGAAAGGTATTACCAGAACAGGAACATGTACGAGAAGCAATATGCAAATGCGTTTCAAAATAAATAATTTGGAAACTATTCTATTAAGGGGTAAACTCGGCTAAACAGATTATATTTTGTTAATCTAAGATGCTTATATTTTCGATAAAAGCAATGCACATTTCTAATATTAAAATCTGGAGTGTATTTTGTATATGCTTAAAATTGTCAACAAAAATAACATCTTCAATTATAATACTAAACTGCCATTATAAGTATTAATGCGTGAGATTAGTTAGTATAGTGTAGCCTTCTACGACGTACAGGGGATACTCTCCAAGATATGTTTGGTCTTGTCTGTCTCGGCTAATGTTGGTTGTTTGAAGACTCGCTGAGGTAATCTGAACATTTTTAAGAGTATAATGAAGGTAGAAATTTTACTGTGGAGTTTGGTGTGTGTGTGTGAGAGTTGAAGGGAGTCTGGAAATATACTGTGGAGTTTGGTGTGTGTGTGTGAGAGTTGAAGGGAGTCTGGAAATATACTGTGGAGTTTGGTGTGTGTGTGTGAGAGTTGAAGGGAGTCTGGAAATATACTTTGGAGTTTGGTGTGTGTGTGTGAGAGTTGAAGGGAGTCTGGAAATATACTTTGGAGTTTGGTGTGTGTGTGTGAGAGTTGAAGGGAGTCTGGAAATATACTTTGGAGTTTGGTGTGTGTGTGTGAGAGTTGAAGGGAGTCTGGAAATATACTTTGGAGTTTGGTGTGTGTGTGTGAGAGTTGAAGGGAGTCTGGAAATATACTTTGGAGTTTGGTGTGTGTGTGTGTGAGAGTTGAAGGGAGTCTGGAAATATACTTTGGAGTTTGGTGTGTGTGTGTGAGAGTTGAAGGGAGTCTGCAAATATACTTTGGAGTTTGGTGTGTGTGTGTGAGAGTTGAAGGGAGTCTGGAAATATACTTATACTAACTTAACCATCTTATTTTGAGTTTTGAGTATGTATTAATGGATTTTGAGTATGTATTAATGGTTTTTGAGTATGTATTAATGGATTTTAAGTATGTATTAATGGATTTTAAGTATGTATTAATGGTTTTTGAGTATGTATTAATGGATTTTAAGTATGTATTAATGGATTTTGAGTATGTATTAATGGATTTTGAGTATGTATTAATGGATTTTGAGTATGTATTAATGGATTTTGAGTATGTATTAATGGATTTTGAGTAGGTATTAATGGATTTTGAGTATGTATTAATGGATTTTGAGTATGTATTAATGGATTTTGAGTATGTATTAATGGATTTTGAGTATGTATTAATGGATTTTACTCCTTATTATATCTTGTATACCATCAACAGGTTTAGTATAATGGTATACTTTGGACAAAGTTTCTCAACGCAAATTCTAGAAATGTGTATCTTCTTAAGGGGTGGTATTTAGTTTGTTCCCTAGACCTCCATCAAGCTTAAAATTACACCCCCTTGAGTCCCTTTCAAGATAAATTTGTACATTCTTCGGTAGAAAAATGTCCCGGCCGAAGGCCGTTTCCTCTTAAATTACAGGCTCGCTATCGCTCGCCAGGATAAAATCGACACCTGAATTGCACGAAAGGTCTTAATATGGGGTGAAAGTTCTTAAAATCGCTAAACTAATGGGGCAAACGTTTTATAATCTCAAAAACAATGGGGCTAAACATGAGGGAGAAAGGGGTCAAGAAAAAAATCCCTCAAGTGGAGATCTGCCCTTAAGTTAATATTGGTATAGGGGGACACTGAACTATGCTTTCTTTGTATATTTTGACGGATTATATTTTGACGGATTATATTTTGACGGATTATATTTTGACGGATTATATTTTGACGGATTATATTTTGACGGATTATATTTTGACGGATTATATTTTGACGGATTATATTTTGACGGATTATGGTGGACACACATAGTAAAGGTTAAAATCTGATTATAATCAATTTTCATTCAGCATATTGCACTTGACGTTTGGTGATTAATTTATCTCAAATATGTTGATGACAGCGCCACAACCATTATCAAAGGCCATATTTTCAGATATAAGAGCATGATTTGCAAGCAGTATACAATAAGTGTCATGTCATCCGAGTAAATATTATCAACTCATATATTTATATGTTGGTGACCCTGGTCTCTGGGTCTTCTCCTGGATGACGTAGATGTGTGTGAATTTGTATTTTGTTTGTGTGTGTTCATTGTTTTGTGTTGTGTTTTGTGTTGTCCCTATTCTGGCTCTGTCTTGAGTCGCCCCCCCCCCCCCCCCAAACACAATAATAATAATAATAATAATAATAATAATAATAATAATAATAATAATAATACGAACAGTGGAGATTGGGCCTGAGTATATAGATATAATAGATATTTATGCTTGCGTTCTGTGTGCAAATAATATAATCCTATTTTCAAAACTGAACCACTACCTACATAATCCTTCCTTTTACCTCTCGCCGGTGTACATACTCCTCTCTTATGTAATCTCTTCTCTTTTTCATTTCAGTGTTTCTTTTGTCTATTTATTCCGTCAATTCTTCTGCTCAAGCGTTCTGTTCATCTTCTAATTTTTGCCCAGGTCAACGTTTGCTCTGGTCGGGGGTCCAGAAAAAGCGAGTAGTACCCCCTTAAACCCTTTATATTGTTTGATACTTACATTGTTTGTTTGTATGTTATGTTTGGCTAACAGGTTCTGCGAGTGCGAATGCCAAAATATTCATAACATAAATTGTATGCCTATGACCATCCATATTTCGTATTCCAGTATTTGCCACAAAATAGTTCTGTATCTAACCATTATGCTATCAAGGCAAACACAATAGTTATGTTATAAAGAAAAACTACAACGTGAACAAGCGGAAAACACGGACTCAAAGGCACTGAAAAAAAGTAACACCTCAGAGAAAAGTCCTAATTAAGGAAATTTGCATATTCAGAGCCAGGGGACTAACAAATATTTTGCTTTCCGCTGGGCATGTTAACATCTGGCAGTGAAAATACATCAAAGGGAATATTAATCAGGCAAACCGAATAAACGGATGGACATGGAAAGATATATATATTTTTTTAAAGAAGCACTGAGCTGGAATTTTCAGTGGGCAAACTTTGGGACGTGTAGCCATGACACTAAATTGTCAGTTGATAATTTTGTGCAGTTTAAGAAGTGGGTCAAGTGAGATAGTTCGTAGCCTGTTAATTGCTACTGGAGGCCTTTTTTTAAACTGAATGCAATTGTCTAAAAATAGGCAGAATAGAGTTAAGGGGAGATTTCCACTTGAGGGATTATTTTCTTTACCCCTTTCTCCCTCATGTTTAGTCCCATTGTTTTTGAGATTTTAAGACGTTCTCCCCATTAGTTTGACGATTTTAATAACTTTCGCCCCATTTATGTCACTTTTAAACACTTTCGTGCCATTTAGGTGTCGATTGTTTCCTGGCGAGCGATAGCGAGCCTGTAATTTAAGAGGAATCGGCCTTCGGCCAGGATATTTTTCTACCGAAAAATGTACACATTTATCTTGAAATCAAGGGGGTGTAATTTCAAGCTTGATGGAAGTCTAAGAAACACACTAAAAACCTCCCCTTAAAGGACGTCACCGGTACAAAATACGTTATAGGAACAACAATATGCACCTGCCAAAGAGAACTAACACATGACACTGAAGGCTTAGTAAACACTGACCCATCACAGCTCCAATATTGACAACACCTTGTCGACAATGAAGGAGTGTACTGAGGAATTATCGGTTATGTTACAGAAATATTCTGTATGATCAATCACATATTTGATGTCAATAAAGTACTGTGAAAACTTTTGGGTGAACTATTATAGTAATATTATTTTTATTAATCTCACCACCACACCCCCAATGAAATTAATTAAAGTATATATGATCAAAACAGAACAAAGGTAGACAATTATAGTAAAACAGAACAAAGGTAGACAATTATAGTAAAACAGAACAAAGGTAGACAATTGGATAACATATAGTTAGGGGGATTGGCAATATATGATGATATTTGAAACATACTTCAACTTGAGACTTCCTTAAGACATGAATCCTGATCATGTGTTTCCTTCAGTCCTCGTTCACAAACTACATCTGTATTGTATATTTCCTCCCCTAAATATTTTCTGTATATAATTATGTTTGGCTGTCTGTGAATTTGTATTTTGTTTTTGTGTGTTCATTGTTTTATGTTGTGTTGTCCCTATTCTGGCTCTGTCTTGAGTCGGCCCCCCAAAACAAAATAAATACAAATAAAATACTAATAAATAAATAAAAAATAAATAAAAAAAAAACCCCCCGGAAAAGTCGGAATTGGGCCTGAGTATATAGATAGATAGAAGTTTGGCTGGCTCTATGTGTATCTACCTGCCAGTCTGTTTATCTACCTATTCGTCACTCTTCTTGTTTGTCTGTCTGTCTGTCGTACTGTTATAGCTCCGCTTTGCTGCCTGTCCGTGTACCTGGATACCCTCCCAATCATCATTTCTCTTCTTCCCTGTGTTGTGTTGAGGGATATACGAGGTGGCAGGGAAGATTCACGACAGACAGAGTGTGTGTGTGTGTGGGTGTGTGTGTGTGTGTGTGTGAATATATATGTGTGTGTGTGTGTGTGTGTGTGTGTGTGTGTTGAATTATGTGCATAGAAATCTACATGGATACACTACCATACAGACTTCATGATCCACACATGGTGGTCGGTAAATAATTTTAAGAGATATTCTAAAACTCCAAATAAAAAATAAAATTAAAAAAGAGTAGAACATTATAGAACATTAGAAGGTTCCCCCCCCCGCGCCCCCCCCCCCCGCGCCCCCCCCCCGCCCCCCCCCCCCCCCCCCCGCCCCCCCCCCCCGCCCCCCGCGCCCCCCCCCCCCCCCTTCACCTAAACACATTGCCGTACAGCGAAAATGGTTATACACGACGATCTTTGCAAGTTTTGAACATCACCTGAATGAATGTGAGATATTGTGAGATATTGTGAGATATTGAGCTTACTTCATCACAAGGCCGATAGAGCCGAGATATTCATTTTGATTAAAGTACTATTGACAATCCGCATTGCTCTATTTTGATGTTTGTCCAATTGCCTTAATGCTACCCCTTCACTACAATTGCCTTAATGCTACCCCTTCACTACAATTCTTAGAGGCGATTAATACTTCATCTGAGAACGCACATGATTTTAGTTATGTTATTACGGCTAAGTGCTTATCAGTTAATAATGCACGAACTCTGTAATTAAACCCTTGTTCAATTACATGTATTTATTGTCCTTCAAAAGTCTGAAATTCATAACGCTATTTTGAAGTTGTATTTTTGCAGTGCGGTGTTTTCTACCGTTATTTCTAGTTTGTTTTGGTTTTATTTTGTTAGTGATTGAGGAAGTGTGGGAAGTGTGGGAGTGAGAGGGACTACACGTGGGAGAGGGGAGAGCATTGTTCCACTGACACCGCTGCTAAAACTCATATATACAGTATACCCTCTAACAATGAAACGGATACACTTTAAACTTTGCCCCTGTCGCTCTCTCTCTCTCTCTCTCTCTCTCTCTCTCTCTCTCTCTCTCTCTCTCTCTCTCTCTCTTTCGCTTTCTCTCAATCATTGCCGTCAGAAATGTCTCCAAGGATACTCTAGATGCAATAAAGAGGAATTGGCCTTTGGCCGGGAAATTTTTCTACCGAAGAATGTACAAATTTATATCGAAAGGGGGTCTTGTGGGTGTTTTTATAAGTTTGATAGAGGTTTAGAGAACAAACTAAACCCCCTCCTTAAACCACTGAGCCAAACCAGTAAATTATGCTGCACAATACCGTCTGAGCTCCCTTAATTAAGACACCAAGCAGCATCCTGATCAGGCCCTCTTCCTAAGCTTTCCTCCAATAAATACCTTACATTCCATCCACGAATCATGTCCTGCTCAGAATTCCAGAGGCAGCATCAGACATTGGAAGTAAAAGTGTAGGACCGGGGGGAGAGTAAGAGTCACAAAAATACTACAATTCTCAAGCCTTGGTCCTTCTCCAAGTGGGATGTTAAGGGGAGATCTCCACTTGAGGGATTTTTTTCTTCTTGACCCCTTTCTCCCTCATGTTTAGCCCCATTGCTTTTGATATTATAAAACGTTTGCCCCATTAGTTTAGCGATTTTAAGAACTTTCACCCCATATTAAGACCTTTCGTGCCATTCAGATGTCGATTTTATCCTGGCGAGCGATAGCGAGCCTGTAATTTAAGAGGAACCGGCCTTTGGCCGGGAAATTTACAAATTTATCTTGAAAGGGACTCAAGGGGGTGTAATTTCAAGTTTGATGGAAGTTTAGGAAACACACTAAAAACCTCCCCTTAATCAGGACGTTACATCATATATATATATATATACTGTATATTATGAAGATATATATATTAACCCTTTGAGTACCAGCGACGAGTGTTATATAATATTCTAGCTATATTGAGACGATATTATGCAGCTTAGGAAGGATCTGTGGTAGTTAAAAGCGTTGGTTGAGGTAGTTTGCAGCCTTTTTAATAGCTAGCGATCCTTCCTAAATTGAATAACATCGATTCATAGTAGCCAGCAATAAATACAAAGAATGCCAACGGTACAGTCGGGGTTAAATTGACTTAAATCGTTTAATAATAATGGTTGTCCTTAAATTTAAAATCAACGAACAAAGGATTAACATAAATAAACTAATCGAACTCATAAGTCACTTGTGAGCAAGCCGTAGCCAGGGTAAATTCATGCACTATTCAGTCAATTAAGGGGAGATCTCCACTTGAGGATTTTTTTTCTTGACCCCTTTCTCCCTCATGTTTAGCCCCATTGTTTTTCTAATTTTAAGACGTTTGCCCCATTATTTTGACGATTTTAAGAACTTTCGACCCATTTCTGTCAATTTTAAGACCTTTCGTGCCATTTAGGTGTCGATTTTATCCTGGCGAGCGATAGCGAGCCTGTAATTTAAGAGTAATCGGCCTTCGGCCGGGACATTTTTCTACCGAAAAATGTACAAATTTATCTTGAAAGGGGGTCAAGGGGTGAAATTTTAAGATTGCTGGAGGAGTAGGAAACAAACTAGAAACCTCCCCTTAACAAACACGGGAAATATCAAGACAAATTAACACAAACACTTGTAAATGAGCTTGTAGCTCGCGCTGCTGGGACAGTTTATCTAATATACTGTATCTGTGACTATAGTCTCTTTTTTTCCAACTAAGGGTAAATTGTCATGTTTCCATCTTGGTTACTCAGCTATAAGATAGATTTTATAGCGAAATATGTTGTTAATTATGAAACCTTGGCATTAATACGACACAGAGACATAGTAGTTTCATATGCTTCCATTAAGTGTCGAGAAATCAGCTACTAAGGGATTCAATTTACCCTCAGCTGGACCAAAATAGACTATATAGTTAGTTATGCTATTGCAATGTAAACGTACACATAGGACTTCAATTTGCAACAAAGTGATACCTTGACTTGAGGTGCATCATATTGTCTTCTCTTTCAACTTGTACTTTCCTCTCTCCTCTATTTTTTTTAAACAACTCCCATGCCCTTGCCGCCTCCACGTTAAAAATTCGCAACACTCTCACACTTTTGGCTCACCATTGTACATGCTGGAGGGCTTCACTGCCCGCATACAAAGCAGGTCGCTGGGTTATATTTGTATTACTTGTTTCGGCACTTGTTGCACCTTAAGGGGAGGCACTTGTTTTTTCGGGACCTCCTTCCCTCTTATTTTTTATTTTAAGACGTTTCGTTCGTAACTTGTTTCCCCTTTAGTTTATTGTTTTTAGACCTTTCATGCCATTTAGGTGTCAATTTTTTTTCTGGCGAGCAATAGCGAGCCTGTATTTTAAGAGGAATCGGCCTTCGTAAGTTTTCTACCGAAAAATGTACAAAAATATATCGAAAGGGGGTCTTGGGGGGGTGTTTTTTTAAAGTTTGATAGAGGTTTAGAGAGCAAACTAAACCCCTTCCTTAAACCATTGAGCCGAACCAGTATTCATGTCTCCTCGAAAGGGGGTCTTGGTGTGTTTTTAGTTTGATAGCTTAGATATCCACTACACCTTCCTTAAGAATTGAGCCTTCTCCAGTACACATTTTCGGTAGAAAAATGTCCCGGCTGAAAGCCGGTTCCTCTTAAATTACAGGCTCGCTATCGCTCGCCAGGATAACATAGACACCTAAATGGCACGAAAGGGTTTAAAATTGACAGAAATGGGTCGAAAGTTCTTAAAATCGTCAAAATAATGGGGCAAACGTCTTAAAATTAGAAAACCAATGGGGCTAAACATGAGGGAGAAAGGGGTCCAAAAAATATCCTCCAGGTGGAAATCTCCCCTTTAAACGTCTGATGGTTATTATCGCCTTGTCTGTTATTGACGTCTGTTTCCTACATACCACTGTGGTATTCATGTCTGTGTACAAATATAGAAAATAACCACGAATCGGTTCGAATCCCGGGAGGACCATATGTGCTTTCATTAGAGTATTCAAGTACATCGGGGTTTTGTAATTGATGATTGATGTTAAGAACGGGGTGTTACTTATCAAAATACTATTGGGTGATTTATCACTGAATTATTTGTAGTTTTAAGTTGTCAGCATAATATATTTAAGTTAATTTCAGATTGTGTTAAGGGGAGATCTCCACTTGAGGGATTTTTTTCTTGACCCCTTTCTCCCTCATGTTTAGCCCCATTGCTTTTGAGATTTTAAGACGTTTGCCCCATTAGTTTAGCGATTTTAAGAACTTTCACCACATATTAAGACCTTTCGTGCCATTCAGGTGTCGATTTTATCCTGGCGAGCGATAGCGAGCCTGTAATTTAAGAGAAACCGGCCTTCGGCCGGGAAATTTTTCTACCGAAAAATGTACAAATTTATCTTGAAAGAGACTCAAGGGGGTGTAATTTTAAGCTTGATGGAGGTCTAGGGAACAAACTAAATACCTCCCCTTAAGCTCTATCACCAATATGGTTTCTTATATTTTATAAATGGTTTGTATTTATCTGCCGTTGAGGGGAGATTTCCACTTGAGGGATTTTTTTCTTGACCCCTTTCTCCCTCATGTTTAGCACCATTGCTTCTGAGATATTAAGACATTCACCCCATTAGTTTGGCGATTATAAGAACTTTCGCCCCATTTCTGTCAATGTTAAGACCTTTCGTGCCATTTAGGTGTCGATTTTTTCCTGGCGAACGATTGCGAGCCTGTAATTTAAGAGGAACCTACCGAAAAATGTACAAATTAATCTTGAAACGGGGTTTATGGGGTGTAATTTTAAGCTTGATGGAGGTCTAGGGAGGAAACTAAAAATATATATGAATAAATGAATTAATAGACCAAACAAACGGCCAGTATCCCCTTATGTCATACAACAAAGGCTATAATAATTCGAGACCACCACCTTCCTCTCCTGCTCCCCTTTGACTGGTATTAAATAACCTGTCACTGTCCCTCTGTGGTCACCTGGAGACACTCGCTGATAACTTGAAGGGATATTATCTTTTATTACTGCCATCTCTCTCTCTCTCTCTCTCTCTCTCTCTCTCTCAACTTTCCTTTTCTATCGGATATGCCATCGCTACTAGAATTAAGTCCTGACCACCTCGTTTGGATCGTAAGGTCTGTGTGGCCAGTGTATCTATGTAAATATATTTAAATATCTCTCTCTCTCTCTCTCTCTCTCTCTCTCTCTCTCTCTCTCTCAATATTGCCAAGACAAAGAAAGAGTGTGTTTTTTTGTTTGTCCTGGAAATGCCCACTTAAATTTTTGTATAATTAGTATTACTGAACTTACATATATTCGGATAGGTGCATTGATAGATTAGATAAGTAGATTTTTGGTATATTTAGGTATATTGAGCAGTGTTGAGTTAGTAAATAGTAAAGACTCATCGTATACCGGGTACATATGTATACATACATGTATATAGTTACCTCTCCTGCCTCCCAGTGACCGTCGTGGCAGGTGGAGGGGGCCGTATATTAAAACAGGGTAATTGAATTGTGGGTGCTCTCTCTCTCTCTCTCTCTCTCTCTCTCTCTCTCTCTCTCTCTCTCTCTCTCTCTCGTATATACGATATATATATATATATATAGGGTGTCCCGTGACAATTTGTAAAAACAAGCCACTGCTTCAATCACTGTCTCCTTTCTGTCATTTACATTTAGCAAAGATTCAAAATACTCAACATATCTTTTCATCACTTGCACACCTTCCAATAATAATTCTCCATTTGCATAATTCACCGATTCCTCCCTCTATTGTTCTCCTTGCCTTGCTCCATTTAATACCTCCTTCCAGAACATCTACTTACATTCCTCAATATGCTCACTCAATCTTAGACCTCACCTTCCATATGCACTTTTCTTCGTTTCTCTAGTCTTCCGTTTCGCCTCCCTCCTATTCTCTGTGTACCTCTCCCATACCTCAACACTTGTAAAATCCTCTCATACCACTGTTTCTTCTCCTCAACTGCCTTAAAGGGGGGATGGTTCACATTTTGGGCGATTTTTGCATGTATTCATTATTTTTCTAGTTTCCTCCCTAGACCTCCATCAAATTTAAAACAAAACATCCATTAGATCCCCCTTCTAGATTAATTTGTACATTTTTCGGTAGAAAAATGTCCCGGCCGAAGGCCGGTTCTTCCAACATTACAGGCTCACTATCGTTCGCCAGGGAAAAAATCTACACCTAAATAGCAAGAAAAGTCTAAATATTGACGAAGAAATGGAGCGAAAGGTCTTAAAATCGACTAACTAATGGGGCAAACATCTTAACATCATCTGAAAACTAACGGGGCTAAACATGAGGGAGAAAGTGGTCCAGAAAACTGGTCCATCCCCCCTTAAAGCTCACCGTATCATTCCCCCACTCGCTGCCCTTCCTGATACCTCTGCCACCTGTCTCTCCTTTTACGACATACTTCCTCTGCGTTTGTGGCCTCTCCTTCCTTAACCCTTTGAGTACCACCAGTGACGTCTTTTCAATTTTATTCTAGCTATATTTAGACGATATTATGCTGCTCAGGAAGGATATGTGGTAGCTAAAAGAGTTGGTGGAGATAGTGTAAAGCCTTATATAGTGTAAAGCCTTATTATTGCTAGAGGTCTTTACAATCGTCTAATAATTGCCAGAATCTGATGAAAAGGACGTCCTTGGTACTCAAAGGGTTAAAGTTCACCGCGTATCATTCCCCCACCCGCTGCCCTGCCTGATACCTCTGCCACCCACCTCTGCGTTTGCGTTCTCTCCTTCCTTAAGGGGGGTGACCTGCTTTCAATTTTTTTTTTTTTTTTTTTGTCTATGTGAATGAGGGAGACAAAAGGCATAACTGCCTGCAGCGAGTGCCTCCCCCAGCGTTGAAAGAGTGACAGGGCCAAAATCAAGGGACGTTCGAGCTAAAATGCCTGGACACACGAAGCTTTGAAGCAATTTAAGTCATAGGAAGAGGGAAAGACTGATTCTGGGAGAGAGTTCCAGAGCTCAGCAGTTGAATAGAAGAAAATCTGAGAATAGTGTTTCACTCTTGGGTTGAAGAATTGCACAGAGTAGGGGTGGGATTGTGTTGCGAGGCGGGTACCACGTACCCTACGTAGAGGAGGTGGTATACACTGGGAAAGCTCCGAGGAACACTGATTATTGTAGTAGCGATAGAATAGCGAGAGAGAAGCAACATTGCGGCGAAGGGAAAGAGATTGCAGAGAGTTGATGAGTGGACGGGAGTTAATGATAGGAAAGGCTTTCCTTTCTACTTTGTCTAGGAGTGCGGTGTGAGAGGATCCTCCCCACACATGTGAACAATACTCAATACAAGGACGCACTGTGCCCCTGTACAGAGCAAGAAGCTGCGCAGGGGTGAAGAACCCTTTGAGGCGGTTGAGCACACCCAGCTTCTGGGAGGCTGCCTTAGCAAGACTGGTAATATGGTCCTTCCAAGTGAGAGCAGAAGAAAAAGAGGCAGAAGGTCTGAAAATCGTCAAACTAATGGGGCGAATGTCTTGAAATCTCATAACTAATAGGGCTAAACATGAGGGAGGAGGAGGACTCGAAAAGCCAACTGCCTCCCCTTAAGTTAGTCAGATTGAGTAGGGGGCATATATGATATTGTATCTGAGCAGGACTGAGGTGCTATCAAATCTCAGTCATAGGTGGGATGGAGTGTCAGGTGGAGAGGCCGTATATTAACACACTGGAATTGAATTTGGGCTAGAACTCTCTCTCTCTCTCTCGCTCTCGCTCTCTCTCTCTCTCTCTCTCTCTCTCTCTCTCTCCAGTCATCCCTACTTGAGATAACGTAAAGTAAGCATACATACATCCAGACTAACACTAATTAAACTTATTAAAACATATATACACCGATTACCTGGCCTGCTTAACCATCAATTCCAATCAAACTGACAAATCTGACAACATCTTTTCCAATGGAGAGAGCAGAGAGATGGAAGTGATTTGCACATTCCTCAATCAGTAAAATCGTGTAATTGATTACATGAACTGTAGTGAGTACGATTGTATGTATCATGATATTTTGGATACAATCATAGTTCTTTCCTTCTAGATGTGTGTGAATTTGTATTTTGTTTTTGTGTGTGTTCAATGATTTCTGCTGCGTTGTCCCTATTATGATCATGGCGGTGAGGGATTATTAACTTAATTAGAAGGGGAGAGTGCAGATTATAGTGTCAGAGAGGAGTTGGGTAATATGATAAGGGCAAAGCATAAAGAGGAACACACACATGAACGAACATTGCCAAACACTATGTAAGGCACACAAGTATTTGTTAAGAAAACAATACAATATTCAGCCGATGCTATCCTGTAGTCGTTACTTTTATTACTTTAAATATATATCATAGATTTCATGTAGCCCCCCCAAAATATTGGCACTAGTATTATGAGGATTGCAATATATATATATATATATGTGTGACTTAATTTAACATAACAGTGCTACACCTAGCAAGTTATTATTTAACCAGATGACTAGCCTCAGAATATGAAAGATTATGTAGGCGATTCGTTCGTGGCAAACCTCTTGGGGATCAAGGCGTCTATAAATAGATACATAGATCTAGGAAGGGACAACAAGTGATGACAGTGAGGGAAGGATTATACGTGATTATGCGGTGGTGACCGGAAAACAAAGCTTAGTGAGAAGGGGAGAGGTGTAATCATCGTGTGAGGGAAGGGCTGTGTTAATACGATGGGGGAGAGGAAATGCAGGTGGGTAGCCTACACATAACAAGATACGTATGGCCTGGAGGTGGCACCTCGGTTGGGTTACCCCTCCTAGAGCAGTGATGATGTCGTACTTGTATCATACAAAATAAATAAATATATACAGTAAATACATATATTAATACAAATAAATAAATAATTAATCCAGTGTGGACTTCAGATATCCATTAAATAAAAGCTGTTCCGATTTGTGATTTTTGTTTTTTCCTGAGTTCAGGGAAGCTTATAGCTAAACACAACACAACAGTAAATGCAGTTATATAACATGTACTGTGTGTAAGCTATGTCCAAAATCACCACCTCGGACGAATTCCCTTTAAGACGTTATTAGGACGTTATTCACTTATTATTTGATTATATACAGGTTAGGAAATAACATCCTCTCTAAATGTTAAACAGGTGTTACCAGTAGCCGAATTATAATGAACTAATGCGTGTTGGTTGACTGCATGCATGAACAGTTTTATGTTGGATCACACAATATTACCCCTTCCAACACAGGGTATGAACACTTGACCCTTATCATCTGCATAGTATTTGCCAAATATAGTTTGTTATTGCATTCCAATATGGTCAAACTCTCTATTGCTTTCTTACAATATACCACGAATTCTGCAACACATGTTATTCCACCAACCTTGAGTGTTTTGAAGGTTATGTGGAGTGTTTTGAAGGTTATGTGGAGTGTTTTGAAGGTTATGTGGAGTGTTTTGAAGGTTATGTGGAGTGTTTTGAAGGTTATGTGGAGTGTTTTGAAGGTTATGTGGAGTGTTTTGAAGGTTATTTTAAGTGTTTGATATTTTAGTTTAATAGTTGTCAACATTAACCCCTTCGGTACCGGAAACGTCTTTTTAGTTTTATCCATGCTACAGTTAGACGCTTTTGTGTAGTTTAAGAAGGATATGTGGTAGTAAAATGGGTTAAGGGGAGGTCTCCACTCGAGGGATTTTTTTCTTGACCCCTTTCTCCCTCATGTTTAGCCCCATTGTTTTTGATATTATAAAACGTTTGCCCCATTAGTTTAGCGATTTTAAGAACTTTCACCCCATATTAAGACCTTTCGTGCAATTTAGGTGTCGATTTTATCCTGGCGAGCGATAGAGAGCCTGTAATTTAAGAGGAACCGGCCTTCGGCCGGGACATTTTTCTACCGAAAAATGTACAAATTTATCTTGAAAGGGACTCAAGGGGGTGTAATTTTAAGCTTGATGGAGGTCTAGGGAACAAACTAAATACCTCCCCTTAAGTGAGCGAGTTCGAAGCCTGTTAATTGGTGGAGGCCCTTTTTTTAACTGCATGAAATCGTCTAACAGTGGCCAAAATAAAACTAGAAAGACGTTGCCGGTACGGAAGGGGTTAATGCCCTCGGTCTCTCTCGTACAATGTTCTTAGCCAAATATAATACAGCATTATGCAAACACAATATTGTCTAAGAACACGTCTCACTTTCCTCTTAAACTAATGAGAAGCTTCTTAAGGGGAGGTATTTAGTTTGTTCCCTAGACCTCCATCAAGCTTAAAATTACACCCCCTTGAGTCCCTTTCAAGATAAATTTGTACATTTTTCGGTAGAAAAATGTCCCGGCCGAAGGCCGGTTCCTCTTAAATTACAGGCTCGCTATCGCTCGCCAGGATAAAATCGACACCTGAATTGCACGAAAGGTCTTAATATGGGGTGAAAGTTCTTAAAATTGCTAAACTAATGGGGCAAACGTTTTATAATATCAAAAACAATGGCGCTAAACATGAGGGAGAAAGGGGTCCAGAAAAACATCCCTCAAGTGGAGATCTCCCCTTAAAGCCCTACAACTTTTCCTCTTCTTCACAACTCCGCTAACATTATAGTCCATCAGCTAAACTTATCCCCGACCATCAACTGCAGAGGAAATGTCACCGTTTCACTTAAAAAAAAAAAAAAAAAAAAAAAAAAAAAAAAAAAAAAATTAGCTTTACCAAATTTATATTTAGTACGTATGGGAACTGGGTCTTCTCCTGGATGACCTAGATGCGTGGGTATTTTTTTTTTTTTTTAGGTGTCCATTGTTTTCTGTTGGGTTGTCCCTATTCTGGCTCTGTCTTGAATCGGCCACCCCGCAAGAAAAAGAGAGAACAAAAAAAGGAAAAGCTGGAACGAGAAACAAGAACAAATTAGGAAAAGTGAGGATTGGGCCTGAGTAGATATAATAGAATGTATGGAAATATGTTTTCATATTTGTTTTCTTAATTCAATAGAGGTACTAAGTTATGCATAGTGTGTTATATATAATGTGTGTTATATATTCCGTGTGGCTAAGCTGGTATCGCGTATTTGCATTGAGAGAGAGAGAGAGAGAGAGAGAGAGAGAGAGATGATCACTCAGTTGAATTGGTGTGTGTGTGCGTGTATGTGTGTGCGTGTGTGTGTGTGTATGAACGACGACGAGAGAATTCAGAATACACTTCACGTTGGTCGGAATGACTTGAATCGCTAACATCGCCATCACCTCCATCACCACAACTGCCACAATGTCCACTGTCACGAGCACACTGTCACGTAGATCTTCATATCAATACTATACATCATCATCATCATCATCATACAGTATTTACCCTCTGTGTTGCTGTTGCCATCACCACCGCTATAGTTTAGTTTGCGTTTATGTGTAGTGGAAAGGGATACATGAGATATTTCAAAACATGTTAATTGCTGGAGATCCTTTGGAAACTGAATATAAACCTTCTAATATTAACCAGCATAATGTTAAGGGGAGATGTCCACCTGGAGGATTTGTTTCTGGACCCCTTTCTCCCTCATGTTTAGCCCCATTGCTTTTGATATTTTAAGATGTTCGCCCCATTAGTTTAGCGATTTTAAGAACTTTCACCCCATAATAAGACCTTTCGTACCATTCCGGTATCGATTTTATCCTGGCGAGCGATAGCGAGCCTGTAATTTAAGAGGAACCGGCCTTTGGCCGGGACATTTTTCTACCGAAAAATGTACAAATTTATCTTGAAAGGGACTCAAGGGGGTATAATTTTTAAGCTTGATGGAGGTCTAGGGAACAAAGTAAATACCTCCCCTTAAAAGGACGGTGCCGGTACTGAAGGGGTTAACGCGCGAGTTATAGTCTATTAGCTGTAACTCGAAAAGGGCTAGAGCAAATTGGCTGTAAATTTCCACATCTATTCCTTGACTGACTCTTCCCAAACGGTAGAAATAATAGCTCGATTACTCAAGTAGTTTTTGAGTTACAGAGGTTAGAGGTCATAACGTTTCGCCTACTTACAGCGAATAGACTATAGTTCTTTGAGCTAGATAACTCTAAATCGAACTGAGTGACTGATGGTACTGTGTCCGGATAACATTTGTCAGCTACACAAACAAACTAAAACAAAATTACACTTTAAAGCACCGTCGCCAGATCACCTTGAAGCTCGAAACGACCAAGTGTAACTCGCCAAGTTAAAGAAGACAGACTATACTGTAGTCTCTCTCTCTCTGTCTGTCTGTCTGTCTGTCTGTCTGTCTGTCTGTCTGTCTGTCTGTCTGTCTGTCTGTCTGTCTGTCTGTCTGTCTCTCTCTCTCTCTCTCTCTCTCTCTCTCTCTCTCTCTCTCTCTCTCTCTCTCTCTCTCTCCCTCTCTTTCTCTCTCTTTCTATATCTATCTCTATCTCACTCTCACACACACACGCTCGCTCGCACACACACACATAAGGCCAAATGAAAAAAAGTCCCGGTGAAGCAGATAAACCTGGCAGGAACATTCTCATGGAGCAAAACTACTGAGAGAAAAACATTCAACCCAACTCGGAGTTTAAAGTGTCCATGAAAACAAGGGCAAGGAACAAGATAAATGAGCGAGAGAGAGAGAGAGAGAGAGAGAGAGAGTACAAAGGAGTACAAAGGAAATCAAGCAACAACAGATCTAGTGACCCTTCTAGGTTGCTTGTCCTCCAAAACACTGAGGATCAAGTGTCCAAACAGTGGTTTAGAGTGGGTAAGGGAACATTGGAAAGGGAATTACTGCCCTGGAACTAATGTCCGTGGCAGGATTAGGAAGTTAGTAGGGGACAGATGGGTTAGTAACTGAGGGGGGGATAAAATAAAGTTATTCATTTACAAAGAGAGAGAGAGAGAGAGAGAGAGAGAGAGAGAGAGAGAGAGAGAGAGAGAGAGAGAGAGAGAGAGAGAGAGAGAGAGTGATTGTGAGTGGGGTCGGGGCCCTGCAAAACAGTAGATAAATACTGTATACACATTGTTACAATGGACATCATATACAGTACCATAAAGTCTCCAACACCTCGTGGTTCAGTGCAAGGGGATAATCTAGATGGAAAGATATAGAGTAATGCAGTGCAACTATTGCAAAGGTACATAAAGTGCTTTTAACTGTTCTAATACAATCTATATAACTTGAGAAGGAAGTTTGTTCCAGATTGAATAATGAGTGTCAATATATAAGGTGTCACGTGTAAATCTGCATTGATCCTCGTCAATTCACACTTACAGAAATGTTATAACCGAAGCTTTATATATCCAGACACTATTTATATATTATAAGGTCGATATAAGAAACTTACAATAATTTTAAAAACACCGTCGTGTTCTGGAATTTTGTATCTACGTCATGCAAGTGTTTTCAAGTGAGGACAATTTCGGAAAACCCCCGAAATCCCACCAAAATAAACCCGAAATCCCACAAAATAAACAAAAGTAATAAACCCATTAAACCGTGTGTAATTTGTCTAATACTCATTATCATTAAAATAAGTGTATTTATATTATAATTATAAAAAGACAAGTAGTTTACACTATTATTTATCGTGTTAGAGCTGTCACTGTCTCTCCCTCGCTTGTCTATTACGTTCTGTTATCATTAATAGTCTCTCCTTTAGTCTCCCCTCTCCTTAACTGTCCATCCCTCTCCTTTAGTCTCCCCCTGTCCGTCCCTTTCCTCATTAAGGGGGGGTCACCGGCTTTTTATATCTTTCTCTCTTTTTCTCACTTTCCCTGGCTTGCATCCATTCGGCCCCATTCAGCCAACTGTTTTAAGATGTTTATCCCCATCCAGGTGTCGATTTCTGCCTGACGAGCGATAGCGAGCCAGCATTGTATGGAGAAATCCGGCTTCGCTGGAGAAATTTTTCTATCGAAAAATGTACAAATTTAGCTCGCTGTTAACACAAAAATATATATATGCTGGCTCGCTACCGCTCGCCAAGAAAATATTGACAGCTGGATGGGAATAAACGTCTTAAAACAGTAGGCTGAATGGGGCCGAATGGATACAAACCAAAGAGAGAGGGAGAGAAAGAGAAAAAAAAGGCGAGGTGGGCTCCCTTAATGTTGGCTATATATATATTCTCCCTCCCCTCTCGTGGCCACACTATCTTTGATGCTGCTTTCAGTCTTTATGCTTTCATTTATATTTTCCCTTTTCCGGTTCATCTCATTTCTGGAAGCCCTTTGATGCTCTCTCTCTCTCTCTCTCTCTCTCTCTGTCTCTGTTTTTATGTAATTTCCCAAGTCTAGAATATGACTGAAGAGAGAGAGAGAGAGAGAGAGAGAGAGAGAGAGAGAGAGAGAGAGAGAGAGAGAGAGAGAGAGAGAGTGTGTGTGGGAGGCAGGGAGCACGTAATCTCCATCCTGACATGACCAACCCACCACCATACAGGCTCGCACATTAGTCACTTATAACCATCCAATTCACCATTTCGTGTTACCTTGTATGTGTGTGTGTGTGTGTATGTTGTATAAATCAAATATGACATTATTAAAATCCATTATGCCTGTTTGAATGCCCGGCTGTTTATCCTGCCAGTGCAATATTTCCCTGTGAAATATTGTCATTGTCGGAGGATAGCATCACCCAACGGAAAACATTTAATTTCCCCGGACGCTGAATATGGTAATTACCTAAATTAGGACTTTTAGAGCGGTACATTCGTATGTTCCTTTCAATCCTCAGTTTCTGATTACTGTCGCAGTACCATGTTCGCCCAAACCATATTACTGCCGCAGTACCATGTTCGCCCAAACCATATTACTGCCGCAGTACCATGTTCGCCCAAACCATATTACTGCCGCAGTACCATGTTCGCCCAAACCATATTACTGCCGCAGTACTATGTTCGCCCAACCATATTACTGCCGCAGTACCATGTCGCCCAAACCATATTACTGCCGCCAGTACCATGGTTCGCCCAAACCATATTACTGCCGCAGTACCATGTTCGCCCAAACCATATTACTGCGCAGTACCATGTGTTTCCGCCCAAACCATATTACTGCCGCAGTACATGTTCGCCCAAACCATATTACTGCCGCAGTACCATGTTCGCCCAAACCATATTACTGCCGCAGTCAGTACCATGTTCGCCCAAACATATACTGCCGCAGTACCATGTTCGCCCAAACCATATTACTGCCGCAGTACCATGTTCGCCCAAACCATATTACTGCCGCAGTACCATGTTCGCCCAAACCATATTACTGCCGCAGTACCATGTTCGCCCAAACCATATTACTGCCGCAGTACCATGTTCGCCCAAACCATATTACTGCCGCAGTACCATGTTCGCCCAAACCATATTACTGCCGCAGTACCATGTTCGCCCAAACCATATTACTGCCGCAGTACCATGTTCGCCCAAACCATATTACTGCCGCAGTACCATGTTCGCCCAAACCATATTACTGCCGCAGTACCATGTTCGCCCAAACCATATTACTGCCGCAGTACCATGTTCGCCCAAACCATATTACTGCCGCAGTACCATGTTCGCCCAAACCATATTAACCCTCTCCGACATATGACGCGTTTTAGCAGTTTATTTTGGATGCTGTCATTAGACGATTTTCTGCAGCTTAGGAAGGATCTGTGGGTATTAAAAGGGTAAAGACTATCTCCATTAAGGGGAGATTAAGGGTAAAGACTGTCTCCATTAAGGGGAGATTTCCACTTGAGGGATTGTTTTCTTGACCCCTTTCTCCCTCATGTTTAGCCCCATTGCTTTTGATATTATAAAACGTTTGCCCCATTAGTTTAGCGATTTTAAGAACTTTCACCCCATATTAAGACCTTTCGTGCAATTCAGGTGTCTATTTTATCCTGGCGAGCGATAGCGAGCCTGTAATTTAAGAGGGACCGGCCTTCGGCCGGGACATTTTTCTATCGAAAAATGTACAAATTTATCTTGAAAGGGACTCGAGGGGGTGTAATTTTAAGGTTGATGGAGGTCTAGGGAACAAACTAAATACCTTCCCTTAACCCTCTGACTTTCATACACCCTTCCTAATCTGAATACAATCGTCTAATAATTACCAGAAAACAGAAAACAAATGTGTATTGGATCTTGAAAGGGTTATGGTGTTGCATCTATTATTATTTTATTTTTTTATTTTTTTAATCTATTAATTGAAATCATATTTACCTGATACTTATATTATTATCTTAAATTATGACAAAGCCAAAGATATAATTTGTCCTTACACAATTATGATATATAACTTTTTCATAACACATAATTCTCTACAGCATTTTTGTGTTTTAAGATATTGTGTTTTCTTTTATTCCTCTCCTATATTGTTCTCCTCACCTCTCTGTTCGTCCTTCTCCCATGTTTTTCTCTCCCTCAACTCAACTTATTTTTTGCCCTGCTCTCCCTCGCCTTCTGACCTGTCAAACTTTATCAATTTCCTGCCTGCCTGCATGTGTTTTGTTATCTAGCTCTTGCTCTTCTTGTTTGTTTACCAAATGTTAGTCGATTGATAGTATAATACCGCTAATAATGCCATGGACACTAGTCCAAGGGCATTACTTCTCTTTCTTATTTTCCATTACCCACTCGAGCCACAGTTCGACACATTGGGCAGCAGTGATTTATAGTGCAAGCAGTCTCGAGGGGTCGTCAGACCTGTTGTTGTTTGATTTAATGTATACTCCTTTACACTGTGTACGTTATACTCCTTTACACTGTGTACGTTATACTCCTTTACACTGTGTACGTTATACGCCTTTACACTGTGTACGTTATACTCCTTTACACTGTGTACGTTATACTCCTTTACACTGTGTACGTTATACTCCTTTACACTGTGTACGTTATACGCCTTTACACTGTGTACGTTATACGCCTTTACACTGTGTACGTTATACTACTTTACACTGTGTACGTTATACTCCTTTACACTGTGTACGTTATACTCCTTTACACTGTGTACGTTATACTCCTTTACACTGTGTACGTTATACTCCTTTACACTGTGTACGTTATACTACTTTACACTGTGTACGTTATACTCCTTTACACTGTGTACGTTATACTCCTTTACACTGTGTACGTTATACTCCTTTACACTGTGTACGTTATACTCCTTTACACTGTGTACGTTATACTCCTTTACACTGTGTACGTTATACTCCTTTACACTGTGTACGTTATACTCCTTTACACTGTGTACGTTATACTCCTTTACACTGTGTACGTTATACTACTTTACACTGTGTACGTTATACTCCTTTACACTGTGTACGTTACGTTAGATGCGATTATTGTGGGTTTAAAGGTAGGTTTTTAGTTTGGTCCGTAGATATCCTTCAAGCTTAAGATTACACCCCCTTGAGCCCCTTTCAAGATAAATTTGTACATTTTTCGGTAGAAAAATTTCCCGGCTGAAAGCCGGTTCCTCTTAAATCACAGGCTCGCTATTGCTCGCCAGGATAAAATCGACACCTAAATTGCACGAAAGGTCTTAAAATTGACGGAAATGGGGCGAAAGTTCTTAAAATCGCCAAACTAATGGGGCGACTGTCTTAAAATCTCAAAAGCAATGAAGCTAAACATGAGGGAGAAAGGGGTCCAGAAAAAATTCCTCAAGTCGATATCTCCCCTTAAACAAAACGTTGGTTGTTTGCGCGCCATCCATTGGGAGCCTCATAAAAGAAGGACACCTGATATAATTAACATGTTGTATGCATTTCAAGGGATTAGGGCCTATTTTGGGTACGGGTGTATCAACAACAAATATTTTGCAGTACCTTTACATCAGTGCATTTCATGTTTATCTCTGGGTACACATTAACCGTTTTCTAGTTCAATAATCACATTTTGGAATAACGTTCAAGAGCATACTATGATACATTAAATACGACTAAAACCATATTTCTGCTAAATGTACAGTACAGTATATTACTAGTTAAGTAATAGCATGATAAATATTACACACACACAAACACACACACACACACACACCCACCCACCTACACACCCACCCACACAATTACTGTTTCTGGTAATGTGAAGCCAGAGGTAAGGTAAGAGGCCAGGTAATAAAGGTAATGTACTGTGATAATTAGGTGTATCAGTGGGATTTACCTGTCTTGTAATTATTCTTATGAGAGAGAGAGAGAGAGAGAGAGAGAGAGAGAGAGAGAGAGAGAGAGAGAGAGAGAGAGAGAGAGAGAGAGAGAGAGAGAGGTGAGCGGGGAATGGGGGCAACATATTATTAGGCCAGGTAATTTAGTGTTCTAATTAGAAGTAGCAGTGTAGTTCAGAATTAACCTTGGTGTATTGTTGCTGTTGTTCATGATACGTGTTTGTTGATAGTCTTATAACATGGTATATATATTAAATACTTGGTTGTGGTTGAAATGTGTTGTACGTGTTATTGTGTGTTACTTTCTAGGTGCGTGATGTGTTGTGCATTGCCTTCGTGCACACTTTTGTAGCTAATGGCTCGAACGTTCCTTGATTTTGGCCCTGTCATTCTTTCAACTCTTGGAGAGGCACTCGTTACAGGCAGCTCTGCCTTTGTCTCACTCACTAACATAGTAATACAAATCTATAATTATATTGACCAGCAACCAGTGTTTATAGATATTTAAGAAGACTTTCTGTGGTTAGCATTAATCAAATAATATTGAACTCGGCAGTATAAACGATTTAATAATTATCGTACATTTACATCAATATAGAGTGAACAAATCAGTAATACCTATACAGAAGGTAAAAGCTCCAACAAAGCTATTCCCTCTCCGTGTCAAACTATTGCGACAGATCCGGCTGAGAATGTCAAAAGAGGTGAACCAGAGACGACGACAAAGGTTGGAAGTTAAAGTGGAGGATAAGAGTCAGGTCAGGTCAGGTGAAGGTATTGAGGGATAAGCCTTTACAACGGCACCTCGTATTTACATTCTACTTTTAATATTTTTCTGAAGAGTGTAGAGAGGGAAGAGAGAGGAAGCTGTTGGAGTGGCTTTGTTATGTGTGTTATTCTAGGTCACAGCATATTGCAGGGAGTACAGTAAGCTGACATTATAGAGTTATTATAGAGTTACCGGTTAGGCTTAGAGATCCTATAGTTAGCTACTATAGGATCTCTAGTTAGGGTGAGGGGAGAATTTATCCTTATAGTCGTCATAGCATTATAGTTTTATTTTTGAGGTGAACTTTTGTATTTACTTGTGAACATTTTGGTGAACAAGTACATGTTTCTGTTCCAAAAGGGCCTAGCATATAATATGTACTTAGTTTCTGAATTATCACTGTAATTCAAGCATCCAGCTATATACAGTAACCCTTACACACAAGTCATATAATAAACAGTTTCATGTTATCGAAGACTTCAGTGGGTTTGGCGCTATTGCTTCTTGAGAGAGAGAGATTTACATAAATTTACATATATACACTGGCCACACAGATCTTACGATCCATGCGAGGTGGCCAGGACTTAATCCTAATAGAGATAGCAACCCTAAGAGAAAGTGGAAGGAAAGGATAGCAAAGATGAAGGCTCTCTCTCCCCACCCTCCGGCAATTTGCCGTATATGAAAGTAGTTAGAGGCATGAAGTGTATTATTCAAATAGCATGCCCTTTATTTATATATATATAATAAATTTGTTACAATAGGCTCCATAACCTGACAATACAGTTATAGCATTGATGTGTTCATAGTAGAATCTTTGAAATATTGGTCCTAGGTGGAAATCACCTCGGTCGGGAAGACAAACGAATATACACAAATAAACTTAATTATGACTTGAAATTATCTCTATATCAATCAACTTAAATGATCTCTATATCAATCAACTTAAATTATCTCTATATCAATCAACTTAAATTATCTCTATATCAATCAACTTAAATTATCTCTATATCAATCAACTTAAATTATCTCTATATCAATCAACTTAAATTATCTCTATATCAATCAACTTAAAGCCGCACGAAAGTGCCTGATGGAAAACTAACGATGCATCTATTCAATGGGCCTTCACTTCCCCTTATCCTCGTATTACCAATCTCCCCTCTGCCTCAATATCTAGGTTCCTTTATTCCTCCCCTCGGCACTCGATAATTGATCTGCTCCTGAAATTACTAAACTCTGAATTTGTGATGGTTTGGTATAAGCAATCAACCTGGACTGCTGCAGCGTTGGATAATTTGTAGCAACTTATTGTAATAATCTTAAAATAGTCGATTTATGTAACCAATTAGTACGGTGATTACTCTCTCCTTTTATTCTGATTATATTTTGATGAGTTTACCAATTTACTGAAATATCTGGACCTAGCTTGGGATTGTGTCTTCGTAGTAAATATTCGTAACTATTACATCACCGCATTATATAAGGTACGGTCGCGCTAATAAGTCATGTCCCAGCTGTCATTACGTTTGGCTTGATCTGTGCTGTATAAATGTCTGTCAGATGTTGCATAGGGTAGGTAAATGTAGGAACACGTTTGTATATTTCACTCGATATGAAGACATGAATCTTAGATATTGTTGATACCACTTATTGATTAAAACATACATGGTGCCGAGACATCACTTATTAGCGCGACCGTACTATATTTGCCTTTAGAAATTTACCCAGAATATATACACAGGCACGCAGATAAAGAGGGGGATGAATGGGAGAGAATACAAGAAGGAAGGCATTTTGTTTGACGGGTCTGAAGGGGAGAAATATCAATATAGAAATAGTTGAGGAGGTGGTGGAAGCGAGCGATAATAGGAGAAATGCGAGCGAATAAACTGTCTTCGTGGTGCGATGCATAAGGTGTTGATTTTCGGTGTGAGCATCCTGGATTCGAATCCACGGACTGCCACATGTGTTTGTAAATTTCATTAATCGATTTTAGGAGTATAGTTGGTTGTTGGAAGGAACATAATACTATAAGAGGAACAAACGGAGCTGAGTAAGATGATATACGTAAATATATTGCACTTGAGTAAATACGTCCACTAAATGGATGCCACTAACATGTATAATTATACAGTATGTGTCCGAAATAAGACAAAAATGTAATGAGAGAGAGAGAAAAACAAAAAACATGCATATGGCTTGAATAAGACTTAGTGTATTGATTCGTATTTTAGAATTTATTTACATTCATTAACTATAGTCATCATTAAATAACAATGAAGCTTCAACTAAATTATATACGTTAAAGTAGTAATTCTTGGGTTTCAATTTTCGATAGTATTTGTATTATCAGTGATTCATTATCTCCTTGTAGTAGTATCAGTTGTCTTTACAGTTTAAAACACCATGCAATCTGTCTGTCTATAAACAAAGATTTAAACAATATATATAATTATTTAAGTTGTTTAAATATTTGTTTATAGACAGACAGATTGCATGGTGTTTTATGTACGCATAAACTATAATATACATATATCTATATTGCATATACTGTACAGTATAATATATATATTATGGTAGTTCATATTTGTTCATAAAAATAAATGTCGACTGCATAACTTCCACACATTTAAACCATTGAAGACATGACTATAAAAGAAGGAAACCGAATTTCGCTGGATAAAGAAAGGTATAAAAGTGGAGAAAGGGGGATTAAGACAGAGAGTGAGAGAGGGGAGCAGCGGAGAACCAGGTATAAAGACCTTGAAGGAGTAAAACTGTGTGTGCCATACAAACTGTGTGTGCCATATAAACTGTGTGTGCCATATAAACTGTGTGTGCCATACAAACTGTGTGTGCCATATAAACTGTGTGTGCCATATAAACTGTGTGTGCCATATAAACTGTGTGTGCCATATAAACTGTGTGTGCCATATAAACTGTGTGTGCCATATAACTGTGTGTGCCATATAAACTGTGTGTGCCATATAAACTGTGTGTGCCATATAAACTGTGTGTGCCATATAAACTGTGTGTGCCATATAAACTGTGTGTGCCATATAAACTGTGTGTGCCATAAACTGTGTGTGCCATATAAACTGTGTGTGCCATATAAACTGTGTGTGCCTTATAAACTGTGTGTGCCTTATAAACTGTGTGTGCCTTATAAACTGTGTGTGCCATATAAACTGTGTGTGCCTTATAAACTGTGTGTGCCATATAAATCCCACTCTGCAAGAACACGGAGAGACAGAGCATTACACGTAATAGTCAAAGTCTTTATAGTCGATTCCTTGGAAATACTATTGGTGAAAACAAAATCAGGGTTGGCAAATAACAGTGCTTCCATGTAGCTGCATGGGTGCATGTGTTTGTTAAGTTTTGTGTACTGTATATTTAGACTCGGTAAACATTCAAGCTGTTATATGGTGAGATGAGGATGGATAAGGCAATGGTTCGAGAGAGAGAGAGAGAGAGAGAGAGAGAGAGAGAGAGAGAGAGAGAGAGAGAGAGAGAGAGAGAGAGAGAGATGATCCAGTGGTACCTTCAATTACTGTGTAAACAAACGTTCACTCACTTGTTTGTTCTCACCACTGTGTGTGTCGGTAAAGAGAAATTTCGGTGTAAGGGATACGTTTTTAGTTTAGCGTTGTTTTGTTTTGCTTTTATATTTATATTTATATTTTTGTTTTGACAGTAAGCTAAATTTGTACATTTTTCGATAGAAAAATTTCTCCGGCGAAGCCGGATATCTCCATACAATGCTGGCTCGCGATCGCTCGCCAGAAAGAAATCGACACCTGGATGGGGATAAACGTCTTAAAACAGTTGCCTGAATGCGGCCAAATGGATACAAGCCTAAGAGAGAAAAGGAAAGAAAGATCAAAAGAATCCGGTGACCCACTTAAAGACCAAATGCTTCCCATATAAGCTGTATTCTCGACTGAAAATAGAAAGTCAACAATGTTTACATTAACTCTACTTTTGTGATGACATCAATATTATTATTCTTTCTACCAACAACAACGTTCATCCTACAAACCCTACCACATATCTATCTATCTATCTATCTATCTATCTATCTATCTATCTATCTATCTATCTATCTACTTAGGCCCAATCCCCACTTTTCCTATTTTTTTTGTCATTGTTTTCTGTTGTGTTGTCCCTATTCTGGCTCTGTCGGGTTGGGCCAATCAGCGCTCTGCAGACCCCCATAATCCTGCGTTAATCTCTAACCGTTTTGGTAAGATGATCCTCAGGGTATTAGAGTGTTGAGCCTATAATTGGGCTTTGTAATTGAATTGGGGTTGTGTGGGACAGGGATCTGCCTTGCTTAGGCCAATCGGCTTTCTGCAGACTCCCATTTTCTTATGTTCTTATGTCTTGAGTCAGCCACCCCCTACCACATATGGTATTGCAAAACTCTTAACAAAACTCCAAATTGTTCCGAAAGCTAAGAACAAAAATGGACGTTGCAGGGGAAGGCTCCCAGTCATGTTGTAGTTTCCTAACTTTTGTCAGGAATTTTACCATCCCATCCGTAGTAAGGTTTATAGGTTAACATCCTTCATAAAAACATTGTTGGCAACAAAGTAAGCGCAACGTTAACAAAGTTGGCCTTTATTTTCAGTGGAGAATGGGCCTTTATTTTTTGTTTTGTCTCACTGTCACCACAATCTCTCTTTCTCTCTCTCTCTCTCTCTCTCTTTGCTTACATATACAAAATGTAAGGCTATTCAGTAAATTTGACAAACAACCTTGTTGTTGTCATTGTTATTGTTCCCCAGGCTATCTGACCCAACAGCCCCAAGGTCCCGAGCAAGGCCAAGGCCATAACCGAGCGCCCCAGAAACCTCCCTGCTTTATCACTAAGAATGCCCAGGTGACCGAAGCTGCTCCCAGACGAGAAGCTGAGGAAGGTGCAGAAAGGCCCGGGACACCGAAGCCCGGTGCCTCTTAACAATTATGAAGGGAAAGTTGAGGGCCAAGGGAAAAATGTGACGCTTTGGCTCCCAGTCTGCCAACCTCTAGGTTGACAGTAGAGAGGTCAATCCATGTGGCCATTTTGGCCACATTGCGTGGGACTGGGGGGACTTTTATGGCAGTACCCTATGGTACAATAAGGTTCTCAGCAAGAGTATTACATAAATGGAGCAAGGAAATAGAAGACTATTAGAATACATACTCCTGCTCCAACTTAACGTTCCTGTCACCAAACACGACAGAAGTTGGAAGTAAAATTGGAGGACGGGAGTGTAAGTGACACAAGATTACTGTGAGAGAGAGAGAGAGAGAGAGAGAGAGAGAGAGAGAGAGAGAGAGAGAGAGAGAGAGGGGGAGAGAGGGGGGGGGGGGGGAGAGAGAGAGAGAGACTGGGTGTATACTGAAGATGACAGGATGTCACATCCGGGAGACATCACCTATAATGAACCAAAAGGAAACACCCTCCACAAAATGTAAAGCTAACTTGGTAGTGCAGACAGTTATATTCACACGTTTGAGTTTGTGAATGTGGTTGTGTATATGTGGTTGTGTATATGTGGTTGTGTATATGTGGTTGTGTATATGTGGTTGTGTATATGTGGTTGTGTATATGTGGTTGTGTGTATGTGGTTGTGTATATGTGTATGTGGTTGTGTATATGTGGTTGTGTATATGTGTTGGTATATGTGGTTGTGTATATTGTGGTTGTGGTATATGTGGTATGTGGTTGTGTATATGTGGTTGTGTATATGTGGTTGTGTATATGTGGTTGTGTATATGTGGTTGTGTATATGTGGTTGTGTATATGTGGTTGTGTATAAGTGGTTGTGTATATGTGGTTGTGTATATGTGGTTGTGTATATGTGGTTGTGTATATGTGGTTGTGTATATGTGGTTGTGTATATGTGGTTGTGTATATGTGGTTGTGTATATGTGGTTGTGTATATGTGGTTGTGTATATGTGGTTGTGTATATGTGGTTGTGTATATGTGGTTGTGTATATGTGGTTGTGTATATGTGGTTGTGTATATGTGGGTTGTGTATATGTGGGTTGTGTATATGTGGGTTGTGTATATGTGGGTTGTGTATATGTGGGTTGTGTATATGTGGGTTGTGTATATGTGGTTGTGTATATGTGGTTGTGTATATGTGGTTGTGTATATGTGGTTGTGTATATGTGGTTGTGTATATGTGGTTGTGTATATGTGGTTGTGTATATGTGGTTGTGTATATGTGGTTGTGTATATGTGGTTGTGTATATGTGGTTGTGTATATGTGGTTGTGTATATGTGGTTGTGTATATGTGGTTGTGTATATGTGGTTGTGTATATGTGGTTGTGTATATGTGGTTGTGTATATGTGGTTGTGTATATGTGGTTGTGTATATGTGGTTGTGTATATGTGGTTGTGTATATGTGGTTGTGTATATGTGGTTGTGTATATGTGGTTGTGTATATGTGGTTGTGTATATGTGGTTGTGTATATGTGTGTGTTTGTGTCCGCTATAAAAAAAATAAAAAAAATAAAAGAAAAGTGGGGATTGGGCCTGAGTATATAGATAGATAGATACATTTGAGGTTGTTATTGTGTTTGTAGAGTGTATGGGCATGAAGAACAGCTCGAGACTATATATATATAGAGGATCTACGTTGGACATTTACATATTGTATAATATACTAGGCTGAATACTAGAGTGGTTATTTCGGGACCAACTTTTCAGATATTGTTCGTTATAGGCTATGGTTGTAATATGTTTGCTTTCCATTAAAAAAAAACGCCTTTCTCATTTTTACGTTTGATCCTGTTCCTATTTTCATTGTCATGTTCAGATTACCTAGTTAATATTTTGATGCTAGATTCCAGTGTCTTTTGTATATATAATCTATATTTTATAAATTCCACCACAACACCAAACACCTCCAATGAAATTAATGAAAGCATATATGTGATCCACCGGGATTCGAACCTGGACTATCATACACAGATTTGTAAACACTATAACCATTACACCACCAAGTAGATAGTGTAATTGGAACATATTTTGTGGAAGAAGAATGTTTAAGCTGACTGTGCATACTGAGTTTCTCTTACTCCCTCTTAATTTGCCTTTCTCACAATCAATGGGATGTGAGATAATGATATACATTCGTACAAAAGAGGCAGACCAGCCATACATTTGGTAACATTGACTTTATGTCTCCGTTCTTGTTATATATGTTATCTGTGTTATATGTTATAGTCACATATAATAACTATAAAGCAGTGGTGGCATAGGACATGTAAGCGTAGAAATTCAGAGAGAGAGAGAGAGAGAGAGATACGTAAACTTGTGGGTTCGCGAGATGAAGGACACAACAACATCAATAATGCATGTGAAGTAAATAGGACGGATGTTGTGGTGAATGTATTGGAGGACTGGTGGACTATTCGGTAATGGTGTTTGTGTGTGTGTGTGTGTGTCGCAGAGAGAGAGAGAGAGAGAGAGAGAGAGTGCGAGTGAGAGTGAGTACCAAGGAGTACACAGGACTCAAGCAACAACAGGTCTAGTGACCCCTCTAGGCTGCTTGTCCTCCAAAACACTGAGGATCAAGTGTCCAAACAGTGGTTTAGAGTGGATAAGGTAACATTGGAAAGGGAACTAATGCCCTGGAACTCATGTCCAGGATTAGGAAGTTAGTAGGGGACAGATGGGTTAGTAACATAACACAGTTATAAGTGATCTTTCGAATATCTGGGTAAAAGAGAGCAACGTCTTAGTAATGTATATACGCAATAAGAGAGTAACGTCTTAGTAATGTATATACGCAATAAGAGAGTAACGTCTTAGTAATGTATATACGCAAAAGAGAGTAACGTCTTAGTAATGTATATACGCAATAAGAGAGTAACGTCTTAGTAATGTATATACGCAATAAGAGAGTAACGTCTTAGTAATGTATATACGCAATAAGAGAGTAACGTCTTAGTAATGTATATACGCAATAAGAGAGTAACGTCTTAGTAATGTATATACGCAATAAGAGAGTAACGTCTTAGTAATGTATATACGCAATAAGAGAGTAACATCTTAGTAATGTATATACGCAATAAGAGAGTAACGTCTTAGTAATGTATATACGCAATAAGAGAGTAACGTCTTAGTAATGTATATACGCAAAAGAGAGCAACGTCTTAGTAATGTATATACGCAATAATCCTTGATGAATCTGAGGGGGGAATAAAAGAAAGTTATTAATTTACAAACGCAGTCATTCGCGGGTTTGATGTAAGATATTTGTTTAGGTGAAGTTTAAAAGAATCAACGGTGCTGCAGTCTATAACGTATCGGGGAAGCCCATTCCACAAGTTGACAACTCGATTGAAGAAGAAATTCTTAGATTCGTGTGAGTTAAAAGATTTACCAATCATTTTGCAACCGTTTCCCCGTGTGTAGTTAGGTTGGTCGATAGTGAAGTACTTACTACAGTTCATATTGTCGATGCCTTTGATGATTTTGAACACTTGAATTAAGTCGCCTCTTAATCTGCGCTGAGTTAAAGGTAAAATATTTAATTCTCTAAGACGATCCTCGTATGGATTGTTCTTTAGGCTAGGTATCATTTTGGCAACTCTACGTTGAATTTTGTCTATATATTTTTGGTAATAAGGGCTCCACGATTGAACGCAGTATGTATGTATGATGTATATTCTATTCAGCTGTATTTATGTTTGAGTACGCTCAGTAACGCATGAAAATGCTTCCTTAATAATGTACATTTTTGTGAAAATACTTACCAATAATAAATGTGTGTGAAGTTAACCAACCATTGTAATAACGACTACTTCATCTCTGTGGAAAATTGGAGCCACTGAAATTAAACTGTGAATAATTTAGGCATGACAGGGATTTAATTAAAGGAGCCGTTTTACCTGCAATTCAAACAGATTGCTCAGACCAAAGGAAATTAATTCCCATCTCCCCTCCTTTCCACCTCCTCTACGGGAATGCCTCCGTCTTAACCCTTTCAGTACCAGTGCCGTCCTTTTACCTTTATTCTGGCTACTATTATACGATTGCATTCATTTTAAAAATGGCCTCCAGCAATTAACAGGCTTCCAACTATCTCACGTAGCCCTTTGTACTACCACCAATCCTTATTAACCCTTTGTACTACCACCAATCCTTATTAACCCTTTGTACTACCACCAATCCTTATTAACCCTTTGTACTACCACCAATCCTTATTAACCCTTTGTACTACCACCAATCCTTATTAACCCTTTGTACTACCACCAATCCTTATTAACCCTTTGTACTACCACCAATCCTTATTAACCCTTTGTACTACCACCAATCCTTATTAACCCTTTGTACTACCACCAATCCTTATTAACCCTTTGTACTACCACCAATCCTTATTAACCCTTTGTACTACCACCAATCCTTATTAACCCTTTGTACTACCACCAATCCTTATTAACCCTTTGTACTACCACCAATCCTTATTAACCCTTTGTACTACCACCAATCCTTATTAACCCTTTGTACTACCACCAATCCTTATTAACCCTTTGTACTACCACCAATCCTTATTAACCCTTTGTACTACCACCAATCCTTATTAACCCTTTGTACTACCACCAATCCTTATTAACCCTTTGTACTACCACCAATCCTTCAATCCTTATTAACCCTTTGTACTGCCACCAATCCTTATTAACCCTTTGTACTACCACCAATCCTTATTAACCCTTTGTACTACCACCAATCCTTATTAACCCTTTGTACTACCACCAATCCGTATTAAACTGCACACAATCGTCTAAATATACTGGAATATTATTAAGGGGAGGTATTTAGTTGGTTCCCTAGACCTCCATCAACCTTAAAATTACACCCCCTTGAGTCCCTTTCAAGATAAATTTGTACATTTTTCGGTAGACAAATTTTCCGGCCGAAGGCCGGTTCCTCTTAAATTACAGGCTCGCTATCGCTCGCCAGGATAAAATTGACACCTGAATGGCGTGAAAGGTCTTAATATGGGGTGAAAGTTTTTAAAATTGCTAAACTAATGGGGAAAACGTTTTATAGTATCAGAAGCAATAATAAGGGAGAAAGGGGTCAAGAAAAAAATCCCTCAAGTGGAGATCTGTCCTTAACAAGAGGTCGCCGGTACAGTACAATAGGTGTTCGTCTAGCCCATATCAAATTAATACCTTGGAACTGTTATATTATGTAATTTAGTTTGCATTTAACTTTCTTGTTCTCCATATTAATAGCTTCTCCCCAGTTGTTTTATGTTATCACTATCCCTGTGTTCTTATGTTAATTCAATTGCCTTACAACTCTCTCATGTTTTATTTTCCCACCTGCGCTATCCCTTGCAAATGTATGCTACTTGGCAATCAATCTCTGTAGAACTTCCCCTACTTTCCCATGTTTAGTTGGGCTCTCTCACTCTTTTAACTTTCGGGGAGACACTTGCTACAGACAGGCCTTTTGTTTCTGGTGGTGTCCTGGTGGTGTAATGGTTAGAGTGTTTAAACATCTGTGTGTGATAACCCAGGTTCGAAACCCGGTGGATCACATATATGCTTTCATTAATTTCATTGGAGGTGTTTGGTGTTGTGGTGAAATTATAATAAAATTATAATAAAAATTATAATAAAAATATAGATCATATACAGTATATGGACAAAATATATGTAAAACCTTGGCTCTCTGCCTTTTTGTCTCCTTGTGTGCCGTCTGTCTGTCCCGCCTCCCATCCTTTACTCTATCCTCCCGACTGTCTCCTGCCCTCTCTTCCTCCCCTGGTGGTAGTGTGGCGTTGAGAGATATACGAGGTGTGTTAGCTGAATTAGTCCAAGGGTTGGAAGAGAGAAAATTTACGAGAGAGAGAGAAAGTTACAAGGAGTTACAAGGAATAGTTAGTATCTCAGAGACCTTGCGGTCCATTCCAAGGATACTCGAATTGGAAGGAGAGAGAATGTTGAGTGCACTGCACTCTTTACAGAGTGTGAAAAAAAACTATCTACTCTCTTCTTGAACTGCTCTACTGAAGAACTATTTACAACTTCGGATCGAAGTTTGTTCCAGGTAGAAAAGATCTTATAATGTGAAAAAAGTGTCCACAGATATTAGTGCTGAACCTTTTCAATTCTAATTTCCAGCCATTGTTGCGTGGTGTATTCATATTGAGATTAAACATTTTGCTATAATCCACATTGTCAAACTCATTAAGTATTTTTAAAAAACTTCAATGAGCTGACCTCGTAGTCTGCGTGTCTCCAACGGGAAGAGATCAAGATCTCTCAGATAGATAGATAGATAGAGAGAGAGAGAGAGAGAGAGAGAGAGAGAGAGAGAGAGAGAGAGAGAGAGAGAATCACTATGGATATCGTTAACTATTTATTCCAAATATATGACACACAATACAAATAACTACATGTTTAAACCTTTGAGTACCAGCGACGTGTGTTATCTTTTATTCTAGCTATATTTAGATGATAGTATGCAGCTTAGGAAGAATCTGCAGTAGTTAAGAGGGTTGGTTGAGATAGTTTGAAGCCTTATTTTTGCTAGATGTCCTTCCTAATTTGAAGAAAATCGTCTAAGAGTTACCAAAATATAATGCAAATGACGTCACCGGTACTGTACGGGATAATTAGTTGTACCTTATTACCTGTTCCCATGCAACTATGTTATAATGTTCATCTAGTAGGCGGCTTCCAATCAAACCTATGCTCCAACAATATTTATAAGGGATAGACAGGTAAGTTCTTTCTACAACTATCCAAGTCATCGCTCATAAATTCGTTTAGTATTACCTGTAGCTGTTGGTTATTTACAATGTTATTTGTTGTGATTAAAGTACGCCTTCCACCGCTACTATAGTATGTATGGTAAAGGTTAGGTGATTGCTATGGTGTGATGGTTCTAGTTCTATGTGAAAGGGATCGAAAGTTAGCTATAGGAACTGCAATGTAAAGTTTGCTATAGGAACTGCAATGTAAAGTTTGCTATAGGAACTGCAATGTAAAGTTTGCTATAGGAACTGCAATGTCAAGTTTGCTATAGGAACTGCAATGTAAAGTTTGCTATAGGAACTGCAATGTAAAGTTTGCTATAGGAACTGCAATGTCAAGTTTGCTATAGGAACTGCAATGTAAAGTTTGCTATAGGAACTGCAATGTAAAGTTAATTAGATTGAGTAATACAGTCTAGCTTAGTGGTTGGCAAGTTAGCAAGTTAGGTTAGTAAATATATTAGGTACTTTGGCATGGTTCCAGCTGCTTATGATGCAGTTACTGTTATTAGCTATAAGGTCATATTAAGGAGACACTGGATATATGTTGGTGTCTATTTATTTATATATTGATTTACTTTTTAGTTTCTTTACTAGACCTTCATCAAGCTTACTAAACACTCCCTAGACCCTCCTTCAAAATAATTGTGTACATTGTTCGGTAGAAAAATTTCCCGGTCAAAGGCCGGTTTCTCATAAAATTACAGACTCGCTTTCGCTCGCCAGGAAAAAAATCGACACCTAAGTGGCACGAAAGGTCTCCATATCGATATAGAAATGGGACGAAAGATATAAAATCGACAAACTATGGGGCTAAACATGAGGAAGAAGGGGGGCCAGAAAAACGACCCCGCTCCCCCTTTATAATCTGTCAAGTCTGGTTTGATAGGCTTTGTGTATGCTCGGTCTGTTGCTATTCCATATCCCCAAGACACCAAGAGCCAGATCCCCCGAGATTACTGTGACCACCAACCCCGGAGGACTTGAGGTGCTTCGTGTAATACCCGGGATTAGCGGCTCACTTCAGTCACAGGTTATACGTATTGGTTTGCCTAACAGTAATTGGCTATCACAGTTCGGCTTAATTGTTGTGTATGATTAGCTGGTTATCCTAAACGGTGGCATCATTAGCTGGTTATCCTAAACAGTGGCATCATTAGCTGGTTATCCTAAACGGTGGCATCATTAGCTGGTTATCCTAAACGGTGGCATCATTAGCTGGTTATCCTAAACGGTGGCATCATTAGCTGGTTATCCTAAACGGTGGCATCATTAGCTGGTTATCCTAAACGGTGGCATCATTAGCTGGTTATCCTAAACTGTGGCATCATTAGCTAGTTATCCTAAACGGTGGCATCATTTTGAGTTATGTAGAATTGAGTTATATAAAGCCTATGCATAGAATAGTAAACACCCACTTGCAATGCTTACCTCTACAACAGTCATCCGTTGTTGACTATGTTTTTGAAATAGTTCTCTATTAGTGTACGTTTCTGTATGTAGATCATCATAAGTGATTGTTGGTTCTGCAAACGTGATTATTTATGGTAGACATTATTGTTATGATGTGTTTTTATTTGTGGTGTAAGGCAACATTAAAAGCATAGTATGCTTGTTTTCTGTATGTATATACAAGATACGAAAGGCAAAGCAGCTTGTAACAAAATATTAAGCCATTTAGATATAACGAGGTGGATGTTGATGAACAGATACAGATACAATCTAGAGGGAGAGAACGAGAACAAAAGCGAGGTGGGCTCCCATGCATCTATATTCAAGGTCATATTTGTTATCAACATCACCTGCTTCTTTCCTCACTTACTCATGCGCTTTTCCATTATTAAGGGGAGACACACTGTTTGTCTGGACCTCCTTCTCCCTAATGTTTAGCCCCTCTAGTTTTGACATTTTAAGGCGTTGGTTTCAATAGTTTGGGGATTTTATGACCATTCACCCCATTTCTTTGTCAATATTAGGACCCTTCGTGCCATTTAGCTGTCGACTTTTTCCTGGTGAGCGATAGCGAACCTGTAATTTTAGGAGGAACCGGCCTTTGGCCGGGACATTTATCTACCGAAAATTGTACAAATCTATCTTGAAGGGGGGTCTAGGGTGTGTTTTTCTAAGCTTGATGGAGGTCTAGGGAGAAAACTAATACAATATATGAATAAAGTAGACGTGCCGTTTCGCCCAAAATCAAAACGGCATACCCAACTCTGCGATAGGTCACCATCAGCACTACTAGTCAATCATTACTATCATCATCACTACTACTATTACTACTACTACTACTCTCACCATCATCACTACTACTCTCATCATCACTACTACTCTCATCATCACTACAACTTTCACCATCATCACTACTACTTACCAACATCACTAATACTGTCACCATCATCTTACAATCATCATTACTACTGTCACCATAATCAATACTATTATGACCATCATCACTACTACTAGTACTGTCACCATCATATCTACTGCACACTCGCTACCGCCAACTAACCTGCCTACACCGTGGATTCATTTAAACTCCGCCTAGACAAATATCTCGCATCAAACCCGCGACTGACTGCGTTTGTAAATTAATAACTTTATTTTATCCCCCCCTCAGTTACTAACCCATCTGTCCCCTACTAACTTCCTAATCCTGCCACGGACATTAGTTCCAGGGCAGTAGTTCCCTTTCCGATGTTCCCTTACCCACTCTAAACCACTGTTTGGCCACTTCATGCTCAGTGTTTGGGAGGACAAGCAACCTAGAAGGGTCACTAGAACTTTTGTTGCTTGATTTCCTTTGTACTCCTTTGTACTACTGTTATCATCATCACTACCATCATCATCACTACTGTCATCATTATCACTAAATCTACAACCATCATCACTGCTATTATCACCCAACAATATCCCCACTATTACTACCATCACTTCTAATGTCAACTGAACTACTAAAGCTAACAAATGCGGGCGAGTTTTTTTTTCTCGCCCCCTGAACGATGGCGAACACAGAACGCCATCATCATTGCTTGGGAATAGGTACAGGGGGGGGGGGGGGGCCTGGTGGCTTGGGGGGAGGGGGGCTGGTGGCTTGGGGGGGGGGGGGGGGAGGAACCATTTTTAGGACCTAAGATCATAACTATTGCACAAATTCATTTTTTTTTTTAATTACCGTCGAATTCACGCACCGAAGGTTCGTGTGAAGTTTGGTGAAATTCCGTCAAACAGTCTAGGAGGAGTTCTCGGACGGACAGACAGACAGACAGACAGACAGACAGACGGACAGACATTTCGGTTAGCATGTACCACTATACCGGGGGCGATACCACTCTGCTTACGCAGAGTTGATAAGAGGAGATGGAGGCAGAAGATACCAAAATACTATAATGGTTTGAAAGAAGGAAAGATAAAAAAAAATAACATGGAAGACTAGAGGGGCACTCCTCCACCTAAGCTAGCGGAGGTATGTTCTCTACCGATCGCCTCCTAAATGGCATAATTTCTTCCGTGGGGCATACCCTATCTGACCACCAAATTTCGTGACCATCGTTTAATAACTGTGGGAGCCGCTTACGCTGGCGGAGGTATGTGCTCTACCGATCACCTCCTAAACTCAAGCCCTTCTTCCTTGGTGCATATATCTACCCACCAAATTTCGTAAACATCGGTTCATAACTTTTTGAGATATCTTGTTTACAGACAAACAGAGGCAAACAACATAACCTCCATCCAACTTCGTTGACATAGGTAAATATATCAAAATCAGGGCGTGAGTGTACGGTGAGTTAGAGTGGGGTAGCAAGGGGGTGGAGCGGGTGATGGGAGGTGGAGCGGGGGTAAGGTGGAGTTGGGTGTACAGTATTATGAGGGTGGTGGCATAGTGTGGGATGGGGGTAAGGTGGGGTTAGGGATGATGTGATGTGAAGTGGAGTGGTTGGCGTGGGGTTGGGTGGTGTGGGGTAGATTGGGTGACGTATGGTGGGGTGCTTTGCGATGAGGAGGGGGTTGGGAGGGAGAGAGGTGTTATGCAACAGAAGGATAAGCATTTGCGATGGAGGGAAGTGGTGTATAATTGGGATAGTTGGGATACAATGGGATGAGAGAGGGTGGCTGGGGGTGACTATGAGAAGGGCAGATGCTATAAGTAGTGTTTGAGAGGAGGGTAATAGAGGAGTGAGGAAGGGAGGCGAGGAGAGGCGAGGTGCGCGAATCAAGGTGCGCAAGGCGAGGAGAGGAGATGAGCAGAGTCGAGGATAGGATAGGAGGTGAGCAGAGAGAGAGAGAGAGAAAGGTAATAAGAGAGAGAGACAAAGGTGATAAGAGAGAAAGCGAGAGAGGTGATGTCAGAGAGAGAGAGAGAGAGAAAGGTGATAAGAGAGAGAGACAAAAAGGTGATGAGAGAGAAAGTGAGAGACTGAGAGAGAAAGGTGATGAGAGAGAGAGAGAGAGAGTGTGTGTGTGAGAGAGTGAGATGGGGGGTGGCGGGGTGATATGGGAGGAAGACGGATGAATGATTATTGTACAATGTAATACACGAAAGCCTGCCGGTCCACGTGCTCTCTCCTTTCTCCTGCAAATCTCAAGACATTATACACTCACCTAATTCTCCAGCGCGGCGGCTTCACAAACGACGTAAGTATAACGCAACACTATATCCGAACGTAGTAATTATATAGCCCGCACGCACACCCAAGCACCTGTGATATAAACTCGGAAGTGAGGACAGAGAGTATGATCTGGAGAGGTGTTCAAGGTCACGTGACATGGAACCCGCATGAGTTGACACCGATGATTTGTTTGGCTAATAATACCTCTGACATAATCGATTTTTTACCAATTAACTAGCATAAAAGAATATAGTTATATACTAGTTAGTGAATATAAGAGATGCCGTAGAGAGCGAAAGTATGCATAAGTATAGGGTAATTAAAAGGCATGATCTCCTTCTGGCAAATGTAAATGCAACTGTGTAACCTGATTGGCTATCAATCGTCCGGTGTAGTGACGTATTGTTATGGTTTGCATAGTTTAGAGCTGATGGCCTGCATCCTAAGTAGTTCTTACATTATAATATATGGTCTTATTTTCATGACGTCAAGTTAAGGAGAAGGCATTGCAGTGGCGAATCATAGTTTTAATATTCGGTAATGTGTTATATATGTTTGTAGTTATTTAACGGGCTTATTTACATCTTAGCAATTTATTAAGTTAGATTGTGTTGATTGGTGATCGCTAACCAGTAACTAATTCAATTAAATATGTGTTTTAGAGAGGAGTGTGCACATGCATTTGAGAATGTCTGCATAATGCAAACTGTAGTTGTGGTTCACACACACACACACACACACATACAGAGACAACAACACACACATACACACACACACACAATGTGAATGACAGAGACAAAAGGCAAAGCTGCCTGTAACAAGTGTCTTCCCAAAAATTGAAAGAGTGATAGAGCCAAATTTAAGGTACGTTAGAGTCATAATGTCTGGACACACGGAGCTTGAAGCAGTTTAATTCATAGGATGAGGAAACGACATATTCAGTTTGGCGAACTGTACATTTTGTATATATTAGGTTAAGTTAATGTGACTTAGTTTATGCCATTTTAACTTTAAACAAGGTATGTTAAGATAATGTTACATTATATAAAAGTAGGGTAAGGTAAGTATATATTATGGTTATAGTAGGGGACGCAGTGCTAGATTATTGTAACTAAATTGGGTCAGACTATATAATATGTGGGTTAAATGACTTTACTATAAATATATGGCGAAGAGTTTGATGGCGGTCTAGGGAGGAAACTACAATTATTATGTTCTATCCAACAACCAACTCTATTCCTAAAATCGATTAATGAAATATTACAAACACATGTGGCAGTCCGTGGATTCGAACCCAGGACACTCACACCGAATATCAGCACCTTATACATTACACCACGAAGGCAGTTATACAAAACCATTAATAAATTAAACAAAATATCGGCTAAAAAGTGAACCATCCCCCCTTAATGTGATTTTAACAGGGACTACCTGATGGACATGGTGGCACCGTTTGTTGTTTACCTGTGTACCTTGAGAGTCGTGTTGTCCTGTGTAATACGAGTGAAAACCCTTGCAAATAAGTTATGTCCCAAATAACAATCTATGAATATTCAGTATGTTTGGGTTTGCTTAGATGTATTCTTTGCCTGATACATCTCTATCAACAAACTCCTTGATGCTTGCTATCTGGCCAATGCAACCCCTGACTGCTCTGAGCCTTCCCTGCTCTTTCAGCTATCATATTTGAAGTTAGGTTCTGAAGTCTGGCCCTCTCTTTCCACCATACTCTCCTTCACTCTCCCCTTCTCTTAACTATTGGTTCCTCTCACCTCATATGTTTCTCCCCTCTTCCCTCTCACTCATAGCATCGATCTCCACCCTTCCACTCCTCTCGCTATCGTTCTTTTAAATAGTTGAAGTGTTTACCTTTCACCATTTATCTTCTCTCATTCTAATTGGTATCTAATGGCAGCCATATTTTTATAACTGAGGTTCGAGTCCTGCTGCTTGCAGCTAAGGTTTCTGCCAACAACTTTCCAGGCTGTATAGGTTAGATATGGATGCGCCGGACTATGGGCTTCACCTGGTTACCTGTCCACAGGCGCTCTTGTGGCAGCCACATTAAATCTATTGATTACTTAGGCTAAGATAGGGTAATGAATTGTGCACTTTCAGCCTCATTGACTACCAGCTCTAGATAAGCAATCATTAGTATTATTAACACACACACACACACACACACGTATACACACGTATACACATACATTAAAATCGAGACTGGTACATTACTCCTGATATGTTGTAGCTTTCTGCAGTACTTTCCTCTACACAGTGTATTGGAATCCATCGTTACCGTGCATCGTTAAAATAGTTTAGCCCTAGGTAGATTGGATATTATAAATTATGTTAGGCTAGGTGTTATTACTCCAGGATATGCTATGTTTCGATACACCAGGTTAGGCCAGCTTGGGTTAGGTCACTAGTTAATGTTAGTCAAATTAGGATAGGTCATGTAGGTTAAGACACTTTAGATTAGCAAGTAAGGTCAGGTCAGACTTGGTTAGGTCAGGTGAGGTGATGATATCGAAGGAGTTGTGTATTTCACAGTTCTAGTTCGCACAGTTTGGTTCGCACAGTTTGGTTCGCACAGTTTGGTTCGCACAGTTTGGTTCGCACAGTTTGGTTCGCACAAACAAATAGTGTATCGAAACACACTATCCAAAGAACAGGACATTCTGAGCAAGATTATGAACAAACCATAGATTTTGATAGTACATTCTGCAAGGGTAGGATCGTGTGTGTTTCTATATACACAACATTTAACACACACACACACACACACACACACACACACACACATACACATACACACACACACTCAGAGGTACACAAACACACACCTCCATACAGTACAATTAGTATACACACACATGCAGCCTGTGTACCGGTATACACACACACATGCAGCCTGTGTACCGGTATACACACACACATGCAGCCTGTGTACCGGTGATTGCTTAACCTTTGTACTCTTGTTTATTCTCTTTATATTGTTCGTTATTGCTGTTCCCGGATGGTCTGCTGTCTCATCCATCCGTTATCCTTGTCATACCATGCAGAACCTTTAACAATTTTATTTTACTTTCACTACTACACAATTATTATTTCACGTACTACATAGGTTTTATCTACGGTACCTATCTGTGAATTGATATTAGTTTTCTGTAATTTTGTATCTTCAATTCTCTCTCTCTCTCTCTCTCTATATATATATATATATATATATATATATATATATATAATATATATAATATATATATATATATATATAATATATATATATATATATATATATTATTATTATATATATATTATATATATATATATATATATTATTATTATTATTTTTTTTTTATGTGAGTGAGGGAGGCAGAAGGCAGAACTGCCTATAGCGAGTGCCTCCCCCAAAGTTGAAAGAGTGACAGGGGCCAAAATCAAGGGACGTTCGAGCTAAAATACCTGGACACACGGAGTTTGAAGCAATTTAAGTCATAGGAAGAGGGAAAGACTGATTCTGGGAGAGAGTTTCCACGCATCCCCCAGTTTTGCTTAATAACATAGTCGATTAATTATTCAGATCTATTATTTTTTTTTTATTTAACTCTCTCAAAACAGTTCGAGTCCCTACGAATTCCACAAATTATTTAGCCAACCTACCTATACATACCTACCCTACCAAATAATAATGATAATTCAAATTTATTTTTGGTGAATAGCAGAGTATTGGCTAAGGTTTTTACAATTCCTCCCTTTGCCAAATGCTTAGTTTAATAACAAAGTTCTAGACCTTCAAAGTTTTGACAATTTGTGGTGTGGTGTGACTTACCTTTCCTCCTCCCTCAAACAGCAAACAATGTCTCCAGGGGTTCAAGAGTATTGCATTCTTCCATAAAAATATATATAGTCCGGTTTTCACGCAATAGCTCCGGAACTACTTGTCGGATCGGGACCAAACTTTGACACAAGGTGCATTTTTGTATTGGGCAACTTATGATATGATATCCAAAATGGTGGCCAGACACGCCCGTGGCAGCCTTTCACACCCAACCCTTCTCGTCCTATCTAATTTTATGTTGAACTCTATTGTTCTTGATCCCACTATACGACTCTGTAGCCTATTCCACATATCTACAACTTTGTTACTAAACGAATAGAGGCAGATCTCTTACACACCCAGTCTCTCTCTGTCGCTCGTTTGTTTGCACACCGGTACAAATGAGGCAGATCCCTTACAAATGCAACTAAGATGAACATGGGAATCTGCAGAGAGACAAGTGGCCCACAAAAGGCAGATCCCTTTCACATTCATCCCATTTTGTCCATATGACTATCTGATTTTATCTTGAAATTCTCTATTGTTCTTGATCCCACTATGGCACTAGGTAGCCTATTTCACATATCTACGACTCTGTTACGAGAGAGGCAGATCCCTTACACAGCCAATCTCTCTCTCTCTCTTATTTGCACACTGGTACAAATGAGGCAGATCCCTTACACATGCTATCAAGATGAAAATGGGAGTCTGCAGAGAGCCGATTGGCCCACACACGACAGATCCCTTTCACACCCAATCCATCTCGTCCTATCAAATTTGATGTTGAAGCTCTATTGTTATTGATCCCACTATAGCACTCGGTAGCCTATTACACATATATACAACTCTTTTACCAAGCGAATAGAGGCATATCCCTTACACAGCCAATCTCTTTCTCTCTCGCTCTTGTTTGTTTGCACACTGGTACAAATGTGGCAGATCCCTTACACATGCAACCAAGATGAAAATGGGAGTCTGCAGAGAGCCAAGTGGCCCACATGGCAGATCCCTTTCACACTCATCCCATCTCATAAACCTTACCTGTTATTTACACTACTTACTATACACCCATGTTATCATATACCTGCAACCAAAACACAATTGTAAGAAATAGGAACATAAGAAAATGGGAGTCTGTAGAGAGCCAATTGGCCCACACAAGACAGATCCTTTTCACACCCAACCCATCTCATAACAACTCTCTCATTTATCTCTGTCTTCCTTACATTTATGACATCCGAGTCTCTCTCTCTCTCTCTCTCTCTCACAAATGAGAACATAAGAAAACCGGAGTCTGCAGAGAGCCGATTGGCCCACACATGTCAGATCCTTTTCACACCAAACCCATCCCGCACACTCTCTCTCTCTCATATTTATCGCTATCTTCCTTACGTTTACGACATCCTATTCTCTCTCGCTATACTCTCTCTCCCTCACAAATGAGAACATAAAAAAATAAGAAAACGGGAGTCTGCAGAGAGCCGATTGACCTACACATGGCAGATCCATTTCACACCCAACCCATCTCATTCAATATCAAGTTGAAGCTCTATTGTTCTTGATCCCATTATAGCACTCGGTAGCCTATTCTACATATCTACAACTCTGTTACTAAACGAATAGAGGCAGATCCCTTATACAGCCAATCTCTCCCTCTCTCGCTCTTGTTTGTTTGCACAATCTGTTCCTTCTGTAGTTTCTCCATGCTCCATAAGTTAATGATCTTTTGATATCTGTGACACAGCTTTTGTATCCAACACAATACCCTGCTTGCAAAACCGCTCGAACCCCGGACAATGTTGCTTGCAACTTTAATTATTATTATTATTATTATTACTAGTAGTAGTAGTAGAGAGATAGCATTTTCCCGTGTACTTATGTTATTCCCTCGACTTTTAATATTTAAAGCTACAGGATATACAGTAGGTCGGTGGAATTAACAGGAAGCTAATCCAATAATCCCCACTGGAATACAAAAATTACCAACGCTGCACAAATTCCTGACTTTATTGTATTTAACGTCCAGGCAGCACAAATAGTGTCCAGCTTTCGTTGCAGTAGCCAACATTGGAAATATTTAGTAATATATGCAATTGCATTTACGTCTTACGTTTTATTTTTCTTCTTCTATGTGCTTTAACTTCATACATATACTTATTGTAATGTTGACATTTGGGATAGTGTAAAATAGTCGTTGACGGCGAGTCTAAGAAATCCATCACGTGAATCACCACGAGACTATCACCTGGTTCTTTCAAGGAGAACTAATGTTACTATCCTATTAACGTCCACGGTAGTACAGTGGGTTAGCGCGCGGACCTGGAGGGACCTACAATCACCTACTGAGTTCGCAAACCAGGGTTCAAATCCCGCGCCAGGCATCCAAATACCTTTCGGGAGGGTTAAATTCCCTTCGTATACCCAGCATTTCACTTATATAAACACATTTGTCAGTTATTTGTATCAACATAATCTATATTTACATTATTTGGGCACTCCTGGCTGCACTACTGTATATAAGTATTCTATTAAATAAGATACCGACCAGGCCCCAAGGCCGTATAAACTATTATGTATGAGCGTGAAGTCTTTAACTGATGTGGAATATTTAGATTAGAACAGATACATGAGCTTCGGTGTACAAGGTATATTCAACATAAGTAATATTGGTTACAATATACATATACATCTATCTCTCTCTCTCTCTCTCTCTATATATATATATATATATATATATATATATATATTCAAAAAGCAGTGCGTAGATAAGCAAGGCAAGGCTATATAGATTTATTTTTGGTTTTTGGTGGCTTTTAGGGCGAGTCAACATAGATTTGTGAATGCAAGCGCTCTGGATTATTTACAGTAAGATTGAAGTGAATTTTTATGTAAATATTGTCATCAAATACATATTTTTTATAACAGAAGGATAAATATAACCCAAGAGAATTATGTGTTAGGTATAATGTATAAGTATATTTACTTCCTTCTCTCTTGCTATTATATATCTATTTATTATAAATAATTTACCAGTCTTTTTACCCATATTTATTCACTCTCAAAGACGTTCCCTCTTTAATCTAACGACCTCTCATTATGCTGAAGTTTCGCTAAATATGGTAACACTGCAGACAAGCCAGGCGCACAGAAATCAAGGAGTATCTAATATGGAAAAATAACTAAGGTCTTTTGGTTATAATAATAGCACCCACGACATTGGTGCTACCCCTAGGACGCGCGGATCTAAACTCTTTCCTCTCCTTCTATATATCCTCCTTGGTCTGAACACGCTGACTATGACATCTATACATGGGGCAACATCCATTACACCATCTATGTTGCCCAGATTTGGCACAAAACTGAATTAATTTGTTTGCGAAGTCAGGTGCATAAAGTCAACGCACTTAACGGTCAATGCACATTATTCGGATATATATATATATATATATATATAATTTATATATATATATTATAATAATCTTCAATAGGATCTCATGTTTATTTATAAAGTTAAATACTTATTGATTAAATTGTTCTATGTATCAATCTGGAGACTGTATGCTGTCACTAGCATGTAACTCTTGCGAGACCCAGAGATTATTAAGTGAAGATTCGAGATGTTGGGTGATTCATACGTGTTCACCAGATTTTGATAGTGGAGATTCAAGGTATTGGTTGCTTCCTTTCTGACGCACTAGATAACGACACCTTATTTACAAACATCATCGCATGTTCTGGAGAGAACAGCTATACCATTGAAGAGTCGGTGTAGCCAGAATATTGTAGCACAGAGGGAACAATGAGATCACCTTTGATAAACCCCGGACATTTGGCATCTACTTATCTGAGGTCAATTTAGTCCTCACTATTCACTGAGCTACTGCCTCAAGAAAGATTGTATCGGCATTATATGTCGGGTCTTTTGTATTGGTATCATAAACTATTTTGAAGGTGGATTATTGTAAGTAGCTGAATTATTATGTAACTTATATTTATGAACTGCCAAACAAAGACTATCAAAGAAAGTTGGCCTAAAAAGCGGCTGTGTGATACTGACATAAGGGTATAATATATAGTCATTTAGGTTTAATATATTGTGAGGTGACTGTTGTGGAGTGAATAATGAAGGCTGAGATTGGTGAAATATTGGGTCATATATTATTATGGTGGTCGGGTCACGAGCCAGGATAGTGGTGGTCTAAGGGATTTGCTGTGTTTCTGTCACATCATATTCATCACATTCTTAAACATTAGTATGGGTGTTGCCTAACCCAATGTAAAGGGAAACAGAGTTCAGAAATATAAAGTCAAAGTATATGAATTTGACAATTAACATTTTACAAAATATTGTCTATTGTGCTACGGAATTGTCAGTTCATAATACACAACACATTAAATAGCTTACACTGAGTTCCATGACTATAATATTATTCAACTTGCAAAATATACTATGCATTGCATAAGGGTATTGAACCTTGGATTAAGAAAGAGAGAGGGAGAGACCTTTAAGAATGATGGTATGGCAAATTCTATAAGATTTTACTCAGTTTCTCTTAATCAGGTATTATACATTATGATGTTGCTAGAACGATCACATTGAATACAAACTCACTAATCACTGTTGGTAGCAATTGAAGGAGCTGCAGTTAATGATTGCGTCTAAACCATTTCCCTGTATATGACAGCTGGTGATATATTGTATAGCCTTGGCTGCACGCTGAAATACTGGTTGTTGATGAATTATGTGGAATATTGTTAACTATCATTCTCTGTGATATACTATACCAAATAGTACATAATTGGAAGTTGTGGTGGAATGGTCTTGCTACTGGGCTGATAATCTTAAGGTCTCAGGTTCAAATCCTGATGTGTTAAGGAGATGGATAAAAAACACCATCTGAGGAAGAGGACCCCAATGACAACGCTTCACAGACCTGATGAAGCTGTCTGTGAAGCGTTGTTAATGACAACGCTTCACAGACCTGATGAAGCTGTCTGCGAATCGTTGTCATTGGGGTGCTCTTCCTCAGATGGTGTTTTTTATCCATTCTGTCTACTTGTTAAGGAGATGGTATTAGGATGGTATTTGTGTTGTAGGCTACTTAGTTTGAGTGCATCACTGACTCGTCATAAATGTACAGTCTGTCAAGGATCCAGCTGGCACAACCTCGCTCTAGGACTCGCAGTTTTATCTGGCAATACCTGGTGTAGTAAGGAGGTGTGTTTTACAGGAATTGTGATTGCTAGATCTGATTTCGGCTATATCAGTGTCAAACATATATTAACAAGGCAAAGGCAACATATAGCCCAATGCAAAGGTATACATATTATATATGATAATGACATTTCACCAAAAGTTCCTGGATATGCTTAAATCATTGAGCACATTATATTGATTGATTGGCAACGCATAAATAGCCTGCTGTCTACCATAACTTACTTGAGTTACAAGAATATATATTTGTGATATAATGTTGGCTGCATAATGGAGGAAGTATGTCTTCACAATGTGAACATTGTATAACATAATTTGCCATAATATACAAGTCATATACAGGTGACACAGTAATGGCTAGTGGTATCCCTGCATAACAGCTAATGGGTGTGTGCAGAGCTAAACTCTTCCCCTTCATGAACAAAATACGTAGAAATAATATGTTACCTTGAAGAATGTGTCTGAATAAAAGATATTTTTCACAAAATAACACTCATACAGAATTATTGAATCCCTTTATAAGCAATCCCAACTTAAATTAGAAAGGTCTCTGTCGTGGATACTCGTAAGTCACGATATATATATATATATATATATATATATATATATATATATATATATATATATATATATATATATATATATAGCTTGATGAAAACAATTATTCGAGATACTGTTACTGTGAATGTCTCTCTCTCTCTCACACACACACACACACACAGACAGACACACACACACACACACACACACACACACACACACACACACACACACACACACACACACACACACACACACACACACACACCAAGCCATAACATCGACGTTGCCATTTACGTGATCTGGTGAACCATGACTGAGGATTATCTCACCTGGGTTATGGAGGGAGAGAGAGGGAGAGTGTGTGTATGTGTATGGGAGTCAAACTTAGTCAGAATAGTTCAATTCAGCACTAGCTACCTCGGGAGTGGCTGTCTCTATTCACACACAAGGAATCACAGGGCATAAATATTAAAGCTCACAAAGTATATCCCTAATGAGATGACAGCACAATCGCAAAAGAAAAGGGGAGGGTACCTATTAATTCGAAATAATCCCTACCTTGTACTGATAACGCTATAAATAATCCCTACCTTGTACTGATAACGCTATAAATAATCCCTACCTTGTACTGATAACGCTATAAATAATCCCTACCTTGTACTGATAACGCTATAAATAATCCCTACCTTGTACTGATAACGCTATAAATAATCCCTACCTTGTACTGATAACGCTATAAATAATCCCTACCTTGTACTGATAACGCTATAAATAATCCCTACCTTGTACTGATAACGCTATAAATAATCCCTACCTTGTACTGATAACGCTATAAATAATCCCTACTTTGTACTGATAACGCTATAAATAATCCCTACCTTGTACTGATAACGCTATAAATAATCCCTACTTTGTACTGATAACGCTCTAAATAATCAATACAACGTTATCCAAAGACTCTGTAAACATGACAGAGTTCTATAGACATAACTAAAGACTAATTACTGTAAAAAACAGATCATAGTTAAATTGTCGTCATTGTGAGGAGGTTCACAGGCAAACCTTCTCTACCCCCGCCATTGTTGGTGTGAGATTCGGGAGTTGCCGACGTCAAACAGGCTGGGACAGAATATCCCTAGATGTCATAAGTTGTGTGTGGAAATAATGGCACAGGTAGAAATGGCACAGGTAGAAATGGCATGGTAAAATGGCACAGGTAAAAATGGCAGAGGTAAATATGGCACAATTTGAATAGAAGGAAGATTGAGAATAATGTTTCAGTCTTGGGTTGGAGAGTTGTACAGAGTAGTGGGGGGGGGGGGGTTGCAAGACGGGTGCTACGTCGACGTGCCCTACGGAGAGGGGGTAGTATACACTGATTATTGTAATAGCTGTAGAATAGTAAGAGAGATGCAACATTGCAGCGAAGAGAGAGAGACTGCAGATAATTGGTAAGCAGATATGAGATAATGAGACGGAAAGCTTTCTTTTCTATTTTGTCTAGAAGTGCATACTCAATACATGGACTCACTGTGCCCCTGTACAGAGCAAGAAGTTGTGCAGGGGTAAAGAACCCCCTGAGGCGGTTGATTGTACAGTACAAGACACACAGTATGGACCTTTCTGTATATAGGATGTATATATACGTCAGCTACAGGATAAGAGTTCAAGTTTGCTCATTGTTAATTTTATTTGAATTAATTCAATTTACAGGTCTAGGCAGGTAGCGCACGGCTGGGATAGCACCTGTGACTTCCACTGCCTCTGTGTATATAGAGTGTATATAGAGTGTATATAGAGTGTATATAGAGTGTATATAGAGTGTATATAGAGTGAGGTTTTGGCAGACTGTAAAATACTGTAATATTATTATGCTTAGTTTGACTAACACACACACACACATTTGTCTATTATTCAATAGTCAGTACCAATATGTTTCACAACATGTTCAGCCACACCCATTCTTTCCCTCTTTCCTGAACTGAAAAATGTAAAATTCGTGCTGCCTGATCCCTCCCCTCCGGAAATATTCCACCACCAATTCACTGTGTGCATATTCCAGTGTTTCAGTCTTTTCCAATTCACATAATTTCCTTATGAGCAAATGCCCACAATGAATTACATAAACACAAAGTAAACAAGATTATTATGCCTACACAAAATAGGAGATCAAGGCTAGGCTGATGTTCTAGAATATTCAGAGACGGTAATACGTTTCCGTCACCTCGTCCCTTGTTTGTAACGTACCGTAAATATTTGTCAAAGCCAAATATGAGATGTTTTAATATGACAAACCCCGTCTCTGTACCCACTTCCATCAGGTTCCACATGTTATTAGTAAATTTGTTAAGAATCACTTATATTTTGTTTTTGTTTTATAAATATCTACCATTTCTATGTTGAGCGCCCATAGCCTCACCCCATTTAGGTATCCCACTCCGAACAATTGTATTGCAGAGGTACAGTCACCTGGAAACATAAGTAGACCAAAACCATGATTCTAGCATATGTGGGTTTCAATGGCGCCCTTTCTGTTGCAGGAAGGACTTCTGAGGTGAGTACTTATTATTGACATCGAATGCGTCCTTCGTGCATATACCGGAAGTTAGTTCATATCGGTTCATTGTGGTGGATGTGAGAGTCAAAGACTATTTCGCAAAATTTGAAAATGTATGCATTGAGCGCGCTTTTGCGAATTTCAGAAATTCTTCCCTCGCATCCATCGTGATCTACATGTCCAGCTCTACAAAGACGCAAACATTTTTTGAAAGACGACAAAACAGACAGACATTATGGCTGTCTATTTTACAGTGTATTCCATTTCCATGCACCAATCAATGTTGCCATATTCCGCAGTAAGGATACAATGCAATATATCATTAATGATGGTACTAAAGTCGGTAGATATTTGTGGGGGTAACAATTTTTTATTTTACAGTTATTTGTTATTGCCTGCATCATGAATAATCCCTAGGACATCATCCAATAACTTCAATACAATGACGTACTTTTCAGTGATCTTATGAAGAACTTCTGGTAATCACAGGTATTTATTAAACTGAGGTCATTCCTAATCTGAATTATATTATTGCAAACCTTTAACCAATGTCAATATTGAAAATAGTGATTCTTGACCGTGGTCATAAACGAGCATTAGGACACGTTTGCTATATCTCCCTGAAATATGTTGACGTTACCAGTACATACTGCATGTAGGAGGGTGCTCTTATTGTTCAATATCAATAACTTATGTGTACACGTTTCCGATTACTTCAACATTGCAACATTGGCTCCGCAGGCGATCATAATTTTGTTGATAGATGGCGGTTATTAAAATTAAATGTAAAGAGTGTGTGTGAATTTGTGTGAGTGTGTGTGTGTGTTCTAGCTAATTTGATATATATTAAGACAAACTAAAACAAAATAATATTTTGTCAAATGTCTTTCTTTAGTACAGTTTTCCCCAACATCCGTCTTTATGAGCAAATATACAAGATAGCAATAGACAGCACGAGTTAGAATATACAAGATAGCAATAGACACCACGAGTTAGAATATACAAGATAGCAATAGACACCACGAGTTAGAATATACAAGATAGTAATAGACACCACGAGTTAGAATATACAAGATAGCAATAGACACCACGAGTTAGAATATACAAGATAGTAATAGACACCACGAGTTAGAATATACAAGATAGCAATAGACACCACGAGTTAGAATATACAAGATAGCAATAGACACCATGAGTTAGAATATACAAGATAGTAATAGACACCACGAGTTAGAATATACAAGATAGCAATAGACACCACGAGTTAGAATATACAAGATAGTAATAGACACCACGAGTTAGAATATACAAGATAGTAATAGACACCACGAGTTAGAATATACAAGATAGTAATAGACACCACGAGTTAGAATATACAAGATAGTAATAGACACCACGAGTTAGAATATATTCTGTTGGCGTCATCGAGCGTGATAATATATAATAAAACACTATATCACTTATTTCCAACATATATATAATTAAAAGCATAAATCCTTCAGTCAAGGACATTTTAGCTTACATTTTTTAGTGTTGTTATTCTTGGTTTTCAGTCGGGACTTTCAGTGTTCACCTGTATGCCAGTTTTTATCGCGTTTGCACTATAGGCGAATGTTATCATAATTGTGGTTTGGCTTTGAGGTGACCCGGAACCATAGCTTTCTGTGGACACACTATGGATTTATTTCATGGAAGAGTATTAACTACCTCACTAATGATAAAGTTAATGATACCTTGCACTGTATATGTATGGTTAATTCCTATGATTATAATCCTGCTTCACGGTGTTGACATGTCATCGTAAGCCACGCTGGGCTCTCATCTTGATGTTTTGGTTTTTAATCTACAGTAATAGGTGATGCTTTTCGTTCGGGAAAGATATATTGTTCTTTCAAAGACGATTGCATCAATAATTTTAACAAAACATTACCCGAATATTTTAACATTATCTGTAACTAAAAACAAATTCTAAATTGCTTGTTTTCTGCAGCCATTATTTTCAATCCATCACTTGGCTAAATTACGTTATTCATAATGTTCTCAACCTATCGTCGAAACTCTAGTCTCCCCTCTCCTTGACTGTCCGTCCGTCGCACCATTAATTTAGGTACCGGTATATATTCTCTCTCCCCTCCCATGGCCACTCTATATAATACGTGCCTTTCAATCGTTTTCTCTCGGCAATTTTCCCCTATGCCAATCCTCCCCGTTTCTCTAGTGACCAGCTAGTATGTGTGTATGTATGTATGTATGCATGTATGTATGTATGTACTCAGGCTCACACCCCATAGCTGGGGGTGGCCGATTTGAGACATAGCACAAACAGAAACTCCATTTTAAGTTCCAATTCTTAGGGTCCGGGGCTGCTTTCACGTTTCCTCGCCTCTATCTCTGTCTCGTCTAGTGCGTGAATTTTACAAAGGGAGGAGAATAATTCTTAGCCTTTCGACCCGAGAAGGAAAAGTAGGACAGTAACAGAGACAGACTGAAACGGCTAAGGTTGGGTAGAGGATGCCAAATCTCACTCTGGATAGGACCAGCCCTCACCCAAGCTTGTGGTATATACTGTACAGTACAGTGGCGCTAATAAGTCATTTCCCAGCTGTCATTACGTTTGGCTCGCTCTGTGATGTATTAATGTCTGTCAAATGTTGAATAGGGTGGGTAAGTGTAGGAACATGTTTGCATATTTCACTCGATATGAAGAAATGAAGCTTAGATATTGCTGATACCAATTATTGATCAAAAGATACTGGGTGCCGAGACATCACTTATTAGCGCGACTGTGCATTGTTCTAGGTCAGTTACTGTCGCCACATGTCCATAGCTTTCACCGGTCTCATCTGTTATTATTATCTCTCCTCTCCCTCTCTTTAAGGGGAGGTATCTAGTTTGTTCTCTAGACCTCCATCAAGCTTAAAATTACACCCCCTAAAGCCCCTTTCAAGATAAATTTGTAAATTTTTCGGTAGAAAAATGTCCCGGCCGAAGGCCTATTTCTCTTAAATTACAGGCTCGCTATCGCTCGCCAGGAAAAAATCGACACCAGAATGACACGAAAAGTCTTAAAATTGACAGAAATGGGGCGAACGTTCTTAAAATCGCCAAACTAATGGGGCGAACGTCTTAAAATATCAAAAGCAATGGGACTAAACCTGAGGGAGAAAGGAGGCCAGAAAAAAACATCTCAAGTGGACATCTCCCCTTAACTTTCCATCCCTGTCATCATTAATTATCGGTGTATATTAACTTTCTGCTTTCCGTAGCGGTATGTCCCTCTCATCATTAATTATCCTCATTATCTCACGTACCTGTTTTTAAGTTATCGTTCCTTTCATCTCTCTCTCTCTCTCTCTCTCTCTCTCTCTCTCTCTCTCTCTCTCTCTCTCTCTCTCTCTCTCTCTCTCTCTCTCTCTCTCTCTCTCTCCAACCAGACATGATGGTAGTGAGTCATTCCCTGTAATAAATACTCCTTTGTACCCTCTTTCTTACATAATCTTATTTGAACTCAAATTTCGTGTTTTTTTTAAAGATCAGCGAATGTTTTACTATCTCAATTTTGTTTTGCGTATCATATCTTCACTCATATTATGTTTTGTTCATAATTACACGTTCTCTCTGTTATTTGATCTTTCTTAATGTAATTCAAATGTGTATGTATATTTGACTTTGAATGTATATCTGCATAGTCCAGTTAGGATCATTAGTTTCCCGCAGTATGTCGATGTATAATATATTTGATTTTACAGTTACAGTATAACTGTTATGGCAATGGATAAAAAGTGGTCCTTAGTATTATCAACGTTTGCGAGCGAGTTGAATATAAATACATTTATTATTGTCTAATAAACACACCGTAGAAAATCATTTGCTAATTTAAACTGTGTCCGTAAATCATAAACAGGATATTGAATATTTAAACATGTTTCAAACCAATACTTTGTATCGCATGCACTCATGATTGCACTTTTGATCATACATTGGTTTATGATTGCATATCAACCACAGTAGTTCTCTCTCTCTCTGTCTCTCTCTCCGTATATATATATATATATATATATATATATATATATATATATATATATATATATATATATATATATATATATATGTATATACCTACTTTCTTTTACCTTTCCTGACTTTGTTCCTGAATTTCCCCCCTCCTTTTCCATCTCTTTGAAAACACAATAGTAAATACACTCCTGAGACAATGGACTTTCGTCAAACAACTGTCAGGATCCAGCCATTGTGACAGGTCCTCCTTGGAATTATAAAACAAGTCCAACAGAAAACACGACTGAAGTTGGAAGTCAAATTGGAGGACGGGAGTGTAAGTGACACAAGATTACTGTGAGAGAGAGAGAGAGAGAGAGAGAGAGAGAGAGAGAGAGAGAGAGAGAGAGAGAGAGAGAGAGAGAGAGAGAGAGAGAGAGAGAGAGAGAGAGAGAGAGAGACGGCAATTTGCAAAACAATTTAATACCCTTCACAAAATGTAATTCAGTTTCTTTTGTTTTTCTTTTTTTCTTTTTTTTTCCGTGGGTGGAGGGGGGAACTGAATGTTGTTTTAATCCAATGTGTGTGTGTGAGTGTTTTTTGTTTTGTTTTTTCTATGTGAGTGAGGGAGACAAAAGGCAGAATTGCCTGTAGCGAGTGCCTCCCCCATAATTGAAAGAGTGAGAGGGCCAAAATCAAGGGACGTTCGATCCAAAATGCCTGGACACACGGAATTTGAAGCAATATAAGTCATAGGAAGAGGGAAAGACTGATTCTGGGAGAGAGTTCCAGAGCTCAGCTTTTGAATAGAAGAAAGACTGAGAGTAACGTTTCATTCATGGTTGATTTCGACAATTCCTCCCGCTCCACCCTCCTCTCTCTTACTTATGCCTAATATCCTAACCTCTTCTAAAAATTTACTTTCTGTCCTCTCTGGACTAAATACTAAAAAGGCGTACGGACCAGATGGTGTTCCTCCTGTTGTGAGAGGAAAGAATATTTTATGGGGCACAGATCTCATACGACCTTCCTACAAAATATTATTGAACCATTTGACATTATTTTTAACAACTTTCTTAACACCAATAAACACCCCAAATTAAATTAATGAAAGCATGTGATCCTCCCATACAGAGCTTACACATTCTAAGCATTACATCATCAACACAGTTATAAGTACAGCAGCTTAAGGGAGGTATCTGAGACCTGAATTGGATCACGATATATATTTTTTATGTTTTTCTTGACATGTCTTCTTTCAACTTTATATGTTCGATCTTTGTATAAGTAAATATATCATAATGCCATTATAAGCGGCTTTTTTGATAATGTCCCCTCGCACGCATATCACGGGCAATAATCATTAATGGGGCGCGAGTCGCCATACACATACATTTGTGAAAAAAGAATTTGGACCCCGAAGAAAATATATAATAGTTACAAACATAAACAAACAAATATTCTTAATAGTGTAGAGAAAACGGAATTACGTTGCTAGTTTATGGGTAACACTTCTAAGTATATTATATATTCGTCAAATAATTATTATTTTCGCATTTTCCCGACCGAGCTGCCAAGGTGAACCTTGCAAAATTATCTTTAGATATATTTGAGCATTTTTCAATTGATTGGGCATTACATTAGCAATAAAGATGATCCTCTCCGAACCTCCAGTGGCGAGGTATAATGTTACTGTCAAAGGCAACGTACATATTGCGAAATTCTGTATCAGTTTCAATATCAATCTTTAGCTATCGCACCTTAATTCATTATCTATCACACAAAATCTGTGTCTATCGTATCACCATTCCATCTATCGAGCGCCAATGTCTCTATCAGTCCAATAATCCCAGCGAAGCACCTCCTCCTTGTAGCTACAGCTTTCCAATATCTGCCTCCAGGGAAATTCCGTTGGTCTTTCGACACCAACGACTATTGAAGTGTTTTTAAGGGGGTCACCGGATTTGTTTTCTCTTTCTCTCCTTTTCTCTCTTTCCCTGGCTTGTATCCATTTGGCACCATTCAGCCAATTTTTTTAAGACGTTTATCCCCATCCAGGTGTCGATAGCAAGCCAGCATTGTATGGAGAAATCCGGCTTCGTCGGAGAAATTTTTCTATCTAAAAATATATAATTTTAGCTTGCTGTCAAAACAAATATATATATATATATACTGGCTCGCTACAGCTCGCCAGGAAAATATTGACACCTGGATGGGGGTAAACGTTTTAAAACAGTAGGCTGAATGGGGCCGAATGGATACAAGCCAAAGAGAGAGAGGGAGCAAAAGATAAAACAAGCGAGGTGGGCCCCCTTAAAGCGAGACTCCTGCACGATCCAATAATGACGACTCTCTTACTTCTATGCTGACTCTTATGACGACTCTCTTACTTCTATGCTGACTCTTATTAGATCACGTGATGCTGGTTAAGGGGAGGTAGCTGCTTTTTGTTCCTCATGCTTAGTCCCAATAGCTTTGCGATTTTTGTTAGTTTGGCGAGTTTGAGACCTGTTGCCCCATTTCTTTGTCAATATAAAGACCTTTCGTGCCATTTATAGGTGTCGAGCGATAGCGAGCCTGTCATTCTGGCCGGGACAATTTTGCTACCGAAAATATATACACAATTATCTTGAAAGGGGTCTAGAGGGTATTTTTGAAAAGTGATGAACGAGGAAAATATAAACCATAAATGAATCAAATAGACCAAATAATACCCACTACCCCATATGGAGACAAAGGGTTAAGGGGAGATCTCCACTTGAGGGATTTTTTTCTTGACCCCTTTCTCCCTCATGTTTAGCCCCATTGCTTTTGATATTATAAAACGTTTGCCCCATTTAGTTTAGCGATTTTAAGAACTTTCACCCCATATTAAGACCTTTCGTGCAATTCAGGTGTCGATTTTATCCTGGCGAGCGATAGCGAGCCTGTAATTTAAGAGGAATCGGCCTTCGGCCGGGAAATTTTTCTACCGAAAAATGTACAAATTTATCTTGAAAGGGACTCAAGGAGGTGTAATTTTAAGCTTGATGGAGGTCTAGGGAACAAACTAAATACCTCCCCTTAATGGAGTTTTTACTAGGTTTGTATCCCTTGGTTAATTTAATAGTGAAGAGTTCGTCTTGTGTTATACCAAAATAGCATTATGACATTACTAAGTTATATTAAGGACGTCGCCGGTACTCAATTGGTTAATATGATCATTTAACTTAGAGGTGTCTGTCTCGTTTTAATTAAGTTTGCGATCTCATTATTTTGCTCTTCCCCCAGATTCCTATTTAAACTTTAATTAAACGGGCTTTAACGTTTTTTATTACGATTACAAAGTCCCCCGTCTCTCTCTCTCTCTCTCTCTCTCTCTCTCTCTCTCAGGACATGGTAGATTACCTTTTCCACGTTTACAAGCCTCATTTAGAGAGTCTGTGTCAATATATTGCACAACGTCATAATTGCAGTGAGCTTAAATAGTTCAAAATATATGTATTTTTCTTAACATTTTCTTAACATTTCTTAACATTTTCTTAACATTTTGCATAGTAATACACTACTAAGACACATGAGGAAACTTAGTAACTTGGTATTAGTTAACCCTTTGAGTACCAGCGACGTGTGTTATATTCTATTCTAGCAATATTTAGACAATATTATGCAGCTTAAAGAAGGATCTGTGGTAGTTACAGGGGTTGATGGAGATAGTTCGACCCCTTATTATTACTAGATGTCCTTCCTAAGCTGAATAAAATCGTCTAATCATTGCCAGAATATTAAAAAAAGGATGTCACCGGTACAGAACGGGTTAATTTGTATAGTTGCCATACCATTATCAATTCAGAGGTCTACATTCATACCATAATTATGTCAGTATCATTACCCATTCTATTATGAACACAAAAAAACATAAAATAAAATAAAATTTAAACACGAGGATGACACACGTGAATATTATTTTCAATCTGTTTTGAATCAAAGTGTGAAGTGTACAGCATTTTGAACCAAAGTGTGAAGTGTACAGCATTTTGAACCAAAGTGTGAAGTGTACAGCATTTTGAACCAAAGTGTGAAGTGTACAGCATTTTGACCAAAGTGTGAAGTGTACAGCATTTTGAACCAAAGTGTGAAGTGTACAGCATTTTGAACCAAAGTGTGAAGTGTACAGCATTTTGAACCAAAGTGTGAAGTGTACAGCATTTTGAACCAAAGTGTGAAGTGTACAGCATTTTGAACCAAAGTGTGAAGTGTACAGCATTTTGAACCAAAGTGTGAAGTGTACAGCATTTTGAATCAAGTGTGAAGTGTACAGCATTTCAGTAGAGTTAGTGTTCAAACATTACCCGAAATACCATATGAATAATTACCCTTTTAATTGTATCCTAAAGAAACCAAATAACAAAATGTAATGCTATTGCCTATAGCGAGTAAGCTATATGCAGATAATGTATTATGTATGGTTATCATTTAATTACATATATGTAGGGAATGTATTATGTATGGTTATCATTTAATTACATATATGCAAATATATACATATGTGTGTATATACGATTCACTTTGCTTAAGGGGAGATTTCCACTTGAGGGATTTTTGTCTGGACTCCTTTCTCCCTCATGTTTAGCCCCATTGCTTTTCTGATTTTAAGACGTTCGCCCCATTATTTTGACGATATTAAGAACCTTCGACCCATTTCTGTAAATTGTAAGACCTTTCGTCCCATTTAGGTGTCGATTTTATCCTGGCGAGCGATAGCGAGCCTGTAATTTAAGAGGAACCGGCTTTCAGCCGGGACATTTTTCTACCGAAAAATGTACAAATTTATCTTGAAAGAGGCTCACAGGGGTGTAATCTTAAGCTTGATGGAGGTCTAGATACCAAACTAAAAACCTCCCCTTAAACAACAATATAGCTCTCTTTTTAACAACTGTTGTGGAGTTAGAGTGTAGGCATTTAGGCTATATATACAACGGATGCACTTTATGACAAACAAACAATTGGGAGGTTGATTGTGATGTGTACTGTATGCTGACTGAACGTGTGTGTGTATGCAGACTGAACGTGTGTGTGTATGCAGACTGAACGTGTGTGTGTATGTAGACTGAACGTGTGTGTGTATGCAGACTGAACGTGTGTGTGTATGCAGACTGAACGTGTGTGTATATGCAGACTGAACGTGTGTGTGTATGCTGACTGAACGTGTGTGTGTATGCAGACTGAACGTGTGTGTGTATGCTGACTGAACGTGTGTGTATATGCAGACTGAACGTGTGTGTGTATGCTGACTGAACGTGTGTGTATATGCAGACTGAACGTGTGTGTGTATGCTGACTGAACGTGTGTGTGTATGCAGACTGAACGTGTGTGTGTATGCAGACTGAACGTGTGTGTGTATGCAGACTGAACGTGTGTGTATATGCAGACTGAACGTGTGTGTATATGCAGACTGAACGTGTGTGTATGTGCAGACTGAACGTGTGTGTATGCAGACTGAACGTGTGTGTATGCAGACTGAACGTGTGTGTGTATGCAGACTGAACGTGTGTGTGTATGCAGACTGAACGTGTGTGTATATGCAGACTGAACGTGTGTGTATATGCAGACTGAACGTGTGTGTATATGCAGACTGAACGTGTGTATGTATGCTGACTGAACGTGTGTGTATATGCAGACTGAACGTGTGTGTTTTATTATACTGTTTCCACCAACCAACTTCACCTCTAAACTCGATTAATGAAATCAACAAATACATGTGGCACTCCAAGGACTCGAACCTAGGACACTCACATCGAAATTCCGCGCACTTATGCATTACGGGGAGGTTTCTAGTTTGTTTCCTACTCCTCCAGCAATCTAAAAATATCACCCCCTTGACCCCCTTTCAAGATAATTTTGTACATTTTTCGGTAGAAAAATGTCCCGGCCGAAGGCCGGTTCCTCTTAAATTACAGGCTCGCTATCGCTCGCCAGGATAAAATCGACACCTGAATGGCACGAAAGGTATTAATATGGGGTGAACGTTCTTAAAATCGCCAAACTAATGGGGCAAACGTCTTAAAATCTCAAAAGCAATGGGGCTAGACATGAGGGAAAAAGGGGTCAAGAAAAAATTCCCTCAAGTGGAAATCTCCCCTTAAGCTATGTGTGGGGTTTCTGCTTCCCTAGTACTTCGTGTGCTCATCACAAATAGTCTAACTAAATACACAGAGAATACAGTACAAACAAATAGTCTAACTAAATACACAGAGAATACAGTACAAACAAATAGTCTAACTAAATACACAGAGAATACAGTACAAACAAATAGTCTAACTAAATACACAGAGAATACAGTACAAACAATAGTCTAACTAAATACACAGAGAATACAGTACAAACAAATAGTCTAACTAAATACACAGAGAATACAGTACAAACAAATTGCAATGGTGTTTACATTCGAGTTATATTGGCCCTCGGGTATTGTATGTACGAGGAATTTCGGTGTGAGTATCCTAGGTTCGAGTCCTTGGAGTGCCACATGTATTTGTTGATTTCATTAATTGAGTTTAGAGGTAAAGTTGGTTGGTGAACAAAATAATAATTACAGATACATTTTAATATAATTGTGGACATTTACTGCAAACCCTCTGGCTAAAATGTAAACAAAGTAATATTACCAAAAGATACTACACTATAATCTGAAAATATATTATCGTATTTGTATCTCCCAGTTAAAGACCCACGATACGCCTATGCCCCTAATGATATAAGTAATTAATGTGTGTGTGTGTGTGTGTGTGTGTGTGTGTGTGTGTGTGTGTGTGTGTGTGTGTGTGTGTGTGTGTGTGTGTGTAGCATAATATAATATTCTCGTCTTGTAAATGGCAAAGGAGGTCGTCTTTAACTTCCACGACCATCAACTTTTCCTGTTCATCAAAACTTGGCCAGATTTAGCCTCCACCAGTTAAGCTGCTCTCAGACTGGAACTTCAGAGCCAGCCAGAATATATGTGTTGCGAAATAATAATTGAGACTGACAAGATATATATATATAACTAAAATTATTTATTCGTTTCATATAGTTTCATTATATAGTGTGAATTTGTATTTTGTTGTTGTGTGTTCATTGTTTTATGTTGTGTTGTCCCTATTCTGGCTCTGTCTTGAGTCGGCCCCCCCAAAAAAAAATAAAAAATAAAATATATATATATATATAGGAATGGTGGGGATTGGGCCAGAGTATATAGAATATAATAGAATATAGCAAGTTGTAGGGATAGATATGTTTAGTGACAAATATATGTATCACTATATGATTATCGACAACGTTTAACAACCCTAGCTAATTATTGTATAGTTCAGCTTATATGTGTATACAGTATATTTGAAAGTCTTTGAGAAAATGTTTACTGATGTGAGAGTGTTACTGTAATAGGTCTCTACCCGAAGTGAAAATACTACTTCATCAATATAATAGTTACCATCCTTCCTTCTCGCTCTCGCTCTCTCTCTCTCTCTCTCTCTCTCTCTCTCTCTCTCTCTCTCTCTCTCTCTCTCTGAAAGTGTATTGTATTGCTATGAAGAAGAACATGAAGACAGAAAATAAAAAAAATAACTTATGTTGTGAAATGCAAATTATAATACGAGAGAGAGAGAGAGAGAGAGAGAGAGAGAGAGAGAGAGAGAGAGAGAGAGAGAGAGAGAGAAAATAAAAAAATAACTTATGTTGTGAAATGTAAATTATAATACGAGAGAGAGAGAGAGAGAGAGAGAGAGAGAGAGAGAGAGAGAGAGAGAAAATAAAAAAATAACTTATGTTGTGAAATGTAAATTATAATACGAGAGAGAGAGAGAGAGAGAGAGAGAGAGAGAGAGAGAGAGAGAGAGAGAGAGAGAGAGAGAGAGAGAGAGAGAGAGAGTGTGTGTGAGTTTTAAGTGCACCCGTTCCATTGTTGGAGCTTTATTTGAGTTTTGTGAACAGTGACAGTGGAAACAAAAGTTCTCCTCCCCACATGTCTCCTTCATCCCCGCACTCCCTGAACCACCATCACAATGAAACAAAACAAAGTGAAAGTAGGAGTGGAAATATCCGTGTTGTCAAATTGTGTACGGTCGAGCTAATAAGTTATGTCCCAGCTGTCATTACGTTTGGCTTGCTCTGTGCTGTATTAATGTTTGTCAGATGTTGAATAGGGTGGGTATAAGTGTAGGAACATGTTTGTATATTTCCCTCGATATGAAGAAATGAAGCTTAGATATTGCTGATACTAATTATTGATCAAAACATACTTGGTGCCGAGACATCACTTATTAGCGCGACTGTACAACCAAAGAAAAATGTGCAATATATCAGTGCTAACAACAAATACATATAGTGAAACAGTCAGTTGTATTCAGTACATTATTAATACATATAGTGAAACAGTCAGTTGTATTCAGTACATTATTAGATCGATATCGAGTATTCGATAAATTAATATTAACCATGGTCATGTGCTGTACATTTAACTTTCCTGATGGTGTAATGGTTAGAGCGTGTAAGTTCTGAATGTGGTATCCTGGGTTCGAATCCTGGAAGGATCACATGCTTTCATTAACTTTATTTGGAGGTTATTGGTGTGAAGAACGATGTTATTAAATATATGTGTTCTTAATTACAACACGAACTATATGGGATTATAAAATACTACGTGGAAGATTAATAAACAAATATTTATAATAATCACAACAACGTTCATGGTGCACTTAGTAAAATTGGCGAGTGTGTGCGTGTGTCATATCATGCAAATGACGCACGATAATCCGAAATAAATGTGCCGTTGCTCCAAAATTACTTGAATCGCTAACATCGCCATCACCTCCATCACCACAACTACCACTATGTCCACTGGCACGAGGACACTGTCACGTATACCACCATCACCATATTATTATGTATTATTATATATTATTATAGGCCTATATTATTATGTATTATTATATATTATTATAGGCCTATATTATTATGTATTATTATGTATTATTATATATTATTATAGGCCTATATTATTATGTATTATTATATATTATTATAGGCCTATATTATTATGTATTATTATATATTATTATAGGCCTATATTATTATATATTATTATAGGCCTATATAATTATGTATTATTATATATTATTATAGGCCTATATTATTATGTATTATTATATATTATTATAGGCCTATATTATTATGTATTATTATGTATTATTATGTATTATTATATATTATTATAGGCCTATATTATTTACCGTCTATTTCGTCATTATCACCGTTACCACCACTACATACTGCATATTAAGGGAGCCCACCTCGCTTTTTTGTTCTTTCTCTCCCTCTCTCTTTGGCTAATTGTATCCATTCGGCCCCATTCAGCCTACTGTTTTAAGACGTTTACCCCCACCCAGGTGTCAATATTTTCTAGGTGATAGTAAAGTTAGCCCTTTTGCAACTGATATCTCGAAACTCATTGGAAATATATGAAACTATTCGGTCTCTGCGTCACATAAATACCAAACAGTTATTTATAACAACATATCTCGGTACAAAATGCCCGTAATGTATGTATGTATGTATGTATGTATGTATGTATGTATGTATGTATGTATGTATGTATGTGTATGTAAAGTATATACTCTGGCACCTTCCCCATTTTTTTTTTTTTTTTTTTTTATGCCCGTAATTGCCAAGTAATTATGATAAGGACATGTCAAAATTAGCCTCGGCTAAAAATATACACACTATGCACACACACACACACACCCACACACACACACACACACACACACACACACACACACACACACACACACATAGGTTACACACAGGAGAAAAACAAATGAAAAGAAGTTCAAGTGAAAAAGGCAAGGAGATTATCAGAGAGCAAAAATAGAGATAACAAAATTTAATCACTGTTCGGGATCGAAAGCATCCAAAGCAATTCAAAGGAACTGTTAGGAGAGAGAGAGAGAGAGAGAGAGAGAGAGAGAGAGACAGAGAGAGAGAGAGAGAGAGAGGAGAGAGAGAGAGAGACAGAGAGAGAGAGAGAAGAGAGAGGGGGGGAGGGGGGGGGGTGGGGGGGGGGGGGGGGGGGGGGGGGGGGGGGGAGTGAGAACAAATTAGACTGTTGGTGGATGAATTAAGGTAACCGAAATACTTAAAATGTTGACCTCCTAAGCTGCCAGACCAGTATTGAGCATAAATGTTGAGGGAAAAAGCGCTCGTGTGATACCAGCTTTACTCGTTACAAAAGCTGAACCACCGCTGCAATAACGGAGGGCATTGCACTGGAACAAGTCGCAATGGCAGGTTTTTGGACGATGAAAACTACTGGGATTTTTTTGTTCTGACACACATATATACATTTATGCACGAGCACACGCACGCACATATTCTCTCTCTCTCTCTCTCTCTCTCTCACACACACACACACATATCCAGTGGTCAGTAACAGTATACTGTATATCCCCAACACGACACCCTTCCTTCTCCTCTTTGTTTCTGAACCCGAAAAATGCAATATTCATTCTGACATTTCCCTCCCCTTCCCCCCCCCCCCCCCCACCCCCCCCCCCCCCCCAGCATACTCCCTCACCATTTCATTGTTACGTCTTCCTGTGTTTTAGTATTTGCCAATATAGTTTTGGAAATACAAATACAAATAAACTTGAGCCATGTTAGGGTTTTTGCGAGGTGGACGCATTTTCACGGAATACTAAACTTCTTTTTCCAACAACAACAACAACAACAACAACAACAACAACAACAACAACAACAACAACAACAACAACAACAACAGCAACAACAACAACAACGCCAGTGGGATTATTTAGTTCAGTTCCAGGCCATCTTTAGTTATTTTACCTACCAAATTATTATTGTTCAGGTGATAAGGGCCTCTATATTGAAAGTGGTAATGTTTGGAAGGGAAGTAAAATGATAAATGAATGCAACATATGATATAAATTCGCTCGTGAAAAACACAAAGTAAATTTGAACCAAAACAAATAGTATTAAGTATCCGTGTATTTATTTATTAATTTGTTTGTTTATTTATTTATTTGTTGCGTGTGTAAAAGAGTGTTATGTGAATGTACGATAGCTAGTATTTAATCTAAGCTTCCTTCGTTCATACATTACAGCTAAAACTCTCATGGCAATCAGTGCTAATTAGTATTTGTGAGTGACTTTCTTCCCATATCCTTGTTTGCCCCTGGCTTATGTCTAAAACCGGGATCACACGAGAGCTTTTATAGTCAACATTCGATGATCAACATTTTTCTAGCAACATTTCTGGAATATTTTGTTATGGTATCGGAAATCAGACTGGTGCTAGATCAATTTAGGTGACATCAATGTTTTAAATGTTGACCTCATAAGCTGCCAGACCAGTGTTGAGGGAAAAAGAGCTCGTGTGATACTCGTCTGCTCTTTATCTGGTTGTTTGTGATGTATAAATAAATTGTGCTGTATAAATATACATATATAGAGTTAAACGGCATATTTTATAGTCTGATTAATTCGAATATAATTCAATCATATTTATCATAGCATAAACACAACGGGTATGGTGTATATTATTTGTACTATTATAATCTAAGCAATCCTATCATAGTTAAGCCCACCCTTTTATGGGAACCCCAGCCTCTCATGAATACTAAGCAATCTCATTTTCCGGAAGACTTCGCCGGGTTTTGCAATATTGCTTTTTGGATGGATCTGTGCAGGCATTCTGGACCACAATATTGTGTTCCTTGAAATGAGGAAATGTGTGATTGACTGTCTGCTTTAACACTTTCATTACCGGTGCCATCCTTTTAACTATTCTGGCTACTATTAGACGATGTTTGTCAGTTTATAGAGGGCCTCCAGCAATTAAAAGGTTTCAGTTTTCAGTTTATAGAGGGCCTCCAGCAATTAAAAGGTTTCGAACTATCTCACTTAACCCTTTTTACTGCCACCTATCCTTCATAAACTGCATGAAATCGTCTAAATATAGCTAGAATATAATTAAAATTACGTCGTCGGTATAGAAGGTGCAAATATGTGAAGTCTTCGGTGAAAGTACGTGATTTTTTTAGGATAAATAATTTTGTATTCATGTAGCGTTGCATCTGTATTCATTTAGCGCAGTATACGGTCTATAAATAATATATTCAGTATCCTTATTATAATCGTAGCTAAGTTTTTATCGATGCCTTTATGTAGGACTAAATGCCTAAACTTCATGGACAATCCTTCAAATACGTGTTTGTTTCTTCTGCCATTCTATTTGTTTTACTCTTAGTTTCCAAAATTCCACTTTCTTAGTCCCTGTTATGTATTCCTTTGTCTTTCTCTAATCAGGCAACTTCTGAATATATATGTTATAAATATTCTGACACCAAAGATAATCTACTTTCAGATCACTCACCGACTCCATTGACTAAACGTTTAGTTCAGAAACGTTGTCGGAGTATATTTGTTGAACAAGATTTGCTGCAAAAATATTCATGTGATTCCATATTAAGCACGGAAAATAAATCAGAACTTTATCGATCAAAGATCTCGTTAATTAATTTATCCAGTTTTATGCGTAATTTTTCAATTCCACTACCTTTTATATTTGCCTTCATTATTCTTTCCTTTGAGTTGAATTTGGCTGGGCTGAAGTCCAACTGGCTCTCAATGGGAGTCAAAACCTAAAGCCGCAGTCATACGAGCGATTCCTCCGTCAATTTTCCATGAGCAAATTTTTTCTCGTATTCTGGGCATTTTCGCACTAATTTCGGTAACTAAACTGAAGGTAGATTATGTTAGGCGGCTGAATTCTAATGAAGTGTAATTGTTTAAGCTTCCAGACCATAATTGCCCTTACAAATTTCTCGAAAAAGGGCTCGTATGACTCCGACTTAAGTCACTTTGATCTGAGATGCTATTTTGCCTCCGTCCTGAACCGACGAAAAGCTTATTACTGCTATCTCACTTGTGTTGTTGTTGTTCTGCTTTCTGTACTTTGTGGCCGATAGAGCCGAGATTGCACTATGGAAAATTTGATTGCTTGGCACGAACATGCTGACGCTAAAATGCCTCACCCAGGACGCTGCCCATTAACATTTTGACAGTTAATTTGGCTATCATTAGACGATTTTATACAATTTAGGGTGAAGTCTATCTCAATTAATCATTTGACTTCCATATACCCTTCCAAATCTGGATAAAATTGTCTAACAATAGTCAGAAAACAGAAACTAATTGGGTAATGGGATCTTTTAAAGGTTGCGACATGAAGATGTCTTCTAGTTTCGTGTGCTAAAATCCTTTGTGTAATATCTTGAGATCAAGAAAATAACCGACACGTCTACGTCAAGAAACAGAAAGACTAGTAAAGAGAATATTATGACCAAGATTGTAAATAACCGACACGTCTACGTCAAGAAACAGAAAAACTAGTAAAGAGAATATTATGACCAAAATTGTAAACAAGCTATGAACTTTTAGAGTATATTTCAGAAGGCAAAATCACGATTGTTACTGTACAGAGTAGCACACACACACACACACACACACACACAATAAATAGCATACTCTTAGATTCAGCCCTTTACTTTGTACTCTTGTATACTGCCTTTGTGTTTTTCCCGATTGCTCTTCCATGGTTACCTTCTGTCTCGTCCATCTGTCATCCCATGTATTGCCTTTAACAAATGATTTTATTTCACTACTAAATCATTCTTTCCCATATAATCTAAGATCAATTTTATAGCTCTGTTTGATACTGCATCTAGTATATCTTTTATCCTTTTTGTATCCTTCAGTTAGTTATCTCTCTCTCTCTCTCTCTCTCTCTCTCTCTCTCTCTCTCTCAATTCTCTCTCTCTCTCTCTCTCTCTCTCTCTCTCTCTCTCTCTCTCTCTCTCTCGTGCTACTGTATTCAATACCTTTTAGTGGACATGAATGACTTATGATGTGATTCAGGTGGCGTGTTAAATTTTCACCGCAATGTTTCCTTGGCTTCTTGGGTCACGAATAATTTATCTGGAAGGGGCAGAAACAAATTTCCCTTAGGCCCCAAAGACTCCCCCCCCCCCCCCCTCCCTCCCCTTCCATCCCGATAATAGAGGTATTGTGTGTAATAGATGTATCCAACAGGAAGCAAAGTTAATGCTTTCTTGAAAATCGTGTTAAATTACACATCAGTATAATTAACATTGACAATAGAGATGGTGGTTGGAACTAGATTCGTCTCATCGTTGCGATTCCAACGGTATATGCTTTTTTGGATTTAGACCATTTTGTAGGCCCAATAGGCCTAATTTTGATTTTGAAAACTTCTAAATCACCCATAGACCATAGACCAGTGTATGCCACCTCCTTTACGTAGGGCACGTGGTACCCGTCATGCAACTCAATCCCACCCCTACTCTGTGCAACTCTCCAACCCGAGAGTGAAACGTTCCTCTCAGTCTTTCTTCTACTCAACAGCTGAGCTCTGGAACTCTCTCCCAGAATCAGTCTTTCCCTCTTCTTATGACTTAAATTGCTTCAAACTCCGTGTGTCCAGGCATTTTGGCTCGAACGTCCCTCGATTTTGGCCCTGTCACTCTTTCAACTATGGGGGAGGCACTCGTTATAGGCAGTTCTGCCTTTTGCCTCCCTCAATCACATAGAAAAAAGAAAAAAGGACGGGTTATTTATGTAGCCTATGGAGTTTGCTCAATTTTCTACCACAAGTATACTTTCACCCGCTGAATCCAATGGCACAAACATAATTCGAATCGAACCATTACTTTAGGATTTCGATTTTCATTTGACCTCCAGAAACGCCGGAAATGAGATTTTTTTTCAAATCTAAAGCCTTCTGTAGCCCAAACTAAATGTCCAAATTAATTCTACCTAATGCCATTCGATTTCTCTCGCCCAATACCTTCCAAACATGGTCATAGATTCCATTTTCGACCAGCCATTCGCCCAGAATTAAACATTATTTGTTTTAAATACTGTTATGTTAATTAAAGACGCATACTAAATAATACAAAGATGGTGAAATATGATAGATGAACACCGGTGTATTAAACCTTTTGTATGATTTCGCTATTACAATATCTTGAATCGGCAGGAGATTGTTTTGTGTAACTCGAGCATCTCTTAAACAGTACAGTAAGTGGTAAAACATTGGCACTAAGCTGCATAAATGCGTCTAATGATAGCCTGAAAATAGTGTGTGTTTGTGTGTGTGTGAGTTTGTGTGAGAGGGGGAGAGGTAGTTGAGGGTTGGTGTACACTGAAAATAGTGTGTGTTTGTGTTTGTGTGTGTGTGAGTTTGTGTGAGAGGGGGAGAGGTAGTTGAGGGTTGGTGTACACTGATATGATGGTTGGCTGAGTTTACTGTGGGAGTTTAGTGGCTTACCTTTGATATCTTAATTGGTGTATAGCTGGTTCAGAGAGAGCGGTTTGATGGTTGGGCTACACTGATGGTCTGCAAAGTTTTCTGTGGGTGTTTGATCTCGTTGCTGGTCCAGTGTGTGTGTGTGTGTGTGTGTGTGACAGAGCGAGTTTAAGCCTAGGCATACACAAATGTATTTATTATTAAACATGGCTAGATATTGATATAACACTTTCAATTAATATAGTCGATATATATGGTAGAAATATAGTATTGCTGTTTCCATTCGATCTGTGGTTGTGTTAAATGTTTTACGATGTTTGCTGGGGCTTGAGTAAAAATAATGTGTTGATAAAGTACTCAATAAAGTACTTCAATATCAAGTGTTAATTTGTATTTATCATTGGGTTGCTAATTAAGTTTAATTACACTTGTTATGATTTGGTTTAATTCGGTGTTACATAAACTTCTTTAACCCAGGCCACACATTCCAAACTTAGTCTAACCTCACTTGTATTAAGTTATCCATATACAAAGTAATTGTACATACAATGCTCATACACAGCCTACCTTAACCAAAGTTCAGCATGAACAACTCAAGTACTATACATGTGTGGAAGAATGGGAGTGTGGGGTGAGTGTGTGTGCTAGAATCAATGAGAATGAGAAAACAAAAGAAAGTGTGCCTTTGTTTATAACTAAAAAGTGGAAGGAGCGTGTAAGGACGTATGGTTCTGAGGGCCAAGACTTGGTTAGATAAGAATGAAAGTGGGAATGCAGACATGGGTGGCTATGTGTGTGTGTGTGTGTGTGTGTGTGTGTGTGTGTGTGTGTGTGTACAAAGTACAAAGGAGTACAAAGGAGTACAAAGGAAATCAAGCAACAACAGATCTAGTGACCCTTCTAGGTTGCTTGTCCTCCAAAACACTGAGGATCAAGTGTCCAAACAGTGGTTTAGAGTGGGTAAGGGAACATTGGAAAGGGAACTACTGCCCTGCCACTAACGTGGCAGGACTAGGAAGTTAGTAGGGGACATATGGGTTAGTAACTGAGGGGAGGATAAAGTTATTCATTTACAAACGCAGTCAGTCGCGGGTTTGATGCGAGATATTTGTCTATGCGGAATTTAAATGAATCAACGGTGCTGCAGTCTATAACGTCTCGGGGAAGCCCATTCCACAAGTTGACAACTCGATTGAAGAAGAAATTCTTAGATTCGTGCGAGTTAAAAGATTTACCAATAATTTTGCAACCGTTTCCCCGCGTGTAATTAGATTGGTCGATAGTGAAGTACTTACTACAGTTCATATTGTCGATGCCTTTGATGATTTTGAACACTTGAATTAAGTCGCCTCTTAATCTGCGCTGGGTTAAAGGAAATAGATTTAATTCTCTAAGACGCTCTTCGTATGGTTTGTTCTTTAGGCTAGGTATCATTTTGGTAACTTTACGTTGAACTCGTTCTAGCTTGTTTATATCTTTTTGGTAATAAGGGCACCAGGATTGAACGCAGTATTCCAGAAGAGGGCGGACTAAGGAATTGTAAAGGGTTAGGATAGGTGTGTGTGTGTGTGTGTTCCAACAGGATAAGCAGAAAGACTGAGGAATTTTGGGTAAGTGTTGAGGCGTGCCTGGATAAGTTTTGTAAGAGAGAAAGAATATTTTGTTTGTTTATGATTGGTGATATTGGTGACTTCCATTGGAAGTTGGACGGAATAACCGAAAAGCGATAAAGTCTACAGTATTTCATTGTTACTATCAACTCACTAAATGCGACATTGTCTACATATATTCGGCCGAAAATGGATTAGGTGAGTGATTTTAAACCACTATCCTTTCTTTTTAAACCTACATGATATATTCAGCCATTACAACAAATTGTAAATCGGCAGACACTGGGGGTGACACAAGGTCAATAACATAGTGGCACTCTGTAGGTTAAGGGCCACTCTACTGGTGATCTGCTTGCTTATCTTACTAACTTGTGGTCATCCTCTCTTCGGGACTTCGGCGACACTTTTTCTACTGCACTAGACATAATGAAAGCCTTTGATAGAGTCTGGCACAAATCTCTAATTTCCAAACTACCCTCCTTCAGTTTCTATCCCTCTGTCTGTGTCTTTGTCTCTAATTTCGTTGCTAACCATTCCATAGCTGCAGTTCTGGACGGCCATCGCTCACTTCCTCAACCTATCAACTCCGGTGTTCCTCAGGGTTCTGTCCTGTATCCAGTTCTCTTTCGAATATTAATTAATGATCTCCTCAATTGTACCTTTAGTCCTACACACTCATATGCTAATAACACCACCTTACACTATTCAACTACTTTTTTCACAACAACCCAGTTTGCAATCACCCCATAAGTCGCGTGACAAGGCCATAAAGCACCTGTCTTCTGATCTATCAACTATTTCAAATTGGGGCAGAGATAATCTTGTCACTTTCAATGCCTCCAAAACCCAATTTCTCCATTCAACTACTCGTCGCAATCTACCACAAGACTATCAATTGTCAATTATTCTTCAACATTACACAAATCAACCCATCATCTTCTCTCAATATTCGTAGTGTATATTTTTCATCCTGTGTTTTCCCTGTTCTTGCTCTGTCTTGAGTCGGCTACCCCCAAAATGGGGATTGGGCCTGAGCATATAGATAGATAGATAGATAGATAGATAGATTTTTCATCCGACCTTTCATGTAAAGATCATATCATCACTTTTGCTAAGACAACTTCCCAGAATTTAGGTGTGCTCAACCATCTCCGTGGGTTCTTCACCACTACACTTCTTATTGCTCTGATAGAGGTTACACAGTGCGCCCATGTATCGAATATTGTTCGCATGTATGGGGAGGTTCCACCCATACCGCACATCTCGAAAGAGTAGAGTCAAAAGCATTTCGTCTCATCAACTCACTTCCTCTTTCTAGTTCCCTACAATCTATTTCGTCTCATCAACTCACTTCCTCTTTCTAGTTCCCTACAATCTATTTCGTCTCATCAACTGACTTCCTCTTACTAGTTCCCTACAATCTATTTCGTCTCATCAACTGACTTCCTCTTACTAGTTCCCTACAATCTATTTCGTCTCATCAACTGACTTCCTCTTACTAGTTCCCTACAATCTATTTCTCCACTCTGCAATGTTGCATTTATTTCACTCTTCTATCCCTATTACAACAATCAGTGTTCTTCAAAGCTCTTTCAATGCAGTCCCACTCCTTTTCTGTCCAGCTCTCTAGCCCAAGAATTAGCAACTGTTATCAGTCTTCTACTCAACAAATGAACTCAGAAACTCTCTCCCTCAATCAATCTTTCCTTCATCCTATGACTTTGACTGCTTTACACTTATTGTGTCCAAGCTTTTTGACCCCAACGTCCCTTGAATTTGGCTCCCTGTCACTGTTTTGGCTTTGGGGGAGATACTCGTTACAGGCAACCTGCCTTTTGTCTCCTTCATACACATAGGAAAACAAAAACAAAACAAAACAAATAGATGTGGGCCAACTATGTTCTACCAACATGTTGCTAGACACTGTGGTGTAGTGGTTTAAAGTTTTGCCTATATTCTATTTGTTCGGAGTTTCATGCCAAGAAAGATTCCTTGTATAGTGCATTATTGTGGAGCTTAGCCTTTGTATCAGCCTATCTATCGTTGTATTAGTGTATTTGTTGATATTATATATATACAGTATATATTACATATACGGTATAATACAGTATGTATATATATATATATATATATATATATGGAAGGAACTGTGGGAATACTGATAATAGAGTCTGACAGCTGGTGTATTGGAACTCAGACCCCCTGGATTACTCTCTCTCTCTCTCTCTCTCTCTCTCTCTCTCTCTCTCTCTCTCTCTCTCTCTCTCTCTCTCTCTCTCTCTCTCTCTCTCTATAACATTTACTAAACATTATTAAAACATTTTTGTTCTTCCTTTCTCATCCGTATTTTGTTTAATGTTTACTATATTTTAGCTTGTCTCCCAGTCTTTTGTATACAGTAATTATTCATACATATTATTAAACGTAATTAATCCTTTCTTTTCCATCCGATGTTATGGTTTTATTAATGTTTCCTATGTTTTAGTTTACCTATTTACCATTACAGCATTGTTGGGCGTCATAGAAATCATAACTAATATATGTATTAACTGTCCAACTCGGTGTGGTAGAAAATCACTCTCTAGTTGTAAGATGATAATAGCTCAACCTGATACACAAAACCTGATACACAAAACCTGATACACAAAACCTGATACACAAAACCTGATACACAAAACCTGATACACAAAACCTGATACACAAAACCTGATACACAAAACCTGATACACAAAACCTGATACACAAAACCTGATACACAAAACCTGATACACAAAACCTGATACACAAAACCTGATACACAAAACCTGATACACAAAACCTGATACACAAAACCTGATACACAAAACCTGATACACAAAACAATTTCCTAAAAGGTGTTCGATTACTGAAGGAACCACTGAAGGACACCTAGATTCCCAACTGTCTCGGTAAATCACGGCTGAGGAAATACAGCAGACAATGCTGACTACAATGTAACTCCATGGAAGTACAGAATAGAGAAAATTATATCAGAGGTGTAAAGAAGTTTTAGAGGAATTTAAGGTGCAACGTTGTGTAATCAAATTACAACTGTGCAACTACGTATTAGACCCAGTATTAAAAAAATTCAGATATATACCTCAGCAGCATATATAATTTCAAATATATACCTCAGCAGCATATATAATTTCAGATATATACCTCAGCAGCATATATAATTTCAGATATATACCTCAGCAGCATATATAATTTCAGATATATACCTCAGCAGCATATATAATTTCAGATATATACCTCAGCAGCATATATAATTTCAGATATATACCTCAGCAGCATATATAATTTCAGATATATACCTCAGCAGCATATATAATTTCAGATATATACCTCAGCAGCATATATAATTTCAGATATATACCTCAGCAGCATATATAATTTCAGATATATACCTCAGCAGCATATATAATTTCAGATATATACCTCAGCAGCATATATAATTTCAGATATATACCTCAGCAGCATATATAATTTCAGATATATACCTCAGCAGCATATATAATTTCAGATATATACCTCAGCAGCATATATAATTTCAGATATATACCTCAGCAGCATATATAATTTCAGATATATACCTCAGCAGCATATATAATTTCAGATATATACCTCAGCAGCATATATAATTTCAGATATATACCTCAGCAGCATATATAATTTCAGATATATACCTCAGCAGCATATATATTCGCCGTATTTTTTTACAGAATATTATAGTAAGAAACACTATTTTATATCGGCACACTATCCCAACTGTCTAGTATGGTACGTGACTATCAATACTGGATGACCTAGATGTGTATGCATTTGTATTTTGTTTTTGTGTGATCATTGTTTTATGTTGCGTTGTCCCTATTCTGGCTCTGTCTTGAGTCGCCCCCCCAAAAAAAACAAAAAACAAAACAAAAAACACAAAAACAAAATAGTAAGATTTAAAAAAAAAAAAAAAAAAAAAAAAATATATATATACACAAAATAGGAAAACTGGGGATTGGGCCTGAGTATATAGAATAGAACACATTTACACATATTTAGTACTAAGGCTGTAAGAGTGTCTTCATGAATTGTGTGTATGAGTCAACATTTTCCTTTCCAATGTTGTATACAATTATCCAGGACATAATACGTGTTGTAAAACGTGAAATGCAATGGAAATTATTATATATCATTAATTTTACTTGAGTAGGCTAAATTGGTGTGTATGCCTAGATATAACCTATCTAACTGTGTCCATATATTATTATCATTTATGCAATACCTCCGGCAATTTGTTTTATGTATGCATAAAACCATTTAAATAAGCTTACTGTTATGTTACAATCAATATATATTTAAACATTTCACATATTTTGTCAGAAGTTGTTATCTCATTTTGTTATTCTTGGTGTACTAGGTTGTCCTTCAGTGTTATTCTTGGTGTACTAGGTTGTCCTTCAGTGTTATTCTTGGTGTACTAGGTTGTCCTTCAGTGTTATTCTTGGTGTACTAGGTTGTCCTTCAGTGTTATTCTTGGTGTACTAGGTTGTCCTTCAGTGTTATTCTTGGTGTACTAGGTTGTCCTTCAGTGTTATTCTTGGTGTACTAGGTTGTCCTTCAGTGTTATTCTTGGTGTACTAGGTTGTCCTTCAATGTTATTCTTGGTGTACTAGGTTGTCCTTCAGTGTTATTCTTGGTGTACTAGGTTGTCCTTCAGTGTTATTCTTGGTGTACTAGGTTGTCCTTCAGTGTTATTCTTGGTGTACTAGGTTGTCCTTCAGTGTTATTCTTGGTGTACTAGTTGTCCTTCAATGTTATGCTTAATTAATTCCAAGATTTCCATCTCCACATTTCTTCTCGTCACAAACACAAGCCAAAAATCTCTCAACCACTATTCCAGGTCCGAGCACAAAGGCCTCCAGCCACTGAGACAGCTTCTGCTTGGAATTATAAAATAAGTGAAGCCACTGGAAGTCAACTTGGAGGACTAGGGGTGTTAGCGACACAAGATTACTAAGAGAGCAAGAAAATCTGTGCCTTCTCTCAGTTTTTGTTATGTAGATGAGGGAGACAAAGGTAACAATGTTTGTGACGAGTGCCTTGAAAGAGTGACAGTTGCACATAGTATTGATGGCTTGAAGCTGTGTAGGGGCAAAGAACCCCCAGAGGTAGTTGAGTACACCCAGCTTTCTGTTTTAGCAAGAATGGTAATATGATCTTTCCAAGAGAGATCAATAGAAAAAGTCTGCTAAATAAAATCGTGCTATATGTCATAATACGTTGAAATTAACAATTTAATATATTTAAATCTGGTCAGTAAAAAGCATTATAATAATATCATAATCTATTTTTGCACACACCCTCGATAATTAAGAGAAAATAATGGAGCCACTAATTAATTCAGACCACATTAGTTACTAACGAGGGACATTAGCATCTAATTGGGTATGTTAATGACGGTATTAATTATGTGCAAGGCCAAAATGACCAATATTTTGGAGTTAAATCATTTCCAGATCATTGATATTAGATCATTAATTATTAAGCTATATATTTATTTCACAACATCATTTGACATAATATGCGTATGTCTGTGTTTGTGAGACAGCCAATTGTAAACAAGACAGCCAATTGTAAACAAGACAGCCAATTGTAAACAAGACAGCTAATTGTAAACAAGACAGCTAATTGTAAACAAGACAGCTAATTGTAAACAAGACAGCTAATTGTAAACAAGACAGCCAATTGTAAACAAGACAGCTAATTGTAAACAAGACAGCCAATTGTAAACAAGACAGCTAATTGTAAACAAGACAGCTAATTGTAAACAAGACAGATTTGTGAAGGATCCGTTTTATTCACAATCCGTTCCCGTACACATTATTACTTCCTTCTTATAAATAAGGGGGGGGGTCACCGGCTTTTTTTCTCTCTCTCTCATTTTCTTTTTTTCTTTGGCGTGTATCCATTCGGCCCCGTTCAGCCAACTGTTTTAAGACGTTTATCCCCATCCAGGTGTTGATTTCTTCCTGGCGAGCGATAGCGAGCCAGCATTGTATGGAGAAATCCGGCTTCGCCGGAGGCATTTTTCTATCGAAAATTGTACAAATTTAGCTTGTTGTCAAAACAAAAATCTGACGATCTAAATATGTTATTCATTGCCCCTATTGATGTTAAATGAGGACAACAATAGACTTATTGTAAATTAGCATTCCTTATTTTATATAAATTGTCATGTCCTATATTTCAAAATTGATGATTTCCATTTTTCAGAAAATTAGATAAAAGTGTGTTGTTAGGCAGTTAGAGGCACTGGGTTATTCTAGAGTAGGCAGGCTGCTTAATAGGATCGACATAACTTAGCCTAACTAACCTACCCATAATAGAGCATTTACGTAATGCTTTCTCTTACACCAATGTATTCTTTACCCCCTAATTTCCCTCCATCATGATGCCCCGGGCTATTACGTTGGGCTGATCATAATGGTAGGAAGGAAGCAGCGTAATTGACCTAGGTTACGCAAATAAGGGTGAGATAAGGAGTTTCACTAATAAAAACATGACAACAGTACGGGGATCATATTCAACATTAAACATTTACTTCCTAACAGTGTTTTTAATTAGTTTGTTGTAAATACTGTATACCTAGCCATGTTTCACATTGACTAGACATGTAAGCATAATGCATATATTGACTAATGTTTCCACATCCAAACAAACATAAGGCAAGTTTGAGTTCAGAAGTACAGGATGGGCGTGAGCACATAATCGTTTGCGCCAGTGCCACCTTGAACGCCGCACAACGAAACTACGCTACCACAAAAAGAGAGTGCCTTGGTGTCATCTGGGCATTAAACCACTTTCGATCTTTTCTGCTGGGCACAAAAGTAGACATAATTATGGATCATCAATCCCTACAATGGCTACGAAGATCATAAACAAACTGTGTCCTCCTCGTCCTGCTCTCCAAACCACTGACATTACTATTCAATAAATCCTTGCAGTCTGGAACTATGCCCGATCAGTGGAAGCTAGCCAACGTAACACCGATATTAAAAAAAGGCAGCAAATCCCTACCCAGTAACTATCATCCAATTAGCTTAACCTCAGTTGTATGTAAAATGCTAGAAACGGTCATACGAGACAGACTCGTAAATCACTTAAGAGGAAAATAACACACTTAAAGATACTCAACACGGCTTTCGTAAAAAACGTTCCTGTTTAACAAACCTCTTAGACTTCTTCCACGATATCCTCAACCTCTACGATGAGAGTAAAGCTGTAGATATTATATACCTTGATTTTCAAAAGGCCTTTGACAAAGTTCCCCACAAACGTTTACTGCTAAAACTAAAACCGCATGGAATACAAGACGGTGTGTTGAAATGGATAGAAAATTGGCTCAGCGACAGAAAGCAAAGAGTAGTCATAAACGGTAAGGCATCTAAATGGACCAATGTAAGTAGCGGGGTACCCCAGGGATCGGTACTAGGACCAATTCTCTTTCTAATTTACATCAACGACATAGATGAGGGTCTCACCTGTACAATCTCAAAATTTGCTGACGATACAAAAATTGCAAATAGCGTACTCTCAAAAGAACAAGTTGACGATATGCAACACAATCTAGATAAATTGTCATGTTGGGCCCAAATTTGGCAAATGAGTTTCAATGCGGATAAATGTAAAGTACTACATATCGGATACCTAAATGAGAAAGCAAACTATTCGATGAATGGCACTCAGCTTAAGAATGTAAACAGAGAAACCGATCTGGGAGTAACAATATCGAGTAACCTAAAACCGAGTCAACAATGTTCAGAAGTTATTAAGAAGGCAAACAAAATAATCGGCTTTATAGGTAGGTCATTTGAGCATAAATCCAAAGAAGTTATCCTAACCCTTTACAATTCCTTAGTCCGCCCTCTTCTGGAATACTACGTTCAATCCTGGTGCCCTTATTACCAAAAAGATATAAACAAGCTAGAACGAGTTCAACGTAGAGTTACCAAAATGATACCTAGCCTAAAGAACAAACCATACGAAGAGCGTCTTAGAGAATTAAATCTATTTCCTTTAAGCCAGCGCAGATTAAGAGGTGACTTAATTCAAGTGTTCAAAATCATCAAAGGCATCGACAATATGAACTGTAGTAAGTACTTCACTATCGACCAATCTAATTACACGCGGGGAAACGGTTGCAAATTATTGGTAAATCTTTTAACTCACACGAATCTAAGAATTTCTTCTTCAATCGAGTTGTCAACTTGTGGAATGGGCTTCCCCGAAACGTTATAGACTGCATCACCGTTGATTCATTTAAACTCCGCCTAGACAAATATCTCGCATCAAACCCGCGACTGACTGCGTTTGTAAATGAATAACTTTATTTTATCCCCCCCTCAGTTACTAACCCATCTGTCCCCTACTAACTTCCTAATCCTGCCACGGACATTAGTTCCAGGGCAGTAATTCTCTTTCCAATGTTCCCTTACCCACTCTAAACCACTGTTTGGACACTTGATCCTCAGTGTTTTGGAGGACAAGCAACCTAGAAGGGTCACTAGATCTGTTGTTGCTTGATTTCCTTTGTACTCCTTTGTACTCGTTCGTTGGCGAGAAACCCTGGAGGAGTTCGACTTCGAAATTCACTACCGTCCAGGGAAACTACACACAAACGCTGACGCCCTCTTTTGCCTGACCGTCACGAGTGCTATTATAAAATACCTACCCACAATAACTAGTTTAGTTACCCCATCAAATTCAACTAGTTTCGTTACCCCCATCAAATTCAACTAGTTTAGTTACCCACTCGAATTCAACTACGAAAACGCAACTAAGCACCCTCAAGAAAACGCAAATCCCACATTACTAAAGTCATGTCTAACTAAAAATAGAACCAAAATGGATTCCCAAGGATGTTTTTGTATAACTTACACAGTGTAGGGGATCAACTCTATACTGAGTCAGGACACATCGCCATTGACCCGCAAACAGCCCAGGAAATACTACTAATAATCCACGAAGGAAATGGCATCCACCTTGGCCAACCAAAAATGTTGCAAGTCTTTCAACACATTTATTGGACTACCAGCCTTACCAGCCTCGCCAAAAAAGTTGCAGAAACTTGCAGACCTTGTGGATTAAGAAAAGACCGAACCAGAACTTCAGGTCCAGCCGGGAAATTAGTCTCATTCAAACTTTGGCAGACACCGTCCCTCGATAACATGGGCCCCTTCCCCCTGAAACCATACAATACATTAAAATGCATAGCCAGTTCTTTAATCTAATATACAGAAATCTAACCTTACCTTACTAGTATAAAATACTTTTAACTGACTCCTTAGTAATTAAAATGTAAAACTTGCAAACTAAACAAACCAAAATTGGGACAAGGACAATATAAAGTCAAATTAAATTATCAAAATCGCTATGTGGAAACAACGCTTACTAAAATGAAAATTATTAAATAAAAGAACACAATCCACCACATAGGGTGTACATCACTACATGAGCAAGTTAATCTGTTTCCCAAGCAAACCAATCGCACATATAACAACGCACTATCGTCACGTTAAAGGAAGTAGTCAAGTTTGGGAAGTCCGGGACGTTCTGGCAAATTTTACTAAACTCTGCATGAATAAAGAAACTACATGTTAAATGTCAAAATATTATTTAAAATCAAATTTGCAACATGACAAGACATTAACAATAGTAAAAAATACAAATATTGATAAGATATCTATACTATTACAAAATAATATATAAAATACAGTACAGCACTCACTAACGATAGTGCTATCGGGTAGGTACCTGTAAGCATAGCATGCCTCAAGTGACCCCTATCAATAACTACCCTACAAATAACCTACATTTATAGCACAAATAAACTAAGGAAATCGCAAAAGTAAGCAATTGATACTATCGACAATGAATACATATAATATAAAGAGAAATAATTGCAAAATATGAAGTAACAACAGATTTAAACAAAGAGTACTCTTTTAACAAGAACAATAAATTTAAAAAATCATCAATATTAATAATAATAATAATAATAGAAAAAGAAAAAGAAAAAGATAAACAATAAATACAGACACAAAGTAAGCAGAGGTTATACAAGAAACTTCAAGTTAAAAATGCTTGATTAAAATTATTGATGTCAAATTTTAGAATACAGTCACAATAATTGACCCTAAAAAGATTAAATTTATGGAACAATTTACTTGCCTCAAAACCTCTGTCCACTAAGAGTCTGTATAGTAACCTAGCTCTAGCCCAAAAGTCATCTACTTTAGTGCAGATTTTACAAAATCTTATTAATTGGGAATAAAAACAATTATAAGTGATTTTACTATCGATATTACTACTAGGGAAAGGAAAGTTTATTACGTTAAAATTAAAATCATCAACTTTGTGATATACTTTAAGTATGCACTGTTCATTAACAATCTCTATATTTATATCAAGAAAATTTTCAACTTTATAATTTACGTTACATTGATCAATAATACATAATTATGCAATAAACTAAAAATATAAACATAAGGTTGTACCACGTGTGTGTGCGTGTGTGTGTTTGGGTAGGGTGTCAATACTATGATAATCGACGTAACAAGTACCACGTATATGAACTAACCGATACAAATGTTTTCAGCCTGTCCTGTGGCCGAGATCATTATAATTTATCTGATGTAGTGTACCGGTACGTTGTTGTGACTATAGGAGTCCTAGCTAAGAGCAGGATCTGACTTGTTTTACCTTGTTATGGAATATATATTATGATGCTGAAAAGGGTAAAGGCTATGACATCGTATACACTAGTGCAGAGAAAGAGAGAGAGAGGTGAAGAAGACAAGGGATGTTGACTGTTTGGTGCAAATGTGAATTGGACTGGGAGTGAATCTATTGATCTGGGAGTAGGTGCACTAATTGTGTTAGCTCTCTCTCTCTCTCTCTCTCTCTCTCTCTCTCTCTCTCTCTCTCTCTCTCTCTCTCTTACGTACATAATGTTAACACTTTCACACCTGAAACAAATTTCCCCTTGAAATTGTAAATAGTTCTTCAGTTCTTCAGGATAACTGTTTAAGACAATATTATATACTGCTGTGTACACTTTCCCATGAGAGTAATGTACTGAATAATATGGAATGGGTCGCACAGTCATCGAAATACTAAATATTAATTGTAACTCCTTCAAAATAGCTCTCTTTGTCTCTACGTGTCCTTCTGCAGCGCTGGGTGGTATTTATAAGGCACACATAGTTTTTAGCCTTCCAGATCTTTTTATCTGCTTCTCCGCTTCTCCCCTCTCTCACTCTTTGTCTTAATTCCACCCTATCTCCACTTTTATATATTTCTTTCTCCACGCTATGGAATTCGGTTCCCTTCCCCTCAAGACATTTCTCGATTAGCTTAAAGGTACCGATATGTCTGGTATGCAGCCGACAAGGGCATTTATGTACACTTTTTAATTGTCATGTACTGTATTGTATATTTCATACATATACAGTGTATATATATATATATATATATATATAACATACAATTACTTGTTTAAAAACCTGAACAAAGCATTACATTCACCCAAATACAAGTTGACGAGAAGTGTTATCTTTAGTTAAAAGAGAACTCATGAATCAAAAGTCGAGGAGAAATATTTTTACTGAATACAAGACCCAATTCATGTGCTTAATAACGGGAAATGATTAGCTGTGACAAGTTGGGAACGTGCGAAATAGAATCAGCGAGTCTCTTGAACTATATCCATATAGTTTCAGTGATGGCCCTCGCTACAAGTAACCTATTGAAATTGGTGCACTATTAGAACTTGATCAGTCCTCCAGTTGAATGTAGGCTCTGACGACTGTTGCTTTGCTTGCATGTAAACCCACTTTGCTTGCGTTTCAATAACACTGTGTTCAAGATTGTACAATAGGAATAGTGTTTGTAACTCTGCGTTACAGACAGGACAATTATAGCATTAAACCATTATAATCCGTAAAATTAATCCATATATAATAATACAAAAGCTATAATTAAACGTTACTTAAGAGGAACCGGCCTTCGGCCGGGTAATTTTTCTACCGACAAATTTACAAATTTATCTTGAAAGGGGGTCAAGGGGGTGTAATTTTAAGCTTGATGGAAGTCTAGGAAACACATTAAGAACCTCCCCTTAATCTACCTGCAACGTCTCCTCGTAAGATATGTTTCTGAGAGAGGAATATGTTTAGAAGCAATTGGGCCTAAAGAATGGTCTAAATATAAAAATACATATACCGTTGGAATCGCAACGACGAGACGAATCCATATATACCCTTGAAAACACAAAATTCGAACATGACCTGCCAAGGTACTCATTTTACCCAGGTGAATTTAGAACATTATTTGTGATTCTGAGCGAATGGCTGGTCAAAATTGCAATCTACGACCTTTTATGGCAGCTGTTGGGCAAGGTAAATCGAATGGCACCAGGTAAAATTAAATTGGACTTGCAGTTTGGGCTACAGAAGACTTTTAAAGTTGAAAAACGGCTCATTTTGGGCTGGTCAAATCAAAATCGAAATCCTAAAGTAATGGTCACATTTTAATTATGTGTTTGCCATTGGATTTAGCGGGTGAAAATGTACTTGTGGTACAAATTTGAGCAAAATCCATACATAAATAACCCGTCTATGGGTGATTTAGAGGATTTCAAAATCAAAATTAGGCCTATCCAAAAAATAAAATAAAGCACCTTTGTATCCATCTATCTATCAATCATTATCTGTTATTTTTATGTATTGATACACTTATCTACGGTGCATGAAAAGTGTCTAAAAAAAAAACTTATAATATTATCACAAACGCACACCACTGCAATAATTGTTACGTTCTAATATTTCGTAAATGATTATTAAACCTGTATGTGTATGAAATATACTCGGCCAGGCATGGTTCATTCGTTTCATATGCAACGATACATCAGTAAAAGCTAAATGCATCGGTGAAGTATTTATATGTGCGAACTTTAATTAATTGATGCAGGAGTTTAAGGGGACAGTGGCTGTTTGTTTGGTCTATTAATTCATGTATTCGTATATTTTTGAAGTTTCCTCCCTAGACCTCCATCAAGCTTAGATAAACACCCCCTAGACCACCCCCCTAAATTTGTACATCTTTCGGTAGAAAAATGTCCAGGCCAAAGGCCGATTCCTCCTAAAATTACAGGCTCGCTATCGCTCGCCACGAAGGGTCCTAATATTGACAAAGAAATGGGGTGTAAGGTCATAAAACCCCCCAAATAATGAAACCAACGTCTTAAAATCTCAAAACTAGTGGGGCTAAACATGAGGGAGAAGGGGGTCTAGAAAAACGGTCTGTCTCCCCTTAAATGGAAACATGGAATATACACACTAGCTACTAACACAGGCATATTGCACGAACCATTTTATCGGACAATTCAAGTAAGCATATCATATTGAGGGATATATTGGTATTTTTAAAATGACGAGAAAATTGTGATAATCGTTAAATACAAAAAGCTGATGTTGGTATAAATTTGATTGATGATCATCAAAGATGCACAGTGGCTCGGACTTCTTCCGGCAAGTTACAGTACTGTTAACAAGACAGTATTATTCTTCCGGCAAGTTACAGTACGTGTTAACAAGACAGTATTATTCTTCCGGCAAGTTACAGTACGTGTTAACAAGACAGATGCACAGTGGCTCGGACTCCTTCAGGCAAGTTACAGTAGTGTTAACAAGACAGTATTATTTAATTAGTTTGAGGGTTAGGATTGCCTAAATGTTCAAGATATTATTGATGACTTGAAAGGGCGAGATTCTCCCATATAAATTTGATTTTCTCTTATTCTGTGTGAATGAAGGAGACAAATGGTAAAGCTGCCTGTAACAAGTAAGTATCTCCCCCAAAGTTAAAAGAGTGACAGAGCCAAATTCAAGGTACGTTAGAGTAAAAATGTCTGGTAACACGGAGCTTGAAACAGTTTAAGTCATAGGATGAGGGAAATAAAGATTGAGGAAGAGAGTTCAAAAGCTTGCTTGGTGAGTAGATGAAAGACTGGGAAAATTGGTCCAACCTTGGGTTAGAAAGTTAGACAGAATAATGGTGGGAATGTTTCGAAAAATGGGTGCCCCCCCCCCCCCCCCCCCACTCTACGTAATAGTAAGGCAGTTAGGTAGAGAAATTGTGCATTTCTTGATAAAAGTAAAATATTTGGCACACACATTCAAATAGTCAATATAATCAAAATTAGATATTGGGCCATCATAGGCTTACTCTACATTGGCTTTGGCAGCCCCCTTTCAATTACTTTCCATAAGAGTTCTTAAGCCCTGATTTTTGCCCCAAACTGTACACCATGGTAGAGATGTCAAACTAGTCTCAAATGACTCGTTTGGACATGGTTAACAACATATATTCAGACAATGTTTGGCTAATGTTGACTGCAGCCAGGCAAAGTCCACATGTATATGCCAATACGAAACATACCGGTAATAGTATTTCCTAAATTAATTCTCACGATCACGACCCCCGTCACTGGTTCACTATAGTTGGTCAAATACTGGCGGACCCTCGCAACAATAGTCTATAGTCTATTCGCTGTAAGTAGGCGACAAATTATTTGTAACTCAAAATGGGCTAGATCAAATTGGCTGTAAATTTCCACATCTATTGCTTGACTAACTCTTCCTAAATGGTAGAAATATTAACTCGATTACTCTAGTCGTCTTTGAGTTACAGAGGTTAGAGATAATTAGTTTTTGCCTACTTACAGCGAATAACTATAGTTTTTGCCTACTTACAGCGAATAACTATAGTTGAGGCTACATCAATAAAGATGGTGAACAATAACAGTGCCGGCACGTACCCGGGGGGTACATAAACTGATACCGGAAATTATCGGGTGCATGGCACACAAAAATACGCACAAATACTAACTGGGTGACCAGGTGTTAATTACTTAAGAACTGACTGAATAAGCATAACATGTTATTAAACAGTTAATTATGAAACTTAGCAAACAAAATAGTTACTAGTATATTAAATAGTAATTGCTAATTATTAAAAGGATTAGGCAATTAATTAAAACAGTTACACAATGAAGAAAACATACGATAGCACCTGAAGGGGTTAATTAATAAAGTGACACGAAAAAAATACTCTCCAATATATCCGTGGCACTAAATAAATCCTGGTATGATGGAATGGTGTTAAATCCAGGGGCACACGACGGGAGCTGGTCTAATAACAACCACAACCTAGAGTACAGTGATGATCTGTTCAATCCATGGGCAAGGCCATTAAAAAGGCAGGGGAGGTCATCCACACCAAGTGGAACCACGCAATGCACCACCTCATTTACTACCCAAATACACTATACCCATCTACGGTCCTTAATCTGTTCCCCATGACATCAGAAAGCAAGATATTACTCCGTAATATTGACAAATCATAAGGATATGCCTTCTATCCCTGTAAATCATAAGGATATGCCTTCTATCCCTGTAAACTACCGAACAACTTAGTTGCCTGGGCAGAGGCTCCCCTCTTCTTCGACTGACGAAGGGTATTGGGGAGTCTCTAAGTCCTCTGTAGCCCAAACTATAAGTCCTAGGGAGTTCTACTTGGTGCCATTCGATTTTTCTCGACCAGCTGCTTCTAGACATGGTCATAGATTTCATTTTCGCCCAGCCATTCGCCCAGAATCGAAAATATTTGTATCCAAAAACCTTGGGTCCGATTCACCGATTCCTTGATCACCGATTTGCCCAGGCAAATCGGTGATTTTGGTCGAATTTTGACTTGTCAATATTATTACATATTTGGATTCGTCTCGTCGTTGCGGTTCCAACGGTATATATATATTTTAATTTTACGAATTCGGGCCTAAGACGCCTTCTACTTGTATTTGTAATCGTGCTAGCAAAAACAATCATGGAACAAAAAGTGCCACAAATTAATTAATTAGGTTAGTGTTAAAACATCAAGGGGATCCGATGAATAATAAAGGAGTTACAAAATACGCCCCTCCTAATCTGAATATTAAAGTCAAGAGGAATAATGACTAGACAAATAGATCCATATATACATCAGATATATACTGTATACATAGGTTGGTTTCAGGCACAATGTATGTATGGAGATGTACCTGTATGTCTGAAAAACAATAGTTTGTCATAACTTCACAGGAGTAAGTACACGCTCCTGACAATATAATCAGTTACCTTAAATCCCTCCATTTCATGCACAGCTCATCACATAAATATATGCTTCAGCTAACTTCCCCCCATAAAAAAATAAAATAAAATAAAATATATATATATATATATATATATATATATATATATATATATATATATATATATATATACACTATATACTCTATATATTGCCATCATTATTACATTATGTTACTATTGTATATTGTTGAATGGCAATACTACTTCTTATATAAATATACTGATATAAAATGTATTCGTCTACCAGTTCTACATATAAGTACCACAACCTTAATACTTATTTAATATAAATACAATCACATAATTATAGATACAGTCTCTCTTCTTTCACCCGGTGTATTTCACCGGAATGGGCTGAGACATGAGAACATACGTTGCTAATCACTAACTAGTTTATTCGCTGGAAGTAGGCGAGAAATCATGACCTTTAACCTCTGTAACTCAAAAAAGGCTGGAACAAATGGGCTGCAAATGTCCACATCTATTCCTTGACTGACCCTTCCCAAATGGTACAAATATTAGCTCGATTACTCTAGTCGTTTTTTAGTTACAGAGGTTAGAGTTCATAATTTCTCGCCTACTCACAGCGAATAGACTATAGCAGCCAGAGGAGGCAGGTGGGAGAGTTGGGGAGAGATTGTGGGTGGAAGGTGGGGTAGACTTGGATACGACACCCCCTTCCACCTGCCCAGGGTGGAGGAGGGGAAGGAAGGCCCCATCCCTGAGCAGCTTTTAGTACGTATGAGTGTACCTCTGCCTCTTACTGCAATCCCCTACCCCCCCCCCACCTCCCCCACTCTCTCGCCCTCTCTCTTTATCTCATTCTCTCTCTCTCTCTCTCTCTCTCTCTCTCTCTCTCTCTCTCACGAAGGGTCACTAGAACTGTTGTTGCTTGATTTCCTTTGTACTCTCTCTCTCTCTCTCTCTCTCTCTCTCTCCTAACATACAATGGTTACATCAGTCAATAGCCTCTGTATTCATCTAGCTGCCAAAAAATACAATATATACATCTAATTGGCTGGCTTTTCTCCTTGTCAAATTATTGGAATACATTCAAGGACAATATTCCTGGCTTGGCTGACAAATTGTGGAGTACTAAAGCCGATATCACACGAGCGTTTTTTCCCTCAACATTTGTCCTCAACACTGGTCTGGCAGCTTATGAGGTCAACAGTTCTAATATTTCGGTCCCTTAAATTCATCTATCATCATTTTAGTTGCTGATACCAGTACTAAATAGTTATGAAATGTTGACATAAAAATTTTGATCATCAAATGTTGACTATAAAAGCTCTCGTGTGATACCGGCTTAACTGAGTAACTGGTCTGCCAGCTGCCAGTTGGGTAAGAGACGCCATGCTGCTCCAAAGACAAATGTTTATCTTTCTACAGCCTATCTCTGTTCCACAACAGCAGCCATAACAGCAACCTTAGCGACAACAACAACATTAAAGTCCATCATTCATAATCCTACGTCGTCAACAAAGGCAAAGCTACCAGTAATATCATTAGTCACACTCTCTACGACCAGACTATTGTCATTAGGGAACAATGGCCACGCTTATTATTTACATCATTGGGTAACATTTGCACATTATTAACCCCTTCAGTACCAGGGACGTCCTTTTCATCACATTCTGGAAACTATTAGACGATATTATTCAGCTTAGGAAGGACCTGTAGCAAAATTAAGGCTTCGAACTATCTCAACCAACCTTTTGAACTACCACATATCCTTCCTAAGCTGCATAATATCGTCTAAGTATAGCTAGAATATAATGTAACATACGTCGCTGGTACTCAAAGGGTTAATATTATACCGGGATGGTATTAATTGCAATGGTTTCTCTTATAATTTTTCAATCAATTTGTCAATTGAATTTCCATTTACACAAATGGTGATACATTTATGGAGTATAGAGTTATAATATATCTACCATATTGTAGAGTTCACTAACATTATCGTGTTAAAAAAGTTGGTGAGAGAGAGAGAGAGAGAGAGAGAGAGAGATTTAATTTGGCCAAATCTGAAAGAGCATCAGTATTAAACAATCATCCCATTAACTTCACACGAGTGTATCCACCACCAATGGTTCAGTGTTAACTAATAACACATCCAGTGATTTAATGTTATTAAACTGCGGCACTGATAAAATTTTAATATGTTGCTGAAAACAGATCCTGGCAATCTGGTCGCTGCTAAAATAAATCTGAATAATTTACTGGTTTACATTTCCAAAACTAATGTGGACTATACAGTATATTGTGCATGGTATCGTTGAATTACAAATACAAATAGGGGAGATGGTGGAGTGGTCTTGCCATTGTACTGGTAATCCAATGGACCCGGATTCAAATCCCGATATGTCAATGGGAAGATATTATTGGGATGGAATTTGTGCTGTACCTAGTATCAGTGCATTACCACAAAGCCCTCCGAAACGCCAAATAAATACCCTCATTGTTCCCTGATTAAATAGCACTGTATGAAGATTCCCATATTCAAAGATGCTCTATGTGCATATTTCCGCCATATTAGGGCTCATTCAGGCACTCCTGATTGATTAGGCAAGTGTCTGAATTAAATATAATATATTTATCCGAAAACTAGAAGAAAATAGCTTTAAAATGACACCAAAACGAGCTTCGTAGCTCGCGGGGTTCACTCGCAGCGCTGCCATAGACATTCGCTAAAATGAGCAATTCTCGCCAATGTCTTGCTACATTTGCCTTTGACAACACTGTATGTCTCGCGAGACTCTGACAGAGCCTTCAGTGACACGGCCACCTGTCTGGGAGACGGACGTGTGGCCTGTCGCGCTCCTGCTCCCTTTCACTCGATTTTACAGGCTTTTAGAGGCTATAAAAGCCTGTAAATGGCTGTAAATGGCGTTCGGGAACGTCTCCCGCAGGGAAATGGTTAATAGCTTCATGTATTAACATTCATATTCCTTATGTAGAGTTATTCACGTTCATATAATTTTCACTTAATCCTGTGCCTCTTGCTATCGTTTCTATAATTCTCTTTCTCTCTGGTAACTCTGCCCTGTAAATTCCTAGTCAAGGTCTATATTCTGCCAGTATTGAGTGTGGCTGTGACCCGCGGAACTCAGGCAAATGGAAAAAACAAGGCCATTCCTGATTGGAGGTTAAGCCAGTGAGGCTGTGGAAAATAGTTAATTAAATATTCATGTCTGAATGTACAGTACAGTAGCGCTAATAAGTCACGTTTCAGCTGTCATTACGTTTGGTTCGCTTTGTGCTGTATTAATGTCTGTCAGATGTTGAATAAGGTGGGTAAATGTAAGAATATGTTTGTATATCTCACTAGAAACGAATAAATAAAATTTTAGATATTGCTGATACCAATTATTGATCATAATCGAGTTGGTGGCGAGACATCACTTATTTGGCCGACTGTACAGACGCTTGCGTGCGTGAGGGATATCTATTAATTTGTGTTTGGAATTTAAACCCCATAGACAAAGATGTTCTGGGCCCTGATATACTAAAGCAAAGTCCCTTTACTCCAGACTCTTGCCCTTATTATACATAATTTATATATACTGTATTTTTTGCGTTCATTCCACCGGATACTTTTAAGTGTGGCACAAAATAGATGCAAAGTAAGAAATATATACACTGTATTTTCATATATGTAACTAATAACTAATGATGTATAATTGTCGAAGAGTTGAGAGAGAGAGAGAGAGAGAGAGAGAGAGAGAGAGAGAGAGAGAGAGAGAGAGAGAGAGAGAGAGAGAGAGAGAGAGAGAGAGAGAGAGAGAGAGAGAACCTGCCTGGAGGTGCAGGTCTTGAATCCTACTGTGCAGGAAGGCCAATTAGAGACAGTTATGGAAATGTATGAGGTTATTTGCCGCCCTACTCTGAATACTGTCTCTCGCAATGAATAACTATCTATCTATCTATCTATCTATCTATATTATACTCAGGCCCAATCCCTATAACACCACTAACAACTATAACACCACTAATTCCTTCATTATTCTATCTATCTATCTATCTATCTATATACTCAGGCCCAATCCTCACCTTTTTTTTGAGGGGGGGGGTGGACTCAAGACAGAGCCAGAATAGGGACAACAGAAAACAATGAACACACACAAAAACAAAATACAGATTCACACACATCTAGGTCATTATTGGCAAACAAATGATCACTGAATGTATTGTATTTTAAAGAGTTATTATTATATAATTTAATTTCACATTCACTAATCTAACTTTACAAACTAAGGTCCTTACTCTGTGCAAATATATAACATTTTACATTAGTCTTCATCGGTACGTATGGTGTATCTTTATTTCTGGGTATGGAATTCACCTAAAAGAACATCAGAAAAAATGCAGAAGGCCTAATGGCCCATACGAGGCAAACCCCTTCATCCCTATATACATTAGTTTTTTTGTTTTCGTACACTAAAAGTATCTGCCACTACAACCTGCTGTATCCCCTACACTTCATCTATATTATAGCTCCCTGAGAACATATCTCACTATAACCTATAATTATACTCTGCACGAGCTGTTTGTATTTACCTGCATATCTGCTATGTCGTTTATATGATATGTTAAGTCTTATTATAGGACCCTCAGTACCTGGCTAACAAGACTCACATTACCATGCACACATTTATCTCCATTAATCAACTCAACTTTGTATTCAGCAATAAACATCCCAAACACATCATAAATTAATTTATAAAGGTAGCCTACTGCAGCATCATAACAAATATTAATTCCATCCGCCTGTAATATTTGCTTTCATATTTCTCTGAACTGAACATGAAAGGGCTGGAGTGGAGCTCATTTGATTTTATAGCCAAAAGCGTATTCACTTCTCTCACTCACACAGAGAGTGAGTGAGAGTGAGAGAGAGTGAAGGTGAGATAGAGAGGGAGAGGGAATAAGCTACAGAGATACTGTTCTACCACTTTGCTCTCCATTAATACAGGTACTACAATTTACATTAACAGTTGTGGATTTAGGAGTAATGTCTTGAGTGGGTAAGAGGGGGATAGCTAGATATGAAGGGAGGAGAGGAGGGCGATATTTAGATATACAGTCTTGAAGTCTCAGTAACAATTAAAAATCCACAATCAGATGTATGTGGTTTACACACCTGTTTGTGTGTGTATTTAGTGTTGAATATACCAACTGTATTCCATTAGGTGTTTATTGGACTAAAAATAATATATATATATATATATATATATATATATATATATATATATATATATATATATATATATATATATATATATATAGAGAGAGAGAGAGAGAGAGAGAGAGAGAGAGAGATTCTGTAGTGGTTGAGGATATTTTCATAAAAGGAGGGAGTCTGAATATCAAAATGGTCTCAACAAGATTTATGGAGGAGGATTTGTGCTGGATATTTACATACTGTAGAATATATTAGGCGGAACACTAGACTGGTTACATCAGTACCAGCTTGTGTTCTGCTTCAAAACCTACTTGCTATGGGTGTATCATTATTATTATAATTATTAGTAGTAGTAGTAGTAGTAGTAGTAGTAGTAGTAGTAGTATTGGTATATTGATTATAATTAGTAGTATTTATCGAATGTCACATAGACAAAAAAAAAATCCCTGTCTTCACTTTTTATTATGAGCCCTTTGTTAAATCTTACTAATACCCCCAACCCATTCTCTCTTTATCCGTCGTCTTTCTTCCTTTCCTTCTTTGCATTTAGTTTTCTTTATTAAAATTATTTTCACTTCATAAACGTCCTCTCTTTTCTCTAGGCCAGCCCCTCTCCTCACTCATCCTTTTGTGTCCGCGTCAAAAACTTTCACCTTAATTTTTGTTTTCCATTGTTTACCTTAGGCTACCCCATTTTTCGCGTTTTCTCTTTAAGGGGGGTGACATGCCTTTTTTTCTCTCCTTTTCTCTCTTTCTCTGGCTTGTATCCATTCGGCCCCATTCAGCCTACTGTTTTAAGATGTTTACCCCCATGCAGGTGTAATTTTTTCCTTGCCAGCATATGTGTTATACATTTTTTTGACAGCAGGCTAAATTTGTACATTTTTCGATAGAAAAATTTCTCCGGCGAAGCCGGATTTCTCCATACAATGCTGGCTATATCGACACCTAGATGGGGATAAACGTTTTAAAACAGTAGGCTGAATGGGGCCGAATGGATACAAGCCAGAGAGAGAAAGAAAAGGAGAGAAAAAAGCAGGTGACCCCCTTTAGCTTTGCACCTTTCCTCCAACATTATAATCAAATATTATTTTTGGTTTGTTCTCTGCTTTATTTTCTTATTATTCCTTCCATTACGAAAGTCTTCACTAAGATTAATGTATTTAGCCGACTTAGTATCTAACTTGGAAAAATATTGTCATAGTTTTACGTTGTCAAATGAAAGTGAGTTAGTTTCCTCTGAATATGAGAAAGAGCATTATCCCATGTACTCATGTCCCACTCTCGGCTCTCGGTATTAAACACTGGAAAATTTAGGTGGTTGATATGAACACAAATGGTATCACATAATCCCAACACACACACACACACACACACACACACACACACACACACACACACACACACACACACACACACACACACACACACACACACACACACACACACACACACACACACACACACACACACACACACACACACACACACACACACACACACACACACACACACACACACACACACACACACACACACACACACATATATAACCAGGGCAGTAATGTATGTGGTGTCCAGGCAGCACAAATATTGTTATGCCTTCGTTGTGTAGCCAAAATTTAAAATATTCAGCATGATAAGAACATTTATCTATCTATTGCCTGACGCCGTGGTTTTGTTATTATTATTATTATTATTATTATTATTATTATTATTATTATTTTTATTTTTATTATTACACACACATATCATCAAATAGGAATTGGTGGAAGGGTGATTAATATAGGAGATAGATTGGTGGTGGGTTGGTCATGTCAGAATGGAAATTAAGTGTGCCCTGCCTCCCACTGATGTTATTCTCTCTCTCTCTCTCTCTCTCTCTCTCTCTCTCTCTCTCTCTCTCTCTCTCTCTCTCTCTCTCTCTCTCTCTCTCTTTCTCTCTCTCTCTCTGCAACAAACCCTCTATAATCTGTAACACATTGACTGGTTCCTTATGACCCGAAATAACGAATAATAATTGGCAACAACAGTGCTTTTCTTTCCTTTTGACAGATAATTCCTCTTTATGTTTTCATGTACGGTCTTACTTGTTAGATAGGGTGTATTTATTCAAAATAATTTGACTTGTGATGTTATCTGTATTAATTGATCTATTGTAGTATGCAGGATAGTACTTTTCCGATTGTGTTAGAATAGTGCATTATTGATCCAGACGATAGCAGGCGTAAACGGAGACTCGTATTTTACGGTATTCGCAAACACCTCGAGACCCACAGACGTTCGTTCCCGGAAATGGTGGGAGTATTTAGACCAATGTAAACACTTTTTCCTGCCAAGACGACGCCTGGTGCTTCCTTATACAGCCACGAGGCCGTGGCTTCTATCCCGGGGAGGGAAATAATATAAAGGAAAAAGAAAGCACCAAACCACTACCACCAAGCGATAGTACCACCACACCCCCGAGAAAGGAAGCTCTAACTACCACACCACCAAGATACGCCCGAGCCCGAGTCGCCTCAAACACGCCCGCACTCCCTCCAACACCCGGCAAAAATCTCATCATCACCACGAGTGATGATTAGAGAAGGAAAAGTGGAAAGTAAGACAAGGCAAGCCGAAGCTTGCATAAGTACTATACTTCCACGCGCCCTTCTTCCTCCAAGCCGCATCACCACCACGAGAGGGAAGCCGCCCCAGGGCCTCCTCCCAGCACAGCTGCCCTTCTTACCCAGCGAAGAGACACTGGGAGAAACGCCAGAAGAATTAAAACTATGACAGGCAAAGTTAAGACCTAGAACAATTGGAAAGCTCTTAAAACATACTTCACTGGAAGATAGTTTAAGAGCTGGAAGATTTGGGCTATACTAAATAAACTATTAAAGCACTGGCATATAAAGGTTTATTTAGGATTTTTAAATTTTGGCTCATCAAAGGAATTATTTATTGGATCACCATGGTGGCAACCCAATATTGATTCTTCCGCCTCGATTACTAGGAATTACTGTCGATAAGAAATAGAGAGAGAGAGAGAGAGAGAGAGAGAGAGAGAGAGAGAGAGATAGAGAGGCAGGCAAGATAACAAGATAAGTGAGGTGCTCCAGTTGGCAATAAGAGTTGAGAGGGTCGGAAGATTCTACCATATGTCAGGAAGGAGATAAGAACCTTAGTACGAGTCTACCGTATTTCTCAGATAATCGAGGAGGTGAAATATATTTCAACTTGAACATCAAGTAACCCAGCTTAGATACATTTAACATACAGCCAATATTAATATTGGGAATCCTTGCATATATATATATGCATATATGATACATATGTATTACAATCAAGAGAGATGTAGTGGAGCTAGAGGACTTTTGACAAGAATCGTAGACTTTGAATGTGCAGTGTGCAAGGGAAATCTTGTATTAAATGTCCCGCCTGTCAGTGTTCATTTCGACAGTGTAACGCTGGAGCGTGCAAATAATTTCTGCTACCTGGGCAAAAGGGTTTCCGCTGGAGGTGGCGCTGAATCTAGCTCCATTGCTAGAGTCAGAAGTGGCTGGGGAAAGTTTAGAGAGCTGTTGCCACTCCTGACCATGAGAGGGCTCCCACCCCACCTTAAAGGGAAGGTGTATACCTCATGTGTTAGGAGCGCGATGACCTATGCCTCGGAGACGTGGCTGGTTAAAGCGGAGGATATCAATAGAATGGAACGAAATGAGAAGAGAATGGTGAGATGGATGTGTGGGGTTATCTTAGGGACAGGGTATCGAGCGAAGAATTGAGAAGGCGTCTGGGCATTAGGAGTGTCAGTGAAGTGATGCGCACGAGCCGACTTGGTTGGTTTGGACATGTGGAGAGAATGGATGACAAGAACTGGGTGAAGAAATGCCGGACTGTGAACGTGGGGGGAGCTGCGCCTAGGGGTGGACCTAGAATGACGTGGGCTTGGGTACTCCGGTCCGATCTCAAAATAAAGAACTTGACAACAGAGGCAACCCTTGACAGGGCCGTCTGGAAAGCTGCCATTTAGGACGTAAGACTGTAACCACACTCTCTGTGGACAAAACGGTCTTTAAACTTGTATGTATGTATGTATGTATGTATGTATGTATGTATGTATGTATGTATGTATGTATTAAACGACTAGTGAAGATAAGAAATGGCCAAATAGTAGATAGGAAGAAAAAGGATAATAAAAGTTGGGTAAGAGAACAATCGTGGCGTGGCAGGTAATAAGCAGTAAAGAAGAGCGATACACTGAGAGACCAATATAGAGGAGTGTGGTAGTGGCGGTAACACAGATGTAACACCAAGGACAACAAAACGGATACACAACTTATATACTTACTACCGTCTTTTGTTTAACCCTTTCACACCTCAGATATGCTCCATCACTGTTCTGATTAATTATTACAATGTGATGTTTATTCTATATCATCAGATCGAAAACATTGGGCTTTCTCTGACAATACTAGAAACTTTATATATATGTGCTAATAAAATATTATATGATAAGCCAACTGATGACCGATAAATTAGAGCTATAACCATTAATGATATTATATGGGGCGGAAATGTCAGTTCGTTTGGGAGATAAAACGAGGACATCATCACCATTTGTTATATTGTTTTAGTGTTTTGTTTTCTAGTAAATTGTTTTTCTTTTTTTACGATCATTTAAGGGGGGTCACCGGCTTTTTTTATATGTATCTCCTTTTCTCTCTTTCCCTGGCTTGTATCGGGAGGGGGGTGGGGGGGGGGGGGAACCATATTTTGGGCCTAAAATCATAACTATTGCACAAATTCATAACATCTTTTTTGACTGACCGTTGCATTCACGCAACAAATGTTCGTGTGAAGTTTGGTGAAAATCCATCCAACGGTCTAGGAGGAGTTAGGGGTTAAGACGGAGGACGACGACGACGACATAGTGGTACCCACTATACGGGGGGGGGGGGGGCGGGGGCATCAAACTCTGCTTACGCAGAGTTGATAATACAACACCGAGATAATCCATAACAAACCCTATGGTAGCTTCCACTAATAACCTCAAGCCTCAACCCATCACCTAACAAGCCCCCCCCCCCCCCCCCCCCCCAGCTCCCACTAACAAATTACTGCACAACCCCAACAATTAAGGGGGGTGACAGGCTTTTTTTTCTCTCTTTTTCTTTCTTTCTCTGGCTTGTATCCATTCGGCCCCATTCAGCCTACTGTTGTAAGACGTTTATCCCCATCCAGGTGTCAATTTCTTCCTGGTGAGCGATAGCGAACCAACATTGTATGGAGTAATCTGGCTTCGCCAGAGAAATTTTTCTATCGAAAAATGTACAAATTTAGCCTGCTGTAAAAATCTTTAAACAAAATATGTTGGCTCGCTACCGCTTGCCGGGAAAAAATCGACACCTGGATGGGAGTAAACGTCTTAAAACAGTAGGCTGAATGGGGCCAAACAGATACAAGCCAGAGAAAGAGAGAAAGGGAGAGAAAAAAAGCCTGTGAACCCCCTTAAGCCAAGATATTAGCAATGAAGCCCAACAGCCAACCTGAACATTACCTTGGTCCAACAACCATGTAAACAACCATGTAAACAACCATGTAGGTAAACTGTACCACGGTTACCTTAATTAGTGCACAGACTGTAAGGCTTGTGTGGGTGTGTGTGTGTGTGTGTGTGTGTGTGTGTGTGTGTGTGTGAGAGAGAGAGAGAGAGAGAGAGATTTACATATATACACTGGCCACACAGATCTCACGATCCGAATGAGGTGGTCAGGACTTAATTCTAGTAGAGATGGCATATCCGATAGAAAAGGAAAGTTGAAGGAAAGGATAGAAAAGAAGAAGAAGAAGAAGAGAGAGAGCGATTTACATAGATTTACATATATACACTGGCCACACAGACCAATTTGAAAGCAAACTACTGCTACTAACACAAATACTACAATTCTGTGGAAGATTGGAGCCACCGAAATAACACGCGGAATCATTTTAAGCTTGGCAGTAGGCAGAATTTAATTAAATGGTTCGGTGTTTCACCCATTTCAGCTGATATTTCAGACTAAAGTTAATTGGTTTCTAGTTCCCTCTATTCTCCAATACTCATGACTTACAGCCGTATTATAGGTTATATAGAAAGTGAAGAGTGTTGCCTATTACAAATTATTTATAACCGTTGTAATATCCAACACATTCTCGTGACTGGTCCTAATTAGTTTTAGCCTCATTAGCCTCACAGCTAATTATGACATAATCATATCACAGCCTGATAATGATGAAAATGTCTTTTGCGAAACTTAGGGTCCTTTCACTTAGTTAATATGTCCTGCTATGAAGAGAGAGAGAGAGAGAGAGAGAGAGAGAGAGAGAGAGAGAGAGAGAGAGAGAGAGAGAGAGAGAGAGAGAGAGAGAGAGAGAGAGAGAGATTCCAACTCCCTCAATACCAGACGGAACCTGACCATGGAAAATATAATGACTGTAATTGGAAGTTGCCGGAAAACGTTTGGAACTTAACGTTTTGGCTGGACTTTCTGCAGATGTTACGATTCTGTATTTTAGCTTGCACTTATCATCACCCACACTTCGAAGCCGAGTTTAGTTAAGGGGAGATGAGTAGTTTTGCTGAACCCCTTTCTCCCTTGTGTTTAGCCCCATTAGTTTTGAAATCATATGACGTTCGGCCCATTAGTTGGACGATTTTAATACCTAAATTTTCTACCAAAAAATTAGCACATTTATCTTGAGAGGGAGTTTTTCTAAGTCTGAGGTAGGTCTAGCGAGGAAACTACAACATATATTAATATATGAATTAATAGAACACAAAAACATGATGTGGTAGGGTTTATATCTTATAATATTAGTATTATTATATATGTATATATATATATGTATATATATATATAGTGTTAGCTAATATCCGTATACCCTATAACTTGTTGGAATATTTAACCGTTACGAGTGTTATTATTCATGTCCAACGAATGGATGTTTATAAATATGCGTATGGAATCAAATATTAAGAGTAGGGATTTCTCGTTTATTATATTTTCTTCCTTGGGGGTCAAAATCGAAATAACACCTTTGATAATGCAAACATAATTATATAGTATATTCTCTAGGTGTAACTCGAAGGAACCCGGCCACCAGAAGCATATGGGGATTATTTCTATAATGACCCCTATATCCGAAAATTCTATAATTTCTATAATGACCCCTATATCAGAAAATGTTACCATTATGTATTGGTATGATTAAACATTTAAAACTTGCAAACTAAACAAACCAAAACTTGGACAAAGACAATATAGACAATATAAAGTGCAAGTGAAAGACGTATAGTATAAATATTGACACTGACTATACGCCGGCTCTGCTGGCAATCAGTAAGGGACTACTTATCGCTTAATGGATTCTGAGTGATGGATTATTGAGGCATAGGAAAAACTATAAATGAATATGTACAGGCTATGTATCGCTTAACCTGTCGAGCCCCACTCCAAAAATAACGTTATATAACAATGAGACCCATCCATTATTACTATTATTATTATTATTATTATATTATATTTTGTATTTATTATTAATATTATTTTATTTTATTTTTTTATTTTTGGGGGGAGGGGGGGGGGGGGCTTAAATAATAGAAAATGGTCCCAAAACACACAAAACATGCATGGGAGTACTCACCATGCCCATGTTGGTGTCTAAATGGCCCTCCACGGGTATTAAGTGCCAGCCACAGATTCGAAACTCCCGCCTCCTACCACCTGGCCAGATGACGCTATTCTGCCACGCCTCCATCATAGGCAAGCGGGAGGCGGTGTTTGTGGCTCGACCATATGTGGCATCACCACACGTAGGAAACATAATTATGAAACACTTATAATGTTTGTGAGTGTAGGTATATTTTTCTGAGTAATGTATACTTATTGTTTACTTTAATACATGGCAAAGGCGGCCTCCGCGTGTGGTGGCTGGCGGACATTGACACCACTCTCGCCATGACAATACACACGAACGCACGCACACGTGTCAGTCTGCCACAGACCCTTGCTCACTCTCGCTTTCAACTCAAGACCAAGACCAAGACTCTCGCTTTCCTTTACTGTGTTGTATAATTTAATATATATTACACCTTATATTGTTAGATAATAGTGTCCGACACTGTTATACGTAATACGGAGAGGTAATTTCACTTGTATAGTTTGTGTTCGCCACTGTGTTTATGTATCTCAACAAATATTTACCCTTAGTTTGTTTTATAGTTTCTTCTCAATATTTAAGACTCACTTTCACTTAAAAAAATACTGTTCATAACTGCATTTGTGAACTTCAATAATTATGTTCACGTATTATATTTTATAGTTTCTTACTCAAACTATTTACATATATTTAACGTCTTTAATCGCATTTTTTATAGTCACTGTGCTTAGAAGTGTTCTAGAATGTGGTAATCCTTGAAACATTGAGGAAAGCACAGCGCTAAATCACATTGTGGGCAGTAGGTCCTGGTGTCCTTTCATGTGGGGGCCCTGCGTATCATGTAGCGGCAAACATGACACTGGCTACTACAGGGTCTCTCCTTGGCGGGTGTGGCTGGAGTGAGGCGGCAGAAGTGGTGCAGGCTGACGATATACTGGTTTTTGCTGCTTTCTAGGTCTTGTTATATTCTACCCCAGGATCTCTCATGCCAGATCGATGCAGTAATTCTCCATAAGTTCACGTTCACCCGATATTCAGTGTACAGAACATGATAGTTGTACAGTGTCATGTCGAGAAGAGGGAAAAAGAGCTTGTAATGTCACCTCATCGTCTTTCTGGCGCACTCGAAAGAAGAAATGACTGCATCAGACTTGTCTACCATCCTCATGTTTACTGTAGGTTACACTCAATAACTGCAACAGGTTTCTCCACGCATTCCCCTGTTGTGCACGTGCATGGCGTCTGGTGAGTTCGAAGGCAGGTGGTGAGGACGTTTACATCTCTCATCCATGACAGCAGGAGGTCACTGTTAGCCTTCTTGTAGATGACTGAGTCTGCTTCTCTCCTGTTTGGCCGAGGGAGCATGATGTACACATCGATCCCTCTTGATGGTGCCACACATTCTGGTGTTGTGGTTGTGCAGGTAGAGGGCGAGGGAAGGGCTGTTGTACCAGTTGTCAAGGTACAGAATGTGGCCCCTTTTGGTGAAGTCCTGCATCACTATCAGCACCAGAAATATCATAGTGGCCCGCAGGCAGCAGCTCAGTTTTGCCACCCCAAACAGAGGGTCACAGGACCTGTACTTCCTGATGCCAAGATTTCTTGTCACCGCCATCAGGATGAAGATGGCCAAAAAGCAGTACATCTCCGAGTCCGTGGCGTGATACCACCGTTCCCTGTGCGGTTTAGTGTGTCTTGGGAGTTCACAATACTCTCGAAACACCAAACGAAACACCGAACTAATTTCAAAGCAGTGATTGACCAGGCCCATTGACAATGAAGTGAACTGCTGAAGTAACCCATATACAGATAAACATGATCTCTACCCTAATTTTGTCATTTATTTGTTCATATACCTGGTCAAAAGTGTTTCCTTACTTTATAGAATAATTATTTTAATTTCCGAACTTATTAAACCGGATTTGTTTCGTTCAATACCTTTACTATATTCCAACCTGATTAAAAGGTGCGGACTTATGAGATCATGAAACCCAAATATTGAGCTTAAAACGCTATTACTTTGCTAATGATGTTATATACTTATGACACTATTTATATACGAGATGAAGACAAAATTGAAAGTTCAAATTATATATAATATTCAACTGAGTAAAATATACCAGATATTGTATAAGTACATCCAATAAACGATAAAAGTGTAATTACGGAATAATATCTAGAATCCATTAACATAATTAACCCCCAACAATAATGCTAAATCAGACACCTATAATTAATATAATAATATATACATCCGTAGTATGTGACCTTAAGGGGAGGTATTTAGTTTGTTCCCTAGACCTCCATCAAGCTTAAAATTACACCCCCTTGAGTCCCTTTCAAGGTAAATTTGTAAATTTTTCGGTAGAAAAATTTCCCGGCCGAAGGCCGATTCCTCTTAAATTACAGGTTCGCTGTCGCTCGCCAGGATAAAATCGACACCTGAATGGCACGAAAGGTCTTAATATGGGGTGAAAGTTCTTAAAATCGCTAAACTAATGGAGCAAACATTTTATAATATCAAAAGCAATGGGGCTAAACATGAGGGAGAAAGGGGTCAAGAAATAAATCCCTCAAGTGGAGATCTCCCCTTAAGATGTAAAGAATAAACAAATGTAAGAAAACTGATACGAATCAAACTATAGTTAGTATATTGGTTCAGATAACGAGGGATAGTTTATATCACTCTGTTATAACTACATTATCTAACCAACATATAATATTGACGAATCTACGTGAGCCACACCAAATAAGACCGCCATACATTATTGTATATCTTGTGGTGACACTTTTATAGTCACAGTTTAAAAACCGGCCATGTAATATTTCATTTCTGTGGACAGTATCCAACAACGCTGACAGAATAATGTATTATGATATATACCGGTATATATATATATATCTGTATATATATATATATATATATATATATATATATATATATATATATATATATATATATATATAGAGAGAGAGAGAGAGAGAGAGAGAGAGAGAGAGATACACAAGGTTATTCAGTATAACTTTTCATATAATCTAGAATGTTCGCCAGACTATAATAATATCATGTTTCTCTTTAACCCTCTGGTTGAGTCTTCATTGTTGCTGTTTATTCTCAGTAAAAGTTATCTATAGAAAACAATAATTATAAATATGAATAGATTCTGAATTGATATTTCTGCAATGTATTTCAACTTCACTCCCAAAGGTATAACGAGCATCAGTGCCTCATGTAGACAATATACATACTGTGTAGTTCATTATGTGATAGTAATCATGCCCATAAGCTTTCAAATCTATCATAAAGTTATCTGAGTGTTCTCATCAATTGTTTACGTATTATTTGAAGTTTGGTATTCCGTGTTGGGTGTTTGAGGCCTCCTATGTTGCTAGGAATTGTGTAGTAACCCATTCTGTACCGGCGACGTATTATTACTTATATTTTAGCTGTATTTATACGATTTTGTGCAGTTTAAGAATGATCTGTGGTGGTGAAAAGGGTTAAGTGAGACAGTTTGAAGCGTGTTGAGGCTCTATATAAACTGAATAGAAGCGTCTAAAAGTAGCCACAATCAAATTTAAAAGACGCCACGGGTACAGAAGGGGTTAAAACGTGGCTAAATGGTTTGTGTTTTGTTTACTTTATGTGTATTCGTCTCCTGCTTGTCCTTCATCACTCTCGTATGTGTCTGTGTTCTTTGATCTCCCTTTGGGATCTTCATGTTCCCTTTCTCCCACATCCCGCTCTGCGTTTCCCTCCATTTCCTATACGTTTCCCTCTCTAATCTTGTTCCCTTTCATTTTCTCTTCCAAACTATTCCTCCCTTAAATTTATTCTAGTTTCCCATTCATCCTCTTTCTCACCTTCGGGATTTGAGATGCATATGGAGAAAACGATGAAACTCTGAGCATTCCAACTCCAGAAAGAAACCCAGGAATTTTCCCTAAATCCATGCTTCCAGAACCCTTTCCCTTTTTCGACCCTCTCTACTTTTGTTATTATTGTCTTCTTCTTCTTCTTCTTAATTTTCTTGGGGAAATCAGCGAAAGAACTTTCGGGAAGCATGGACTTAGGGAAAATCTCTGGGTTTCTTTCCGGAGTTGGAATGCTCGGATTTTCATAGTTTTCTCCATATGCATCTCAAATCCCGAAGGGGAGAGAGAGGGTGAATGGGAAACTAGATTTAACTTCAGGCAGGAAGAGTTTGGAGGAGAAAAAGAAAGGGAAAAAGCTTAGAGAGGGAAACCTTGAAAACCACTCTGGCTTAGAGTATTCCAGACAGGCTTAACTGAAAGAGAGAGAGAGAAAGACAGACATAGAGAGAGAGAGAGAGAAGAAGAGAGAGAGAGGCGTCTACGTCATCAATGACGGTGCTCCATATATCTTTGAAGCATTCCCCATGTTGTGATCAGAGTTTCCCTACTCCTAGGTTAGCTGCTACACACGGCTAACGAGTCTTTTCATCAGGGTTGCATACAATGCAGACGTGATTTGAAAATGTGAAAAAACTATTATGTTAAAAGCCAAGGGCTTATATCGAGCAGCTGCTTGGAACTACATTACCAGGAGGACACACTGAAGGAAACTGAGATGTTGTGAATAATGAGAATGGAAGATGACAGCGATGGCCAGAAGGGGAAGGAGAAGAGCGCTATTTTACATATTAAGGGGAGACTGGCCTTTTTTTATCTGTCTCTCTTTTTCTCTCTTTCTCTGGCTTGTATCCATTCGGCCCCATTCAGCCAACTGTTTTAAGACTTTTATCCCCATCCAGGTGTCGATGTCTTCCTGGCGAGCGATAGCGAGCCAGCATTCTATGGAGAAATCCGGCTTCGCCGGAGACATTTTTCTATCGAAAAATGTACAAATTTAGCTTGCTGTTACATTGTTTTCATAAATTCTTCGCTCCCCATCTGCCTCACGCTAACCTTGTATCTCTCCTGTCCGGGGGTGAGAGATATACGAGGTATGATCTGTGAATTAGTTAAAGATTTGGGAAAGAGGTTGTGACAGGGAAGATTTACGAGAGAGAGAAAGAGAGAGAGACTATTGATTTTAAGAGGGTGTTTTTTTAAGTTAGATGATACATAGGAACCATATTATTTGATATACAATATTCTCTCATAATACATTTGATATACAATATTCTCTCATAATACATTTTATATACAATATTCTCTCATAATACATTCGTCATACTATGAACCGTGACTTGTATAGTATATAGTAATATCACTAGGAGTATTTGATATTGACACATTTCCAATTATGAACTGAAGTACAATTAATAACAAGTATCATCAATATGCTTTATATACAGATCTAACAATTATGTACAGATCATGTATTGGTATGATACATATATACAAGGGCACGCCTCGAATACCTTATAAATCAGATACCAGTTTCACAAACTTAGTTTCCTACGATGATCATAATGTATTTGTACACTTATTTCATTGTTCATTATATATTTCCATAAGCAACCCAAAACAGTTGTAAACGATTACGATAGTTGATTGCTCGATTGTACAACCAAAATGTTCCTTCACAAATAGTTTTATGTCTCACTTATTGGCCACTGTCCACAACAATGAAATATTAGATGGTCGATCTTATAAACTGTGACTATAAAAGTGTCACCATAAGAATATAATATAATGTATTGTGGTATCTGTGGATGTAGTTTAATGTATTGTGGTATCTGTGGATGTAGTTTAATGTATTGTGGTATCTGTGGATGTAGTTTAACTATCGTATACTAAGTAATGGTTACGTAAATCTGAAATAATAGCCCAACATTTTTAATGTAGAGAGAGATTCTGAAATTCACTTTCGAAGTCAAGCATCGCCCTGGTAAATTGCAAACTAATACAGACAGAAAAAAAGCGAGGTGGGGTCCCTCAACCCCTAAAGCGAGGTGGGGTCCCTTAACTCCTAAAGCGAGGTGGGGTCCCTTAACCCCTAAAGCGAGGTGGGGTCCCTTAACCCCTAAAGCGAGGTGGGGTCCCTTAACCCCTAAAGCGAGGTGGGGTCCCTTAACCCCTAAAGCGAGGTGGGGTCCCTTAACCCCTAAAGCGAGGTGGGGTCCCTTAACCCCTAAAGCGAGGTGGGGTCCCTTAACCCCTAAAGCGAGGTGGGGTCCCTTAACCCCTAAAGCGAGGTGGGGTCCCTTAACCCCTAAAGCGAGGTGGGGTCCCTTAACCCCTAAAGCGAGGTGGGGTCCCTTAACCCCTAAAGCGAGGTGCGAGGTGGGGTCCCTTAACCCCTAAAGCGAGGTGGGGTCCCTTAACCCCTAAAGTGAGGTGGGATCCCTTAACCCCTAAAGCGAGGTGGGGTCCCTTAACCCCTAAATACGGGCAAAATTAGAGTGCTTAACCCATTTTATCTTTATACAAAATACTATATATAAAAACACAATATCGAACACTCCTCTTTAACTTTCTTTGTATTCCCATTCCATTGCGATGAGTTGAATTTGAGGTTTTGTGTTATTTTGTGAGTTTTTCAATATCAACGAAGCACAGTGGATGCCTGACGAGGTTGAACGGGAGTGTCCCAAGGATGTGAGCATAGCTACACTAAAAGACAAGTTTGTTTTAGTGTTTGGATAAATATTTCTTAGAATCTAATCTAAATCAATAATCTATAAGTTTTATAAATTTCACCACAACACCAAACATCGTAAATTTTCGTCTATATGATTCATTTTATGGATATACCCTATGTTATTCATATGCATTACACTCATGAGTGTGGCGTGTGTTGTCTATATCAAGTCCCCATGAGTTGGTGCGAACATAGTGATACATTACGTAATATATGAGTTTGCATGACTTACCCTGGGAGTCCGAGCACGAATGTCCAACATTTGCACCAGGAAGTGTACCGGTATATAGTCCATCACGTTAATGGAGCCCACCTCGTTTTTGTTTTCTCTTTCTCTCCCTCTCTCTTTGGCTTGTATCCATTCGGCCCCGTTCAGCCAACTGTTTTAAGAAGTTTATCCCCATCCAGGTGTCGATTTGTTCCTGGCAAGAGATAACGAGACAGCATTGTATGGAGAAATCCGGCTTCGCCGGAGACATTTTTCTATCGAAAAATGTAAAAATTTAGCTTGCTGTCAAAAAAATATATATATTTGCTGGCTCGCTACCGCTCGCCAGGAAAATATTGGCACCTGGATGGGGGTAAACGTCTTAAAACAGTTGGCTGAATGGGGCCAAATGGATACAAGCCAGGGAAAGAGAGAAAAGGAGAGAGAGATAAAAAAGCGAGGTGGGCCCCCGTTAATGGTCTCCTCTCACAGCTGGACACTACATAATTTATGCCACCGTAATGGGACAGTTTGTATGGCACCGATTTTCAACTCCATTTTACGGAGTCCTACACACATTATGCTGTATACCGGTGGAGATACTTGTTGCAGTCACCTTTGCCTGTGTCTACTTCATACACACATATGCCGTATACAGGTGGATATACTTGTTGCAGTCAGCTTTGCCTGTGTCTACTTCATACACATAGAAACAACATTCATGCAGCAATGTTGCATATCTCTCACTCTTCTACCTCTAATACAATAATCATAATTTATTTAGAGCTTTCTCAGTGCATACCTCTTCCCTTACGGAGAGAAGGGGGCATCCGCCTTTTAACACATTCCCACCCCTACTCTGTCCAACTCGCTAACCCAAGAATGAACCAATTTTCCCAGTCTTTTTTCTACTCAACATGTATGCTTTGGAACTCTTCGCCTCAATCTGGCTGTCTCCAATCTTATAACTTATACTGCTTCAAGCTCCGTGTGTCCATATATGTTGATTCAAATGTACCTTTAATTTGGCAGTTGTTTTCACTTCGTCAACTTTGGAGGGGACACTTGTCAAAGGCAGCTAAATTTGCCTTTGGTCTACGTGCATACACCTAGAAAAAATATTTAGGATAATGACAACTAATTCAAGACCTGAGTTCCACGGTGTGTGGGGTTCTTTAAACGAGCAGTTTTCTTCTGTACACAAGTTATATTCTTTCGTATGATGAGGAATATGGAAATTAAATTATGTGATTGAATCCTGGTTAAAATTTGCTCTGGATTAGTTGATTGAATAGATTAACGGAAGACTGCATATCAAATATACAGTACCCCCTTAATTCAATTACTTAGAATGACTATTCGCTCAGTGTATATCTTATAATAAAATATTGTATAACTATATACAAAATACGGATTGTTATTATTCTAAATTATATGACATGTGTGTACATAAAAACTACGGTTATTTAGTGATTCATATTTTATTGTATCGCCTATAATTATTATAGTCTTTGTCAGCATAGTTTCCAACATAAACGTCATAATATATTTGTTGGCCGAGAAAGAAAAAAATCTTGTATGAGCCAGACAGCATGCAAACGACCTATGCGAACCCCGGAAATGGCCGGATTTCCTTCTAAATCACCTGCACCCCACCACCACCATCAGCATCGTATTGCCTTTATTTGTATATATATATACTGTATATACATTTGTGTTTATATATGTGGATGAGGGAAACAAAAGGCAAAACTGCCTGTGACGAGTGCCTCCCAGAATTGAAAGAGAGACAGGGCCAAAATCATTGTATGGAGAAATCCGGCTTCGCCGGGGACTTTTTTCTTGCTGTAAACAAATAATATATATATATGCTGGCTCGCCAGGAAAATATTGAGACCTGTATTGGGGTAAATGTCCTAAAACAGTAGGCTGAATGGGGCTGAATGGATACAAGCCAAAGAGAGAGGGAGAGAAAGATACAAAAAAAAAGCGAGGTGAGACACTTTAAGAAATTTAAGATAATGATACTGTACAGATATTACAAAGGAGTACAAAGGAAATCAAGCAACAACAGGTCTAGTGACCCTTCTAGGCTACTTGTCCTCCAAAACACTGAGGATCAAGTGTCCAAACAGTGGTTTAGAGTGGGTAAGGGAACATTGGAAAGGGAACTACTGCCCTGCCACTAACGTGGCAGGACTAGGAAGTTAGTAGGGGACATATGGGTTAGTAACTGAGGGGAGGATAAAATAAAGTTATTAATTTACAAACGCAGTCAGTCGCGGGTTTGATGCGAGATATTTGTCTAGGCGGAATTTAAATGAATCAACGGTGCTGCAGTCTATAATGAAGACAAACAAGAGAATGCCTGAGGGAGAGTGAGCCCAATATTGACAGGCAGATCCTGACAGAAAACAAATAGGCAGTCAGGATGCAGCTCGAAGATAAACTAACCAAAGCCTAATGCATATTCCAATACAGAGCAAACAAACCGTTCTCTGTTTTGTTTTCCTCTCTCTCTGTTTGTAGAAGAATAGAAGCTTCAGTGTGAGTGGAGAGATCTTGCCTGCAGTTGTTTGGTTTGTAACTGATGTGTGTGTATCTGTTGCTGTCTATTATTGAATATAAACACCATGTGAGGAAGAGCACTTTATTGACAACGTTTCGCATATAGCTTCATCAATGCGAAACGTTGTCAACAAAGTGCTCTTCCTCACATGGTGTTTATTCTCATTCTGTCTACTTTTCAAAGTATATTTGTTATCAATATCTCTATTATTATTTGAAGCATGTCGATTATATATAGGTTAATTCAAGCAAAGGTAAATAAAAGGGTTGGCTAAACACAAGGTGAGCTTGCGTCGAGATAGTAAACATTATATTCGGCTACGTGAATTTGTGTTTTGTTTCTGTATGTTCATTGTTTTCTGTTGTGTTGTCATTATTCTGGCTCTGTCTCGAGTCGCCCCCGCCCCCCCCCCCCCCCCCCCCCCCCCCCCCCCCCAAAAAAAAAAAAAGGAAAAGCGGGGATTGGGCCTGAGTACATAGATAGATAGATAGACAGATAGGTTAAGATAAGGTCAATTTAGGCTTGGGGTGCTGAATCGATTCTGAATATGGGAAAGTGGCAATTTTCGCCGAACGTGACGAAAATTGAAGATTTATGATTTTGCGTTTAAGGTTTTCTTGTCGTTATGATTCATTTGTTCAAGATATTACTGAAATTCGTTATTAAAGTAATGTTCTTATTGTCAATGTGCGTGAAATGTTTGTTTGATTGTGTGTAAGAGAGAGAGAGGGAGAGAGAGATTAAAACAAATAACTATTTAAGAAAGAAATAATTAGTGAAATTTGTGTAATTAGTGAAACTTTATACCTCCATAAAGTTTAACCCAAGTGTTTTTTTCTGTCCAATAAGATAACATTGGTCCAAGGGAAACCCTAATTAAGATTGATAAGAGATTTACGAACTTTCCCTCTATGAAAAATAAATTACAACAAATATTTACTAAACTATGGGGCGAAGACTAGGGAAGTTGTGGAGGGAACTTTTTCCGATTATTAAATTTTGTTTTAGTTTTTTTAGTTTTTTATTAACGAAAATGAGGCTTAGTTTTTATTCGCAACAATTGTTAAGATACGGGATATCTATATTTGTATTTAACGGAAGACTGAATTATATATGGAGAACATGGTAGTAAAGTCATACGTATATAATGCAGTATGTAAAATTGGATGGTAAAGTTAATTAACACACTTGAAAACATTGTGAATATATAGGTAGATTTAATATTAACCTCTCTCTCTCTCTCTCTCTCTCTCTCTCTCTCTCTCTCTCTCTCTCTCTCTCTCTCTCTCTCTCTCTCTCTCTCTCTCTCTCCTACTAACTTACTTACTCAGCCAAACTACTTACCATATATTTTATTCCCAACCAATATCCAGTCGGTAGCCAGCCCTTATTCCCACAAGGGGTAGGGAGGATCAGCAAGAGACTCGAGAAAGGAAAACGAGGTGACAGGAGAAGAACACAATATAACAGTTCGCCCACAAACAGCAAGCACACAAGCATTCAGAAGCACCAATCACTCAATCACCCCCAAAATCAATGGATTCACCTCAGATGTTATATTTCTGGACAATGGCTCTCCACATCAACATCTGGGATAAAGACCTTCCAGGTTTGTCATTTAAATGGGTCCAGAGACCTTCACATGCTTTCTCTAATAAATGTCCTCCATTCATTCCTGTCATTTGCTAAGTCCTTTGCTTCAAACATTCCCATTTCACTCTTTGGCACACATTCTGACACCATATCCTACCATATTCTTTTCGGCTTACCACGCCTTCTGTTTCTGTCCACTTCACTGACAAGGGCCCCAATGTAAATACGCCTAACGGCCTTATTGTGCTATCCTTAGTTGGAATTATGCAAAGCTGGTACATGTCATATTTGAAACATGTGTTGTACCAACATTGTAAATTGCTAACTTAAATAAATATTAATACATGGGCGCACTGTGCCCTTTACAGAGCAAGAAGCTGTGCAGGGGTGAAGAACCTATGGAGACGATTGAGCACACCTAAGTTTTGAGAAGCTGTTTAAGCAAAAGGGGTAATATGATATTTCCACGAAAGTCCAGAAGAAAGAGAAACTAAGAATATATGAGAGAAGACAAAGGGTTGATTTGTGAATTGTTGAAGTATTACACTGTATATATATATATATATATATATTGAGTATATATCACAAATACACGTGAGCCACTAAATGTTTCCAATCTCTCAGTGGGGTTCGAACCGCCGACCGTCAGGACGATAGCCGACGCTTTAATAAACTATATATATATATATATATATATATATATGAAGTCAAAATATGTTCTTATTAATCTTAAGGATGTGTTGTACAGTGTTAAGTAATGCTAACAAAACATGTATCTAGCCTAGACAAAACCACAACTACTTACATCAACTTCCCTAGGAGAGACGAAGAGATACAAGGGCTCCACTGTTAAGGGGGTCACCGTTTTTTTTTTTTCTCTCCTTTTCTCTCTTTCCCTGGCTTGTATCCATTCGGCCCCATTCAGCCAACTGTTTTAAGACGTTTATCCCCATCCAGGTGTCGATTTCTTCCTGGCGAGCAATAGCGAGCCAGCATTGTATGGAGAAATCCGGCTTCGCCGGAGAAATGTTTCTATCGAAAAATGTACACATTTAGTTTGCTGTCAAAACAAAAATATATATATGCTGGCTCGCTACCGGTCGCCAGGAGAATATTGACACCTGGATGGGGGTAAACTTCTTAAAACAGTAGGCTGAATGGGGCCAAATGGATAAAAACCAAAGAGAGAGGGAGAGAAAGAGAAGAAAAGCGAGGTGGGCTCCCTTAAGCCTGATATATTATTCATGAAGTAGACACCCAGAAAAAAGCCTCCACCATATATCTTCTCTAGATGGTTATGATACTCAACAATGTACGGGAAGCTTAGGGCCGTATGTTTTTTTATTTTATTTTTTTGTGGTGTGCGTTTTAGCTTTATTTTAATCCATTCTATACCGGCGACGTCCTTTTCATCATATTCGGAACACCAGTAGATGATTTTATTCAGCTTAGGAAGGACGTCTATCAATTAAAAGGCTATACAGGTATAACGCAAATAACACCATCAACTCTACACACATCATTTCAAGAAAACTACTGCAAGATATCAGCATACACAGCGAGGAGAAACAAACAAGAGAATGGTTCGTTTACCTTGTATTTGGAATCGGCATTAGGATCTAGTTGGTTTACTTCAGCGGTGCATCCTGCTGTTTGTTTACCTAATCTGTATCTCTGAATTTCCGTATGTCTGTCTCTATTACCCAGGGATGTTCAACATAATTACCTTAATGTGTATGTGTATGTGTATGTGTATGACAGCCCACGAGTTTTTATAACTTGGGATACTTCACATAAGAACCTTTTTAGTCACTGCATCGCAGGCATATTCCTCCATTCGCATACGACTCTGCAGCCATAGTTCACAATGTTTTGGTCGCTCCAAATCTGTGAAGAAAGGGTTTATCGGAATAAAAAAGATACGTGGTGAAGAGTACCTATTCTAAACTATTAAAATCCATCAAAGTATCCCCAGTAGCTGCTCTGTGGTTGGAACAACCACATAAATTCGAGTACTTGGAACAATCCCAGAGCAAGCAAAATGTCACTATGCTTTGCGATTTTGCACTCGCTCTAACTCTAGGGAAAATTTAGTTAAAGAGGAAAGTAATATGTGTGGAAGACAGTATGAGGTATGACCTGTATGAATAATTGATATTGACATTCCTACCTCATATGTAGTATTCAAAGTGACGTGTATATATTATATGAACCTGATTTTTACTTGAATAACAGCTCCAAGCCATGAGTTGCTTGAACACACATGTATCCGATCTGAAACCTCATGACTCACTGAGACCACGAACTATAGGGTGCTTGGTTGAGTCTGGTACCTCTGACAAGTCCTCTCAGAATTACCACTTGTCACTCGTGAGAATTTTATGCTGGAAATACTAAACGTATGGGTACGTTTCTTGCACTTCTCCATTGAATTAACATGGAACGTACCCATACGTCTCCTGAGGTTTGAGTTATAAGGAGCTTGTGTGAATGTGTATGTCTGCCTCTCATTCAATTTAAAAACGGCCCACTTTTCATAAATTTGTGACAACTATACCAGGTACGAATTGAGGTTCATTTCATGTTACCGGACATAACTCATAATGTCTAACAAACACATTAGTTGCTATAATAATTAGTTACATTGTTTAGTTATTGCGAGTAGAAAAATATGAAATAGACTATAATATGTTTTGCCGAGCCCCAATTGATTATGCGACACAAAGGTATATAAAGGGTATACGGAATATTTAATGTTATCATATAAGTTTTGTCAAGCACAAATTGTTAATTTTGTATGCCTTATTATTACGAAGAGTATATTAAACACATATTTAATATATTTTATAGCACAATATGCTATTGTATATATATTGTAAATATTCTTACAAAACAATTTTGTTCTCCTTGCGTCTATTTCTGGTATTGCTCTCTCTCCGGACTTTATTACTCTATTTCTCTGAACCCGGCCTCTTTCTTTACGATGAAACATTCCCTCCGCAATTTTGAATATTCCTTTCATTCTCAGCGTTTCACATGTTCCCTTATATATATTCTGCCTTTTTCTCCTGTTATAGCTGGCCTCAATCATATTTCATTCATTGGATATGAAATGTTTTCTTGTACCATTCGGTTCAATTTTGAAATTCCATTTATGTTTATATGTGTTTATCACATGATCCCTAACTCAACTCATGCCTTTTTAACGTAAAGTTAGCTGGACAATACTTAGCGTACTATAATGCCTACTTTGTGATATGCAGAGTTGAAGTTAATCTAGACATCAGGTGGATAAGGGGTTAAGACTTAATCACAATTTTCAAGCGTTTGACTTTTACTAGTAGTGTAGTATTGTGTTGCGTAGTGTGTCAAACCCTCCTAAATATTTGTCATTCCAATTTCAGATCTGATAATGGTGTGTATTGCTATTTATGTTTTGCTTGATATTTACCTATCAACAGATTCGCTGATAATACCTGGTTCAAGTTGGACTGAAGAAGATATATAGAACTGTTGAATTGTGTCACTTTTCACATAAAGAGCTATATCTGTTGGGATGATTAAAATTAACATTTGTATATTCTGGCTAAGACCATTACTACAGTGAAGTGATTGTGTCACTTTTAGAATAATGACTTGTATGCAATTTGTGTGATATTCGCATATTGCTGTTCTCTGCTATTCTCATCCTCTGCGTGATTTATACTTTTAAGTGTTGTTCTCGTACTGCATAATACTTATATTAACTGGATTCCTTCCTAAATATGTAACACCCCGTTCTTAACATCAATCATCAATTACAAACCCCAATGTACTTGAATAAACTAATGAAAGCATATGGTCCTCCCGGGATTCGAACTCGGGACAAATATAACAGAGAGAGAGAGAGAGAGAGAGAGAGAGAGAGAGAGAGAGAGAGAGAGAGAGTGAGAGGGGGAGGGGGTGATGGGAGGGAGAGAGAGAGAACATATTGCGTGAACTCATGACCTACTCTCGACTTTCCTCTTCCATCCTCCCTTCTTGCTGGAAGTTTGCTCTCACTCATCCTGTCCTGAAGAATGGTGACTGCTCTCAACCCTCCAACTATCCTCCAATTGCTCTCATTTCTTGCATCTCCAAAGTTCTTGAATTTATACTTACGTTTATAGTGTTGAAGCATTTGTCATCCTAAAATCTTCTCTCAGATCGCCAGTATGGTTCCTTAATAAAAGGGGAGGTAGTGTTCATCATATTCTGGTTACCATTAGACGATTATCTTTAGTATATAATCCACTTTTACGACTTAAATGGGTAAATACGAACTCAATAAATCCTCTTAATAAGATAGGTCCTTTTTAAACTGCCACATAATATCTAATGATAGCCCGAATCAAAGGTAACAAGGCGTAATGGTGCTAAAGGGGTTAAAGTAAAAAGACAAAAACAAAATAAAACAAATAAATAAAAAGGAATTCGAGAAGGGGGAATCCCCGGAGTATCAGGTGTACCAGGTGTACTGCCGGACACAAAAATTATGAAGGAGGAAAAGTTGGAGTTAAGGGAGCCCACCTCGCTTTTTTTTTTCTCGCTTTCTCTCCCTTTCTCTTTGGCTTGTATCCATTTGGCTCCACTCAGCCTACTGTTTTAAGACGTTTACCCCATCCAGGTGTCAATATTTTCCTGGGGAGCGGTAGCGAGCCAGCATATATATGTTTTTGTTTTGACAACAAGCTAAATTTGTAAATTTTTCGATAGAAAAATGTGTTTGGCGAAGCCGAATTTCTCCATACACTGCTGGCTCGCTATCGCTCGCCAGGAAGAAATCGACACCTGGATGGGGATAAACGTCTTAAAACAGTTGGCAGAATTGGGTTGAATGGATACAAGCCAGGGAAAGAGAGAAAAGGGGAGAAAGATAGAAAAGGCCGGTGACCCCCCATAAATCCTTCACTGGCTGCAAGTAGTGATAACGAGAGGGAGAGAGAGAGAGGGAAAGTGTGTGTATGTGTGTGTGAGAGAGAGTGAGTGTGTGTGTAGTTGTATGTGTGTATTATGCAACTGTGTATGCTTTGTATGTGTGTGTGTGTGTGTGTGTGTGTGTGTGTGTGTACAATTGTCAAGAATGAGTATACCTTTACCGCGGCTTACATGTTTGTGCACTTCCCAGAACCTGTGTATATATTTGCTTTGTTCTCTACCCTTATATCAAAGGTACATTGAGGTAAGGATTGAGCATATCGAGCGCCAGTTTACAGTACTTGAGCTACTGTAGGTGATGAAGGGAAGAAGTTTACATATTACAAAGCACACCTGAGGAAGGCTCTAGGTGATGTACAGTACACGACAAACTCGAAGGAGTCTCAGAATGGGAAATTCCCAATATAAAAGCTAGAGACAGGCTACGGGTCTTGCGATTAGACCACCATAATGTACTGTAAAGGCCTTGAGACGGGAAGTAGAGCTGAAGGTGCAACTAGATTCCCATAATCTCAACAAGGCGGCTCAAGAAGTAAAAATCGGTTAAGCTCTGGTTTAGGCTTGCCCTGCGGAAGTGAGAAAGCACTGCGTTATTCATAGCACCTCCAGTATCAAAGAGTTACTTATTTAAATAAAGAGAGTCCTTGAAGCATTTGATGAACGAACAATTGTCTTTGAAAGTGCCATGATGCAATATTATTAAACTACTTTCTCTCTCTATCTGACTTGCTATAATGTAAACCTTATGCTTACATTAATGATTCATTGATCTATCCATTGTAAATACCAATACCCAAACCATCAAAACATTACTCCTACTGATACCAACTTTTATAACTGTAACAGTCCAGTCGGCAGTACTTCTTCGATTTCCCATGGAATTATTTTTGTTTCCGTGGACGGGGACCCTCGGAGTGTGCAGAGCGCATACAAATTATGGTTTACTCAGGCTTGCTCTACTGCTGTCCGCAATAAGGAGAAAGCATTCAAATGGTATCGTTGCCTTCAAACTCAAGAATCTCGTCCTTCATAATTAGGTTTCTGCCCGGAATCAAGCCAACTCTGTTCTTCGACTAGCCAAAAACTTTTTCATCAATAAAAAAAAAATCTGAACTTTCTAACTCTAGCTCTTCCCAAGCATTCTGGCATCTAGCAAAAAACCTCTCCAACATTTTTACTTCCTCGTCTTTCCCGCCTCTTTTCCACTCTGATGGCACTACCGTCACTTCTTCCTCTGGCAAAGCTGAACTCCTCGCTGAAACTTTCACTAAAAACTCCACATTGGATAATTCCGGTACTATTCTTTCCTCTCCACCCCTCTCTCTTTTACTTATGCCTAATATCATAATATCTTCTATGGATGTACTTTCTGCTCTCTCTGGGCTAAATACTAAGAAGACATACAGACCGGATGATGTTTCTCCTCTTGTTGTACTAAAAAACTGTTCTTCTGTGCTGACTCCCTGCCTAGGCAAACTCTTTCGTCTCTGCCTTTCCTCTAACGTCTCTCCTTCTTGCTGGAAGTTTGCTCTTATTCAGCCTGTCCTAAAGAAGGGTGACCGCTTTCAACCCTCCAAATATCATCCAATTGCTCTAATTTTTTGCATCTCTAAAGTTTTGGAAACTATTCTTAACTCAAAATTTCTTAAGCATTTATCTTCTCATAATCTACTTTCACATCACCAGTATGCTTTCTTTACCCCTCCTCACCCGGATGGCCTATATAGCTCCATATCGAGCTTTCTCCATAGCACACGGCTGGCCTACATAGCTCCATATCCTTATTTCATGGCTTAAACCCACTTAATGCCGCACTAGAGAAAGTTTTGTTGTCTTAGCGGATGGTCTGTATACCCAACAAGAACAAGAAACACATAACCAGTCAGTCATGTGACTCCTGCTTGCATGCAGGCCTAACAAAAGCTTATATTGCTTTTCCTGAGTCCCAAACGATGCATGAAAGCAGACGACAGGGACTTAGGAATGGTTACAATAGTGAAATAAATAATCAATATAATCAATAATATTACATAACACATAATCAATAATCAATTGTTGTGTTATCGCCATGCTTTCTTTTTCTCTCACTACATTCTTTCTTCCGAAAAAAGTTTCCCCAGCCGTGCAATACCAAACTAAGAAATACGAGCTGGAATATCTAAATCCGTTGAGGTGGTGAAGGCGGTGAGGCAAGAACTATTGGAGAGAGAGAGAGAGAGAGAGAGAGAGAGAGAGAGAGAGAGAGGCAGGTTCACAATAGGTGAATCTATGAAGTACAATTTTGATTTTAACGGATACCAATTAGTTAAATATTCATGAAGGTGTGTTTGGTAGACGAGTGATGATCAGTGTTCTCATTAGGCATACTGATATTGACTTTTTTTCTATTTTTTCTATGGGTATGAAGAAGACAAAAGGCAGGTTCCCTGTAACGAGTGTCTCCCCCAAAGCCGAAAGAGTGACAGGGCCGAATTCACGGGACGTTGGGATCAAAATGACGGGACACACGAAGTTTAAAGCAGTTTAAATCATAGTAGAAGATATTAGGCATAAGTAAAAGAGAGGGGGGTGGAGAGGAAAGAATAGTACCGGAATTATCCAATGTGGAGTTTTTAGTGAAAGTTTGAGCGAGGAGTTCAGCTTTGTCAGAGGAAGAAGTGACGGTAGTGCCGTCAGAGTGGAAAAGAGGAGGGAAAGACGAGGAAGTAAAATTGTTGGAGAGGTTCTTTGCTAGATACCAGAATGCTTGGGAAGAGCTAGAGTTGGAAAGTTCAGAACATTTGTTATTGATGATAGAGTTTTTGGCTAGTCGATGAACAGATTTGGCTTTATTCTACGTAAAAGGCAACAGAAAGCATGACTCCCTGTAGCTACTGTTCCTGTTGATTAAACAAGTAAACTAAAGCCATATTCAAGGAAAAATATAGTCAATATTCCGGGGCACACGAAGTTTGAAGGTGTTTAAATCATAGGAAGTAGAAAAGTTAGATGAAGTAAGAGAGTTGCAGAGTTTACTGATGTAGAGGAAGTGGGGCTGAGAACCGGGTTGCTCTTGGATTTTACAAAAATATACATATAAATAATTATATATATATATATATATATATATATATATATATATATATATATATATATATATATATATATATATATAGATAATATATATATATATATATATACTGTATATATATATATATATATATATATATATATATATATATATATATATATATATATATATATATATATATATATATATGTGTGCAATATATATATATATATATATATATATATATATATATATATATATATATATATATTTTTTTTTTTTGTATATATATATATAGTATACAGTATATATATATATATATATATATATATATTAGAAATAAGTTCAGATTGCCTCCCAGGGACCGTAAGCTATGTGCAGTCAGTATATATATGTAGCTCTTAGTAACTGACACACACACACAAACACATTATCTCTCTCTCTCTCTCTCTCTCTCTCTCTCTCTCTCTTTCCTTTCTTTCCCTCCCTCGATCGACCTTCATCCTCTTCCCTCACCCTGGACTTCCCATCAACACCAAAAGCGTTTTAGCCACCATAAATACTCGGGAAAATTGCTGCACCCCCTCTTTTATCCTCTGCTACCCTGCAATAAAGACTAACCTTGGTCTGTGACCATTTGGGAAACCTCCATCTCATGTTTGATCTATCCAATGGAGATACGCCTAACGGCCTTATTGGGCTATCCTTAGTTGGAATTATGCAGAGCTGGTACATGTCATATTTGTAACATATTATGTGGTAACAACATTGTAAAATGCTAACTGAATAAATATTATTATTATTATTATTATTATTATTATTATTATTATTATTATTATTATTATTATTATTATTATTATTATTATTATTATTATTATTATTATTATTATTATTATTATTTATTATTATTATTATTATTATTATTATTATTATCTATATACTCAGGCCCAATCCCCACTTTTCCTTTTTTTTATTTGTTATTTTTTTTTTTTTTTGAGGTGGTGGTGGGGGGGGGGGGGACTCAAGACAGAGCCAGAATAGGGACAACACAAAACACAAATTTAGAATACAAAATGTGCAAAACAATCGAACCAAAACCATAAACCGCACAACATAAAAACTAACGAACTTATATAAATCACTGCGTGGAAATATCGTATTAAACACAGTTAACCTTTTCACCTTCGATATATTGTTTACATTCCATCCTCTAGACTTCCTATTTCGAACAACCATATGAATTCAAAGCTATACACACCTTTGTCTTAACTCATTCAGTACCAGGGACGTTATTTTCATCATATTCTGTCAATGTTTATTCAACTTAGGAAGGACCTCTAACAATAAAAAAAGGCTTCAGACTATCTCCACCAACCGTTTTAACTGCCATAGATCCTTTTTATGCTGCGTAATATCGTCTAAATATAGCTAGAATATAATATAACACACGTCGCTGGTAGTCAAAGGGTTAATGCCCCATAAAACATTTCCTCACTCAAGTTTTTCCCTGTCGCTGCAGTCATTGTGTTTGTATTGTACCATTCCTCACCTCCCCCTTGTAATAGTTTAGTGTTTCCCCTCACACATGTTCACTCTTCCTTTCATATGTATCTACCTTATCTACTCCTTATCATCTCTCTCTCTCTCTCTCTCTCTCTCTCTCTCTCTCTCTCTCTCTCTCTCTCTCTCTCTCTCTCTCTCTCTCTCATGGTGTTTTTATTGTACCATTCCTCACCTCCCCCTTGTAGCAGTTTAGTGTTTCCCCTCACACACATTCACTCTGCCTTTCATATCCTTCATAACGTAGCCTTTCACACAATACTGTTCTGTCTCTTTGTAGCTTCCTATATATTTGTGGAACCAGTACTCCTGCAACAGAAAGCCATTTTCATTGTTCCTTTGTCAACACATAGTCAGTATTCCCATTGTCCATTTCATTCTACCAACAATACTGTAGTAACTAAAAATATTGTCTTACTTTCCAAGCACCATGGCCCCAGCTAAGATCAATAGCGTTCTTCACTAAGCTGCCTGTCCCTCTGACACAGTTACATTACTTTGTGCTGTAATAATAATAATAATAATAATAATATTTATTCAGTTGGCAATTTACAGAGTTGGTACCACATAGTATGTTACATCTATGACATGTACCAGCCTTGCATAATTCCAACTAAGGATAGCCCAATAAAGCCGTTAGGCGTATTTCCATTGGGGTCCTTGTGGGATTAGGTTAGCTGGGGAAATGGGGAGGATAAAGAAATAGATACTTTAGAGAAAGTATTTCTAGGGGGTTATTTTAAGATACCTTACATCCTATAGTAAATATCAGTAATCCGTAATCAGTAATCATTTCAGTTTGGTTTGTCTATCTCTTATGTCGTATTTAGTAGTAGACATAAGCTTGGTGCTCCCTTCTCGCAGCTGTCCTGTTCAGGTGTTCCTTCAGGCTACGTCTGAAGGAATACAGTGTTCTCTTTTCACGGACTGACTGAGGTAGGTCGTTCCAGTCTTTGATGGCAGTGAAGAAGAATGTTTGCTTACCCTGTCCTTGGATTCTCGGGACCTTAAAATTAAACATCCTGTTTCTTGTATTATGTCCACTCCTCTCATTTGCTTTAACAAAATCATTCTTTAGATACTCTGGAGCTCTGTCATAGAAAATTTTGAAGGCATTAGTGAGCCTGATTTGTTTGGCCCTGTCAGAGACATTGTGGCATACCTAGTGACTGAAGTTGTTCCTGGCCAACATGTGATCTGGGTCCTAGGTTCAGCATGAACCTAACCATTTTATTTTGAGTGACCTGAAGTTTGTGCTGTGCTGATTTAGATGTTGCAGAGTACCAGATCCCACCTGTCTATACAGGTATTTTATACGTGCTCTACACTTACTCAGGATAGATTCCAAAATTGTTTCACCTGACAAACTCGTGTCCAGTTTTAGTCCGAGATAGTAATTTGTTTCTCCTCCTTTGAAATGCTAGGAACCTATGTGCTTTTGAAATAATCATTGTTGATTTGTTTTTATTATAAATATAACTTTTCTGTGGGCGTCTTTCTGTATCTCTCTGTATACAGTATATACTGTACGTGTGTGTGTGTGTGTTTCAAGTAGACAAATATTTCCATCCTATATTGTACCTGCGTCAAGTGATGGAGGTTATTGATTTACTGCTACATATTACTAATGTCATAGATATAGATCAAAGAGTCAAAACAAAGCAATTTTGATATACCGCCTTTTATGTATAGATTATGTACACTCGGATACCATAGTCTCTAGCCCACCCCACTCTGGCACGAGGTGAGGCCAGGACCCTTTCTGGACGGTGGCCCACAGTGATAGTTATGGCTGGGATTTGTGAGACAGATAAACGCACACACGAACACAGCGTGAAGCATTTGGGACAGGATTCGAAGTCTTCAAATGCTTCACACTGTGCTCGTTTGTGTGTTGCCCTCTCTCTCTCAAACCCCACCCCTCACCATCACTGTGGGCCGCCATCCAGAAAGGGTCCTGGCCTCACCTTTTGCCAGAGTGGGGTGGGCTAGAGACTATGGTATCCGAGTGTACATAATATTAGCAAAAGCTAGAGTTCTGACTTATAGCAACACCCTAAATTGACCATTACTGAATATACATCTGCATACCTGTAACTGTACTAGCATTTTGAAAACCGAGAGAGTTGGTCCTATCCAGAGTGAGGTTTGGCATCCTCTACCCAACCTTAGCCGTTTCTGTCTGTCTCTATTACTGTCCTACTTTTCCTTCTGGGGGCAGGGGGCTAGGAATCTTCCTCCCCTTGTAAAATTCACCTACTAGACGAGACAGAGTAGGGGCGAGAGGGAGATCAGGTAGTTATCCACTCACCAAGTATGTTATAGTTGTTAAATTGGTACTGGAACTGCTAAGGGAACAAACTTCCAGTTATGTGTTACTAATGTTCAATAGTAGAACACACTATTAGTGTTAGAATATTCTCATTGGTTAGAGATTTAGACAGAATGGGGATGGGAATGTGTTAAAAGGCATGTGCCACCTACTCTTAACATGAGAAACTTCTGAAGAACACTGATTATTGTAATGGCCTCATCCTCGGAACTGCTCTTGTAGAAGTAGAGGTAAGAGAGCTTTCTGGCAGCCCCTCTTTGCCTCCATCGGATGCCACTGCCAGGAGGGCTGGTTGTGTCATTAGGGTGCGCAGGAGAGGCACATGTAGGCTTCATGGTAAGTGTGTATGTACCGAGTGTGTGAGGTCGAGCAGAGCGTGTCTTGGGGGGATATCAAGAGTTGCCATGTAGGCCTATTCCCAAACCAATTTGTAGCTGCCTTGGCCTACGCCCGTGGTTTTGGTACAAGTTTCAATAATCATCTTCTGGTAGGAACGTCACAGCCCTCCAGTAAAACATTACGAGAGTAATGTTGCAGCTGCCAGGTTAACTTCCTTATAAATTATTGAGATGTCAAAATATGAATAGATCGACATTTCTTTCAGATTATACAAAAACTTATTTCTAATTGGACTCTTACGATACTTTGACATGATATATCGTTTCACTTTATCGTAGCAGCACTTCAATTGATTGCCAACATGTATGTAAATCGAGCCCCCACCCCTCTCTAGCCAATTCGGCTGTAGAAAGAGGGAAGCTTTTTCAGGATCTTGGAAACAGGGTATCTAAATTGGAAAGGACTGGTACGTGGGAGGGACCGGGGGGTACAGTCATACAGAGGTCTTTTAACACCTTTCTGTAAATTCAACACGAAAAAAGCTCCATACAACCATACAGTCATGCAATCTGTAGGTATTTAATGTATGCTTGACCCACTGATATGTGTAATGGATAGTAGGTAGCTATCATCTCAAATAAGGATAATGAATAACAATGAATAGGTTCCTCCATATATTAATGTGTAAGGGAATAGGTATTCTTTAACATGTGATATATAATTATGGGACTATATTATCGCTAGGTAATGGGTGACGTGTCTGGCCCTTTGTATGTGAATATGATAATAAATAGTTGTGTTTAGGGAGAGTAATGTATTAGATACAGTATGTTACCTGCCATAGCAAACAAGAGAGTGTCTATTCTGTCATGATTTGTCAAATATGAAAAACTTAATCACGTTGCCTCTAAGTCACGTTCTGCAAAAGAGGTATTACGTGCACACTCAATGGTCAAAGTATGTCACATTTTACAAGCTTCTCACAGCAAGTGGATATGCTTCGTCGTTAACTCAGCACTTGCCTAAAGGCTCATTTACACGATCAGTTTTGGAGCACGGTGTCGAATCATAGCATGGTATCAATAGTGAACTTAAAAACAGATCGTGCAGACAACCTTGGGAAGCGCAGAGATCACTAGCGGATAATACTGTCGTATTCAACATTATGGACGTCCAGTGCTCTCACTCTACCGACAAGTGGTATGATTCCATTTCAAATCACGGAAACTTCAGTGTAACTTACAATGTCTCAATCCGTGTGCTGCTCAAGATCTTGTCCCTAACTTTCTAAAATTTAAGCTCACCAACAACAATCTTAAACATTCCCTCGTCTATCGTCTATCGTAATAAACTCAACTCCCTTATAAATTAATTGGAAATTTATGTATAATGGCTAGTGTTACTTATTTCTATAGCTTCAGGAACTAGTATAGCAAGGCCAGTCCTTATTGATCATGGCCCCATTCTATGTTCTTTCCTCTCACTAAAACATTACGCTTTCCATAATGCAGTTGGGTCTGAGTACATGATTAGATTGATATCCAAAATTCGAAAATGGATATTAATTGTGATCGTATACTCAACCTTTAACTGTGTTGGTGGTGTAATGGTTTAGGTGCTTATGTTCTGGGAGTGGTGTCCCGAGTTCGCATCCTGGGAGGACCGTATGTTTTCATTAGTTTATTCAAGTACATTGGGGTTTGTAATTGATGATTAATGTTAAGAACGGGGTGTTACTTATTTAGATATAGGCCTATAAGAGCTATTATGAATTGTGAAAAATTAAGAGATATTGAGTACTGCAAGCGGTAGCCTATATATATTAGAAACTATATAGTTTGGTGATGGGCTGGTCTATCAGAGTGAGAACTGAGTGATCTCTGCCATACCCATAGCTTACTCTGACTGTTCCTTTTACTTATATATTTTCTAGATCTCAAGTGACGGCGTCTCTTCCGTGGATTGACCTCCCAATCTACCAAGATTGGAAGCCAAAGCGTCACATTTTTCCTTTTGCCCCTCAACTTTCTCTTCATAATTGCTGAGGGGCACAGGGCCCTGGGTGGGGCTTTGGTTTCCCGGGCGTTTCTGCACCCTCCTCAGCTCGCCGCCATGGGAGTGGCTTCGGTCACCCAGGCTTTATTGTGGTCGGCAGGGAGGGTTCTGTGGGGGCGCTCGGTTATGGCCTTGGCCTTGCTCGGGGCCTTGGGGCTGTTCGGCCAGGCAGCTTGGGGAACAACAACAACAACTATATAGTTATAGCTCGAATATAACCGTTTTCTAAAGAACGGTACATTATCTAGTGAGGGGTATAAACTGTATAGTTACTGTTCGAAATTAACCGTTCTCTATTGGTGAGTGCTTGTCGTTAGATGGGGTAAATATCAGGGCCCTACAACCAAAACCAGAGAGTCACTTCACCTTATTAGATACTTCTTGGTTCACAGGCTCGTCTAGCTTCACACTCAGAAATAATCTTAATAAACGTCTAAATTATTTTTTCCTCAAGTATATGTACGTTTAATTAAAAAAAAACATACAATTCGGAAATTCTTTAAAGTTAAAGCCCAAATTCCGTTAGATATTAACTTGTCTCATATATATAAATTAACGTGTGATTGCTGTAAGGCTTCGTACATTGGGAAAACAAAGAGAAGAGTCGGATTGCGGAACACCTTGGTAGCTCAGCTCGTACGGGTTCACAAATCACTAAGACACCTTTTTCTGCCATGAGAGAGTATTCTTTGAACAATCATCATCCATTCTCGGCCGCAATGTTTTCAGTTCTTGCTAGTAATCCGTGGGTGCACGATATGGCTATAATGGAATCTCTAGGAATTTACCTGCATAAGCTCGAGATCGGTACACACGAGTCTTCAGCACAGCAGCTCTTGTGACTTTCGGTACTAAGGTGTGTGATCTGTGTTTTACTTCTTATTCTCCTTT
>CM064580.1:50513572-50604190 GCA_032716605.1 Paralithodes platypus
GCCTTTTTACCTTTAGATTAGCTGGTTTTAGGTAGTTTAAGAAGGACCTAATTACTAAGAATGTTTTTTGAGATGGTATTTACGCATTTGAGTCGTATAGGTAGATTACAAACTTAAGGGAGGTTTCTAGTTTGTTTCCTACTCCTCCAGCAATCTTAAAATGTCACCCCCTTGACCCCCTTTCAACATAAATTTGTACATTTTTCGGTAGAAAAATGTCCCGGCCGAAGGCCGATTACTCTTAAATTACAGGCTCGCTATCGCTCGCCAGGATAAAATCGACACCTAAATGGCACGAAAGGTCTTAAAATTGACAGAATGGGGCGGAAATTCTTATAAATCACCAAACTAATGGGGCAAACGTCTTAAAATCTCAAAAGCAATGGGGCTAGACATGAGGGAGAAAGGGGTCAAGAAAAAAGTCCCTCAAGTGGAAATCTCCCCGAAAATAGTCAAATGTTAACCAGAATACGATGAACATTACGTAATGGTGGTGTGAAGGGGTTGTGAGTTTCTATCCATGTATTGTACGTTCAGTTTGGATTAATCATGTATCTAGGTTATCATCTTTAAAATCTCAAAATATGGATAAGTTAAGTAACACCCCGTTCTTAACATTAACTAATGAAAGCATTTGGTCCTCCCGGGATTCGAACTCGGGACACCACACACCCAGAACATAATTATGCACCTAAACCATTACACCATCAACACAGGTTTAAATATGCATATAACTTTAAAACTGGTCTTATTGTGTGTGTGTGTGTGTGTGTGTGTGTGTGTGTTTGATTTCAAGAGGGGTCACATTACAAGGTAGCTTAAGGGGAGACAGACCGTTTTTCTGGACCCCCTTCTCCCTAATGTTTAGCCCCACTAGTTTTGACATCTTAAGACGTTGGTTCCATTAGTTTGGGGATTTTATGACCTTTCACCCCATTTCTTTGTCAATAATAGGACCATTCGTGCCATTTAGGTGTCGATTTTTTTCTGGCGAGCGATAGCGAGCCTGTAATTTTAGGAAGTATCGGAAGAATCGGGACATTTTTCTACCGACAAAATTACAAATCTATCTTGAAGGGGGGTCTAAGGGGTGTTTTTCTAAGTTTGATGGAGGTCTAGGGAAGAAACTAAAAAATATATATGAATAAATGAATTGATAGACCAAACAAACAGCCACAGTCCCTTTAATAAGACTGTAATTGATAGACCAAACAAACAGCCACAGTCCCCTTAATTGACGTTTTTGTTTACCGAGGTAGTTGTGACGATGAAGAATAACTTTGACCCCGCCAGTACACAATTTTAGAACTAATAACACTGAGTCAAGCAGAGATAACCTACATTATCAAAGTTTTGGAGCGTCATTGATTGTCTGACTGTTGCAATGTTGGCTGCAAGAGAGAGAGAGAGAGAGAGAGAGAGAGAGAGAGAGAGAGAATCAATCAATTACAAACACTTCGGTGAATCCATAACACATGTGATAATTCGTCTCATGGTCAGTTTTTCTTTATCGTGCACACTGTTCCAAATCAAAATAAAGCACCATGATCATTCCCCTTGATAACTTTCCTAGGGATACTAATTAAAGGTTAATCATGCCTCGAACTAGAGCAGATGTATTATACAATTCTATATTATTTTCACATCTTATATATATATATATATATATATATTGCCTAGTTTATTCAACTTGCTTCTAACAACCAATTAAATGGTATGCCATTTTAGTTCCTACTTACTTAATTTACATAATATTATATAAAGTTTCATAGTTTGTGTGTTTGGGTCCTTCTAGACTTCATAGAAAACACACATACACACAGTTTATAGACAGACATCTCAACCAGAGCCAACTCAACCTGCTAGGGTAGCTTAATTTAGTATCCTTCGTAAAATATTATAAGTGCAACAACATGTGTTTGATATGGAGTTTGTACATGGTGTAAAGTCAGGAAAGTTCTATTCCATCTGTCTTTCCTCTTACATCTTCCCTAATTGCTGAAAGTTTGCTCCAACTCGAGCTGTCCCAAAGGAGGATTACCACTCTCATCCCTCCAACTATCGTCCAATTGCTCTCATTTCTTGCATCTCTAAACCAACCAACCAACCAACTTCACATCTAAACTGAATTAATGAAATCAACAAATACATGTGGCACTCCGAGGACTCGAACCCGGGATACTCACATCGAAATTCTGCGCACTATGCATTACGCTATCAAGACAGTTATATATTCAAATGCTTGTATGCGATTTGTCCCATAGTCTACTTTCAGATCGCCAGTATAGTTTCCTTAAGGGCCGCTCTACAGATGATCTCCTATCCCATCTTACTAACTCTCGGTCATCTTCCTTTTGGGACTTCGGTGAGAACATTTCTATTGCACAAGATATACCTAAAGCCTTCGATATGATACAGTCTCGCACAAATCCCTTATTTATAAACTACCATCCTTCGATTTCTATCCCTCTATTTGTGCCTTTATCTTCAATTTCCTCTCTGACCGTTCTATAGCCATGGTTGTGGACGGCCATCACTTACTGACGACTCTACATTACACTATTTAACTAACCTTCCACAACAACACTCGCAGCAGGAACCCCAAAACTCACGTAAAGAGGCCATAAAGCACTTATCTTCTGATCTGCCTACTATCTGTAAATGGGGCAGAGAAAACCTTGTTACTTTCAATGCTTTCAAGACTCAAAATCTCCATCTGTCTACTCGTCGCCCCCTACCAGAAAACTATGACCTACTCTTCAACAACATACAATTTAACCCTTCATCTTCTCCTAATATTCTTTGTCTCTGTTTGTGTTCTGATCTCTCATGGAAAGATCATATTACCACTCTTGCTAAAACAGCTTCCCAGAAGCTGGGTGTGTTCACCCGCCTCCGGGGGTTCTTTACCCCTGCGCAGATTCTTGCTCTGTACAGGGGCACAGTGCGTCCATGTATTGAGTAATGTTCACACGTGTGGGGAGGATCCTCTCACACAGCACTTGTAGGCAAAGTAGAAATGAAAGCCTTCCGTCTCATTAACGTACTGTATATACTTTATGACTGGATCTCACCCTTTAGTGTGTGTATGTGTGTACAAAGGAATACAATGTGCGTGAGTGTGTGTATGTGTGTACAAAGGAATACAATGTGCGTGAGTGTGTGTTTTATATATTTTAGAGTTAATATATATATATATATATATATATGGAACAAGACCTCACGGGCTTCACCGTGTTGAGCGGTGGAATGTACAGGCTCTCAGCCTATGCCCGAGAGGGAGTAGTTGGAATATAGAAAAAAAAAAAAAAAAAAAAAAAATATATATATATATATATAATATATATATATATATATATATATATATATATATATATATATATATACATTATATACTGTATATGATCATTGGATCATTGGGTTGGGTTGGATAGGGTTGATCATTAGATTATTGGATTGGTGTCGGTGTTTTATCACAAGCATGTTATCCATACAGTTTCCCAATGTTACTATGTTTTTTTGTTTTGTTTTTTCTATGTGAGTGAGGGAGACAAAAGGCAGATAGTATGAAGTAAAAGGGATCACAATCTGTCTCACTCCACTACCATCCCAGAAGAAGAAAGGCGACCCACAATAACCTTGGTATCATTTGTCAGTGGTCCAGGGATCCATTATCCCGGGTCCTTCACGTAACAACCTTCTTAGGGAACCAATGACACGGATTGATCACACGGTTACATACACGAAAACTCTCTCGCTTTTTTTCTCTTTCTCTCCCTCTCTCTTTGGCTTGTATCCATTCGGTCCCATTCAGCCTACTGTTTTAAGACGTTTGCCACCATCCAGGTGTCAATATTTTCCTGGCGAGCGGTAGCGAGCCAGCATATATATATTTGTGTTCTGACAGCAAGCTAAATTTGTACATTTTTCGATAGAAAAATTTCTCCGGCAAAGCCGGATTTCTCCATACAAACATTATAGTTTTCAGTAATCGTTGTTAGTTTTTTTGGACCTTACAATATAATATACCATCCCACCCCGCTCCAATTTGTATGGTCCATCCGCAGCACATGCCAATATAGGTTCCATGTTCCCCCAGAGGCTGACAAAGCTTCCCTGTACCTTCAACAAAACTGTGGCGGTGGAAATATATATATATATACGTGGATGTATAACCAATTATATATATATATATATATATATATATATATACGTGGATGTATAACCAATTCCACGGTTGCTGGGTAGAAGGGAAACAAAAATACGTTTGAACAAGCCTGAAAGCCCTAAAAGGCATATGTAATGTGCATTCTTTTACACTGATGAGTATTTGAACAGTAACATTAAACACGCATAAATTACATGTAACACCTCTCTTTCTTGTCTTCCCCATACATCTACAGTATATTAGTGACCCAATATAACCTTAGAGCGATATGATGTATATATATATATATATATATATATATATATATATATATATATTATATATATATATATATATATATAATATATATATATATATATATATATATATATATATATATATATATATATATATATATATATATATATATATATATATATATATATATATATATATATATATATATATATATATATGTATATATATATATGTATGTATGTATGTATATTAAGGAGTATATCAGACAGGCAGAGGTGGTCTATCTATCTATCTATCTTATCTATTGCCTGACACCGTGATCCCCGAAGGGGTGGCCACGAACTAAACGCCCCCATGCACCTCTGTCCCCAGTCAGTCGACGCCCCTCCTCCCAACCAGCACCGCCTTTATTCTTATACTTCTTCACTCCATCCTTCTACCTCTCTCTCGGTTTACCTCTCCCTCTCAGTCCTTCCGCCTCGCTCTCGTACACCCTCGTAGTCATGCTCTTGCTTCCCATACGTTCCATATGGCCGAACCATCTCAAGATGTTCCTTTTCAGACTTTCCAGCACATCTACCTCCACACCACACCTCCCTCTTACTTCCTCATTCGTCTGTCTATCACTCCATGTAAGTCCGCATGCACTTCTCAAGTACCGGTAACTAATTTCCACCCCTCTCTGTATTTCTTAGTTTTCTCCCTAGACCTCCATCAAGCTTAGAAAAACATCCCCTAGACCCCCCTTCAAGATAAATGTGTACATTTTTCGGTAGAAGAATGTCCCGGCCGAAGGCCGATTCCTCTTAAAATTTCAGGCTCGCTTTCACTCGCCAGGAAATAATTAACACCTAAATGACACGAAAGGTGAAAGCGAAATGGGGCAATAGGTGTTAAAATCGCCAAACTAATGGTCTGAATTTGTTCACCAACGTCCATGCTTCACTTCGCAGAGGTGGTGCCATAACATAATATACGAACTGGTCCATTACTGTGGGGTGATATATTTCACGTTCAGTCCGGAGTGGAGACCATTAGCGTGATGGACTGAACATTCCCTGGCCTGAATTTTGACCGCTTAGCTTGAGAGTTAGAGGGTTCATACAGACGTAACTCTCGTACATGAGTGTGTGGATGTTGGTGTGTGTGGGAGAGAGAGAGAGAGGGGGGGGGGGGGATGAGGGGAGAGTTACTAAATATATAGAATTAAAGTAACATGTCGGTAATAGATGTGTGCAATACATAGCATACAAAACAAAGCGAGGAGCAAGAACATGACTTGACAAAATAGTCGAAGACAACACCACATTAGAATATGACAATAAGATCAGATCGAAGAAACACACACGTATACAAGAGAGAAACGAAGTGAGATAATATTTACAGTATATACACACTGAAATATCGAGTACTGATGACTTCAAACACTAACCACGAAAACAAATTAATTAAGAAGAAGAACAAACAGAACAGCATTCAGCAAATGAAAGTTATATCCCCTAGCCTTATTCCTTAAGCTGAGAGAGAGAGAGAGAGAGAGAGAGAGAGAGAGAGAGAGAGAGAGAGAGAGAGAGAGAGAGAGAGAACACATTATCTAAAACAAGCAAAACAGCACTCAGCAAAGGGAGGCTTTATCCCTTAGCCTGTGACAAAGGCAAACATTGGATTGCTTGTGGATGGTGTTATTGCTTACACTTACAATAAACACATCTAGAACGCACGGACGGATTCCATTGTTTACATAAAAACAAAATATATTGTAAATTAAATGGTCAACGTAACTGCCATAGACCATTACTGTCAGGGTAATCAAGCTGTATGACCCCTGAGGCTGGAGTGAGCCACTAATCCCGGGTATTACCTGAAGCACCTCAAGTCCAGGGTTGTTGGTCACAGTAATCTCGGGGGATCTGGCTGTTGTCTTGGGGATATTGGAATAACAGGGAGAGCAAATACAAAGCCTATCCCCCCCCCCCCCTCCCCCGCCAGACTTCCATATTACTAATATGATTCTATAGCCAAATTAACCCTTTCACGCACATATGACGCAGAGGTTGCCAGATTAGCAATAAGAAATAGAGTTCTCTCACTCTTATAATTACCTCTCCAAATTTAGTTTTCTGCCCACAGCTAACTCAAAGACAACTGCAGAGGTTGAAGCAACTAAAATAAAGGTTTCTAAATACCCCTGATGGTAACACAGGCTTTAAAGTATCCCCAATAGGCTCAAAATCGCGTCATATGCGTGAAATGGTTAACATCCACCCCACCATGAGCTAGAGCTATGTTACAATACCAGGGTCCATCGGTAAACGAGAATCCCTCTTACCATGAAGTAGAAAAGACACAACACCTCGGCTATCTTTACACTAATTTCGAATAACGTTGCCATCCCATCTTAGTCTCAATACCTTGCCGGCTCATATAACTAACTTAGATTCCCTTTCAACACAATTTACTTACTCTTAAAGCTAATTTAGAAACTCTCACATCACGGCACCCCTTCAAAACAATTCGCCTTTAACGCTTACGATGCGGGGATATTTCCGCATATTTCTGCTATATTAGGTCTCGTTCAGGCACTCCTGAATGATTAAGCAAGTGTCTGAATGAAATTAAATATATTCAGCCAAAAACTAGAAGAAAATAGCTTCAAAATGATACCAAAACGAGTTTCGTAGTGCACAGAGTTCATCCGCAGCGCTACCATAGACATCAACAAATATTCGCTAATTATGAGCAATGTCGCGTTACATTTGCCTTTGGCAGTGCTGCATTGTCTAGCGAGATATGAGGCGAGAGTCTCAGTACCCCGGCTGCCGTGCTGAAGAGCAGAGGGGAGCCTGCTGCATTCCCACTCACTAGCACTCGTCTCCACAGGCTTTAACAGGCTTAAAGACCCTGTAAATTACTTTAAATTGCCATGGCGTTCCAGAACGTCTCCCGCAGCCATTGGGTTAAATATCCATAACCTCAACAGCATCACCCAGCCTTTTGCTAGAAGTACAAAGCTTTGACTTAAAGAAATCTGTAATTGCGATAAATGATAGATTTATTTACTTTCATGATGTAAATACAATTGAGTGGAACAGTGCGCAAGATAGAATGAACATACTCTATACATGTTATCAAATACATGAATGCCAACAGGTAGCATTGTTCCACTCTCTCTCTCTCTCTCTCTCTCTCTCTCTCTCTCTCTCTCTCTCTCTCTCTCTCTCTCTCTCTCTCTCTCTCTCTCAGTCAACAGTACAACAGTCAGACAATCAGTGACGGTCAAAGGCTCTGATGACTTAAGGGGGCCCACCTCGCTTTTTTTTCTCTTTCTCTCTCTCTCTCTCTTTGGCTTGTATCCATTCGGCCCCATTTAGCCTACTGTTTTAAGACGTTTATCCCCATCCAGGTGTCAATATTTTCCTGGCGAGCGGTAGCGAGCCACCATATATATATTTTTGTTTCGACAGCAAGCTAAATTTGTACATTTTTCGATAGAAAAATTTCTCCGGCGAAGCCGGAATTCTCCATTCAATGCTGGCTCGTTATCGGTCGCCAGGATGAAGTTGGCTGAATGGGGCCGAATGGAGACAAGCTAGGGAAAGAGAGAAAAAGGAGAGAAAGATAAAATAAGCCGGTGACCCCCTTAATTCCCGCTGCCTGACACAGTTTGATTAGTTCCTAACTGGTCGGTGTGTAGGCACAATCAAAAGTTGGGCTTTGTTCTCTCCATGTTATAACAAACTTTCCCCCATCATACATATGCATTTCGTGTTTATACTTCATCTATACTTTTCACAGTTAACTTTGTTGCAAACCGCTTATAAATTCACCAAAACTGGAGTAAAAACATTGAACTAATACAGAAATAGGACGAAATTTCTTAGAATCGACAAAACTAGTGGGGTGAACTTCTTGAAATTTCAAAACTAATGGGGCTAAGCATGAGGGAGAAGGGAGTCCAGATAAAGGAACTGCCTGCCCCTTAACTCAACGATTATTAATATACAATATACATGTTATTCGTCAAAAGGAAGCTTAATGGAATTGGATGCGGATATGTCAATTTATTGGCGGAAAGACTCCAGTGTTTAATACTTCCACAATTACCAAGCAAATATTGATAGAGACAATTAAACCAGAGTGATTACCTTCTTACGTTAAATTGAAGAAGATTAAATCTCTCTCTCTCTCTCTCTCTCTCTCTCTCTCTCTCTCTCTCTCTCTCTCTCTCTCTCTCTCTCTCTCTCTCTCTCTCTCTCTCTCTCTCTCTCTCTCTCATAACTCTGGTCTCGCCATATACCTTTCCAATACCTCTCTCATTCAGATATCACACCATATATCTCTGTCGCATGAGAGAGAGAGAGAGAGAGAGAGAGAGAGAGAGAGAGAGAGAGAGAGAGAGAGAGAGAGAGAGAGATGTGGATAGAATGAAGCTGTTAGGATACATTAAGTAAGATAATTGTAGAGGCTGATAAAGGACTTATTCTGAGAGCATTGTTATGTCCAAGAGGGGAACGAGAAAGGGGAGTCCAAGTCAAAATAATGTAAATATAATGTGTGTGTGTGTGTGGGTGTAGGTGTGGGTGTGGGTGTGTGTGTGTGAGGATAAGTTTGATTTGTATGTAGTTGTTCAAGTGAATATAGTTTGTCAAAAGTGAATTCTAGGATTTGGTGGCTTTGATGGCGTAATTATTTATTTGTGGTATATATATTTACGTTTAACACTAGTATTATGGAATATGATAGAATTAACAGAACACCTCGGCAAAATATAATATATCAATGGCGGTAATATACAGTAGGTGAGTGTAGGGACGCGTTTAATATATGGCCAAAAACTGATATACCTGTATATATATGTACTCCTTTGTAAACTCCATTTCAATTTCATCTGGTGGGTTTATAGATGTTCGGTGTGTACTATTGTCTACTCCTTTGTCAATCTAACCATCAATATTCGGGGCAGCTTTTCACGCCTTTGACATGGTACTTGATATTCAGATTACCAGTATTCCTATGAATAATGATTTAGAGGTTCAGCATTTTTCATTTTTGAGATATTTATAGGTCAAACTGCAATTGTTTGGCTGAATATGAATGAAGTACATTTCTCCAGTGTAAAGGGAGCAATGGAAGTGTAATTAATTGAAGTCGATCTGTGTTTCTTCCTACCATATCATAATAGGAATTAGTAGAAATATTTCCTACAAATGGTTCAATCAGTTATTTTTCCATCTACGTCTAATGTCAACATCTTTTATGTTATTCTATTTCCATCCAGACGATTATGTTCAGCTTAATTAGAACTACACCTATCCCAGTCACAGGGAAAATCTACAAACATAGATTAAGTTCAATGCATGTTTGCTGTAGTGTACAGTTGCTTTAATATTTTTTTAACCCCTAAAGAGCGGATAATATCTGCAGACGTTCTCTCAGCGCCCACCTGTTAACGTCCCAAGACATTTCGCAATTCCCCCTAAAAGCACAAGTCTAGGTAGACATGTGGTGGAATCTAGCGGTTGTTTAGGTTACTAGGACACAGCCAGGGTGATGGCCCAATTACTATTCAGTCACCCACGAACCATTGGAGTGAACGTACGTGTGTGAAAGCAATCTGACCTCGTCTGATCACTCACCCCATAGTGGAACAAATAATGGGTTTGTCGACCTCAACTAAGTTCCTCCACGGCCCACTTGTGTTATTGGAATAATACATGTAAACATACTGTATGTATTAAGAAAATATGAACTAAGCAAAATATTAGTTTGTAAAAACATGCGCTAAGGTCCGGACAAAGACGAAATGGTAAGTGGTCTGAATGCCAATGACTCGACCCCGCCTAAAACGCAAAAACATGTTTATTCCCCTTCGTCACTGTCAAGGCCACAGGCCACCTGCGAACAACAAGATTTTCTTGTCTCCGTCCAAGTCAAAACAAGTATGTTCTTCCACAAATATATTCTTCTTCTTTAACCTTTTGCTTCACAGAGGTAGAACGAGTTGAAAAAGGTGAAAAATCACGACAATGCTCGCTCAGGTGGCCCTTAAAATTCCAATCAGCCAGACCATTAGGTGATAATAATGTGTAATTAGGTTTAGGTACTCTTTTCTGAAGTAATGCAAGTTATTGGCGGGGCAACATCTAGGTAGCACTTTGATCAGCGAAGTTTCGTAAATACACAAGGCATAATAATTCACCAGAAATCCAATGAGAATTGGCCTCATTGTTAGTATTTGCATATAAAACCATGCACATTTTTGCATCACCAACCTCTAAAATTCCCAGAGTGGGATGTTTGTCAGCATATTTTGTAGCTCAAAGTGATGTGACCCTCTCAGCCAATCAGCGCGCAATTTCAATTACACTCCGTGCTATTGATCGGCCATCACCTGTTAATCTTGGGGCCCTGCTTTACATGTTCTCAGAAGTGTTCTTAGCTGGTAGTTGAAAAAAACATTGCCAGATGTTTTTGGTTTGGGAGCATTTGCCTTGTTAATTCGTATTTGAATAAACAAACTATACTGATATAATTTGATTATTAGGAAGTACATTGATATAACATTGTATCTAGGCAGTTATATTAGGAAGTACATTGATATAACATTGTATCTAGGCAGTTATATTAGGAAGTACATTGATATAACATTGTATCTAGGCAGTTATATTAGGAAGTACATTGATATAACATTGTATCTAGGCAGTTATATTAGGAAGTACATTGATATAACATTGTATCTAGGCAGTTATATTAGGAAGTACATTGATATAACATTGTATCTAGGCAGTTATATTAGGAAGTACATTGATATAACATTGTATCTAGGCAGTTATATTAGGAAGTACATTGATATAACATTGTATCTAGGCAGTTATATTAGGAAGTACATTGATATAACATTGTATCTAGGCAGTTATATTAGGAAGTACATTGATATAACATTGTATCTAGGAAGTTATATTAGGAAGTACATTGATATAACATTGTATCTAGGCAGTTATATTTCCTTTTGGATTATGAAGCACATACTTTTAAAAAGTGGCAATTAACTAAACCGATGTTATGCTATGGTTATGTAGTACCCTCAAGAGGGATAAGGCCCATCCAGGTTGGTATAGAACAGAGTATAAACAAGTACATTCCTATTATTTCTAATTGGTGTCGTTGTACTAAATAGGGCCTATGTTGTAAGGGAGAAAGGGGTTGGAATTGGGTGGAGGAGGGCGACCGATTTATGTTTTTCATTTTGTCGTGGATCGTGCGAGTATAGTCAGTATTTGTATGTTAGTCTGTATGTAGGACTTACGTTTATGTGTGCTGTGGGAATCTCAGGCTGAGCGTCCAACCTTTTACACCAGGAAGTGCTGAGTCCATCACGTTAATGGTCTCCTCTCACAGCTGGACGTCAAATATTTCATACCACCGTAATGAACCAGTTTGTTAGTAGGATGACGCTACTTCCCAACTATAGATGAATTATTCCATACACACCAACACACATACTATTTCGCATTTACAATTGAGTGATGGTCTGTATTCATATATAAATTGATTGTTATTAAATAGTTTGAACATATTATTCTGTTTACAATAAGAAGACTAAGAATTGTCTTTGTTCCAACTTGAATTCAACAGAACATACGAAACGAAATTTGGCACTAATTATCAAGGAAAAATAATGAAAATAACATATATGTAGTATTTAGCTCATCTTTCATATCAACACTTTTGGTGAAAATTTGAGGCAAATAGTCGCCACCTATGTATAGAGAGTTTAACACCTTCGGTGCGGGCATATTTCCGCCATATTAGGGCTCATTCAGGCACTCCTGATTAGGCAAGTGTCTGAATGAAATTAAATGTATTCAGACGAAAACTAGAAGAAAATAGCTTCAAAATTTCACCAAAACGAGCTTCGTAGCTCGCGGGGTTCACCAGCAGCGCTACCTTAGACATTCGCTAAAATGAGTAATTCTCGATAATGTCTCGCTACATTTGCCTTTGGCAGCACTGTATATCTCCCGAGTCTCTAACTCAGAGCTTTCAGTTCCACGGCCGCTTAGCTGGGAGACGGACGTGTTGCCTGTCGCGCTCCTGCTCCCTTGCACTCGATTTTAGTCTTTTTAGAGGCTTTTAAAGCCTGTGTAATTTGTCCAACAAACCTCACCCCCAGATTGCAGAAATATTACACAATTCACAAAGATACCCCTCCCCATCAGCTTTGTCACAACTTTTTTGTTTTATCTCAACAAACTAGGGTGCGTTTTCGTTGATTGGCGGATCAAGAACTGGTGTAAGGTCATTTACTGGTTTAATGTGTCCACTGGAAGCAGCAGCCATGTAAAACTGATCAAGGTATTCAGGACTCCACTTAAACTAGAATATATATCACCAGACCTGACACAAATCCAAATCAAATAATGTTCGAGTGTTTAAGGGAGCCCACCTCGCTCTTTTTTTTATCTTTCTCTCCCTCTCTCTTTGGCTTGTATCCATTCGGCCCCATTCAGCCTACTGTTTTAAGACGCTTACCCCCATCCAGGTGTCAATATTTTCCTGGCGAGTGGTAGCGAGTCAGCATATATATATTTATGTTTTAACAGCAAGTTAAAATTGTACATTTTTCTATCGAAAAATGTCTCCGGCGAAGCCGGATTTCTCCATACAATGCTGGCTCGCTATCGCTCGCCAGGAAGAAATCGATACCTGGATGGGGATAAACGTCTTAGAACAGTTGGCTGAATGGGGCCGAATGGATACAAGCCAGGGAAAAAGAGTAAAGGAGAGAAAGATAAAAAAAAAACCGGTGACCCCCCCTTAATCTGATATTCTCATGCTCTCCCTAACCGATTACGTTCTGCTATTTACATTTCCCTTCTCTGATCAGTCTCCCCTCCCCCCTTACCTCTGATCAGTCTCCCCTCCCCTCCCCTTACCTCTTCATCCGTCTCATCATATAAATATAAACGTCCTCCTCTCCCCTCTCATGTCCGCACTTCCACGTACAGTATTAGTATATGCCTCAGTATTTTGTTTTATTGTGCGCATTAACTCCTTATGTACCGGCCACGTCTTTTGTATTTTATTCTGGCTACTATTAACCGATTCTAGTCAGTTTAAAATGGGCCTCCAGCAACTAACAGGCTTCAAACTATCTCAATTAATCCTTTTTACTACTACATATCCTTCTTAAACTTAACAAGATCGTCTAAATATAGCTAGAATAAACTTAAAAAGACGCCGCCTGTACTTAAGGGGTTAAGTAATGCCTTATCTGTCAATATCTTCTATGGAAGTTATGTTGTTGATATGCCTGAAAGCTTTTCTGAATACCTGTCTTAAACTGTAATTACAAGAAACCGAACCGGACTTAATTCTAACAAAGATCACCACTAAGGTCAGGTGAAGGTATTGAGGGTTAAGCCTTAACAACGGCACCTCGTATCTACATTCTACTTTTTCCTATTTTTTCTGAAGAGTGTAGTGGAAAGTAAGGCTAGCAAAGAAGAAGGTTCTCTCCCCACCCACTAAGCCTCCATCAAATGTCAGCGTGAAATACAGCTGGGCAAAGAGGCCTCCAATAGAATGAGATCATTTCGACTGGAAAATGTATATATAGTACAGATCAGTTTTGGAAATACTGTTTGTCACGGTACTTATACTTGACCTAGTTTCATATATTTGTATATTTCTTTTGATCTATCGGTATCAGCACTGCGCGCGCACACACACACACACACACACACACTCACACAGACACATACAAACACACACACTCGGACACACACACACTCAGACACACCTTCATGAGTGACATCGACTCTGCAATTGACATTATTTATTGAACAAATGCTGAAAGATGATCTCACTTGGGCCATTAAACATAATAAGTATGTACTGTAGAGTAACAGCGAACAACAATCTCCACACATACTCTCACTCTTCTCACACAATAGTAGACTAACGAGTTTCCAAGATACAACCAATTCAATACCAGACAAACCTTCCAACAAAACCTTCCTTGCTCAAAGCCCCGTGACTGCCAACCATTGTGACAGATAGTGGGGGGAATGTTAAGAGAGGCGAACCAGAGAGGACGGCTGAAGTTGGAAGGTAAAGTGGAGGACGGGAGTGTAAGTCACACAAGGTTGCGGGGAGTAAAGTGAGCTGACACTTTAGAATTGACTTCCAGGAAAGTGAACGACTAAGTTAAGGTCCAATGTCCTGAGGAACCCTTGAAAGTTGGTGAAAAGAAAACGAAATGTTTGTGCCAGAGATGGTAGTTGTTTATGTATTTAGTTTGTTTAAGATCATAATTATGAATGTATCTATAGTATATCTACCACAGCCAAGCCTTGTCCAAGCCATTTTTGTGCTATGTATATGGAGGAGACAAAAGGCAAAGGTGACTGTAATAGGTGCCCCCCCCCCCCCCCTCCCTACCCCATGTTAAGAGTGATAGAGATCCAAAGCGTCTGTCATCACCGTTACGTTTTGTTGCACTTGTCTTGGTGTCGTACACAACGATTCAGTCTTTACACGTGAGTTGCTAATATCGTATCTTAGCAGGTATACCAGAACATTTGGTAGAGTCAGTTATTAGACCAGGTAGGCTAGTATTGTACCTAGCTTTACTAGCCTTGAACCTAGTAATGGACCAGTTTCTAGACCTGGACAGCCTAGTATCGTACCTAGCAGAATTACTGCTGCCAGGTTGGTTCACATAGTCCTTCCTATTTCTATGTTGTCAAATTCTGCCATGTGCACGTTCTGGTGTTCTGGTAATCCCGGTGGCTTCTGGTGGCATGCTTGTTTGGTGTTGACTGGCGTGGGAGCATCTGCGCGAATGAAGGATGTGCAGGGACTCTCTCTCAGTGCTCGTTGTGTCCTTTTGTGGTGGTGTTTGGGCTGGTATGTATTGATGCGATGTTTATAGTCGGCATTACAATATCATTACTGGTGTGAATTATAATGTGACAATGGGAAATATGTACTGTATTTAGACACACACAATGTAAGATAGATAGATAGTTTGATAGATAGATTTAGAGAGCTAGTATCCCATCCTCTTCGAAGATTACACATATATATGAAAAGCTGTTGAGTAAATTGTCCGACCAAAGTAGGCGGCAATGCCTACAAATTTGACGTATTATCTGTCACCACACCAAGTAGCTGGCGTGTTTTTGCAACATCCATTTCCATCCATTTACTCAGGCCCAATCCCCACTCTCCCTATTTTTTCTTTTCTTTTTCCCTCTTTTTTTTCCCCTTTTTTTTTGGGGGGGGGAGGAAAAACCCAAAACACAACATAAAACAACGAACACACACAGACAAAACACAAATTCACACACATCTAGGCGACCGTGTCAAAGGCCAATATTCCAGTCATATTTTATTCCTAGACAAAAATTCTGACAACGGAATATATTTCAAACCCGAGCATAATTATGTGTGAGCTGCTGATATAATTATGTAATGTTCATAACCTTTAAAAATCCACCCCACCTCTCTCTCTCTCTCTCTCTCTCTCTCTCTCTCTCTCTCTCTCTCTCTCTCTCTCTCTCTCTCTCTCTCTCTCTCTCCTGTTCTAGCTACGATATATATATTAATTTTGTCTCCCTTAATTCTCCTTACATTTTCTGGTCTGTATAGATATTAATTTGCCTCTCGTATAATTCCCGTGTTTTTTCATTTGTTTTCATTTACATTTGTGTATGCTATACAAACACTCACACAACACTTTCTCATACATCCCATGCCTTTTTACCTATTTCCTCGGCATGTTTATCTATATATTTGGTTATGTCTTTATATTATATACTTGCATTACCTTCTATTGCCTTTGTTTTCTCTATATGATGTATAATAAGTTTGTTTTGTTCTAGATATGAACGTGAAGATTTGTTCTTTGTTTGTTTGTTTGCTTTACCTGAGAGTTTTCCATTAGTTTCCGTTGTTATTCTTTAATTTAGTAGTACCTGTAATACCTTATAGTACCTGTATTATATATGTTACTGTATTCGATCTTTTTGAAACTATAGTGTGCCAGTTGCTTGTATATTTAACGGTACCCAATCACTGCAAGAGACGTACATTTTTGTCCAATGTGGATGAGGGAGACAACAGGCAAAACTGCCTGTGACGAGTGCTAAGCTAACCTCGGGGAACCATGTACTTCATGAGCACCCCAAACATTGCTTAACATTTATATTTAATGAAAACATATAATAAATAAATAAATATAACTCAAGGTACTGTAGATGACAGCATATTATGATAACTAAAACTAGGAAACTGATGTGTAATCAGATACAACCAATTGCATAAGATTGTCTTGTTCAGCAACGGATATAAATTCTCCTGCGTTCCCAGTGTAAACACTCCTTGGAAGAGGAGACCAAGCCACTTGCCATTGGTGAAGACAATAGCACAGAATTTCTGTAGTGTCCGGGTCTAGAGACAATCTGATGAAGACTGATGGTGGAGGCTTTAGACTGGATATTTACATACTGAATAATATATTAGGCTCGACAGTGGAGTGGCTCGTTCTCTAGTAGCTCACTTTCCACCAAGGGGGAGGTCATTGGGTACAGGCAGGATTGCCTTTTGTCTCTTCTTACTCAACAAAATCAGAACCCCTGTTTGTCATTGTAACCAACAATGTTGTGGTCAATGTTTTGCATGGTGAAGATCCTGGCTCTCATAGTTGGGTAAAGAATACAGGAAGAGGAACCTGTTGTGAGAATCACGATGGAAATTACATGCATGTATTCTTATCAATTTACTCACGTTATACATAGCATGGTGTAGTAGGGATGGGATATTTGTTTGATTACTGGTTATGCCCACATTTAGTCAAAATCAGCTCATATTTATTTACGAAATGTTGCAATGTTGCATAGAGACAGACAGGAGTTAATATATTATTATGTTTTAGTCAGGTTGAGCCACTCCCATAGTAGTGGAACTAGAACTTCTTTCCGAATTATTAGTGAAAATGAAACTTTAAAATGAGTGTAGTAAAATCCTGCCAAGTTGTGAATCGATATATAAATTGGGTGCAGAGTCTTGCCGAGCAGCTCTCATGGTGGTATTTTACGTTTAGAAGTGAAGTTGGTTGGTGAAAAAAATATAATGATAACATGATGGTTTCTTCATTTACTGTTGTTACCTTTTTGTTCCTTTTATTTCACTCCTCCACCATGTGTCAAACAACCTATCAATAACCAACTATTTCTCAATAAGTCCTCAGATGTTCTTCCATTTGTATTTGTGTTCTTTAGATTTACGTGTGTGAGTGTGTGTGTATGTACGTGGGGAAGCTGCATACCTACAATAGAAGGAAGAGTGCCTGTCTTGTTCCCCCATATATTTTTTAGCTTTTCCCTTCACAGACGTCTTCCCTGACGTCCCAATGGAATTTCCGTGGCCATCTCACCCTCAGTAAAGCCTTTCACAATATACAATACATTTTCGCTCTCTGCACGGTCTCTGTGTTCTATATTACATTATTTTTTGCATACACACAATTGACCACTTGCGAGTTATGGTCTATAAGGAAGTTGGAGCCGTGGCCATCAATATTTAGCAGAATTATCGGCTAAGAGACGGTCATAATACATTTATAAATACATAACACCAAATTGATTATACATTTTAGCCATCAGAAACCTATATTTGTATTGCATTTCTCTATAATATCGTTGTTTACCACTCCAACTTCCTTATAGCCTGAAACTCGCAAGTGGTGAATTGTCCTTGTTCCTTCACCAATACCAATGCTCTATAATATACCGTCTCCTATAATATACCGTCTCCTATAATATACCGTCTCCTATAATATACCGTCTCCTATTCAGTTTGACCAACAACACTAACCCAATGTGTTTTCGTATTGTTTTACCACCTCAGCCCCAGTTGAGAGCCATGACACTCTTCACTCAGCTAGCCTGTCTCTCTGTCATTCTCACTCAGCTTTTTTACCTCCCTCTCTTCCTTGGGTCGTGTGTGTTCATAGAATCAGTGAGTGTGTTATTCTTCTGGATCCTTGTTGAGTCCTCTCGTCATATTTGCGTTTCAAGTTTTCTATGTCTTTGTGTGAATCTTTTTGTCTGTCTGTGTGTGTTCAGAGATATTTCAGGTCAGTAGTTCTTCAATAGACCAGTTCAAGAACTCAGTAAACAGTATTTTACAAACTCTGCAATGAGGGCAGTGCTCTAACAAATATCGAATATCTCTTCGGAATGGACCAAAAGGTCTCTCAGATACTAACTATTTTTTTTTCTCTCTCTCTCTCTCTCTCTCTCTCTCTCTCTCTCTCTCTCTCTCTCTCTCTGAACTCCAATTACCACTAACAAGCCTTTCAGTTATGATGGTTGTTGTTGAACTGTGACGTGACAGTAAGTGATAATTGTGTTCAAAGTGAAGGGTGGTGAGAGTCATCAATGTTATACACATAATTGGTGTGCGGTGTCATGTAATTTATGAGTGATTAGCTTGATGAGTGGTAATCTTATTGAATGGTCATATTGCAGATTATATTGAGCCTCAATTTTACATTCATAATTATATATTAACACAATATATAAAAAGTATATGTATACTGTATATTGATCTACTTTAGAAATAATAACATTTGTTGGGTAAGAGGTATCCTCACCAGGATTCGAACCCACTCACTCCAGGTATATTTGGGAGAGTCGGGCACCAATATACTCCAATGGGCTCCCAAATATACCTGGAGTGAGTGGGTTCGAATCCTGGTGAGGATACCTCTTACCCAACCTGTCGTACTTAATCGTACATAATTGAAATAACATTTGTCCTTGACCTTTAGCAATAGTGATTACAAATTTACATAAACCTATGTTACTAAAGATCTGTATTAACTGTCTTCATAGCGCAATGGATAATGCACTGAATTTCGGTGTGAGCATCCTAGGTTCGAATCCCTGGACTGCCACATGTATTTGTTGATTTCATCAATTGAGTTTAGGAGTAAAGTCGGTTGGTGGAGGTAACATAATAATTCAGTATTGCTCAAATATGAGGACAAATAAAATAATGTGCTAAAAACATTAATCGTGATCAATCCATTGTTCTTCGTTATCCTATATAGTCAGTAACCAGCTCTCACGCAGCTACCCTCTGTTTTGTTTTGCTCGATTGCTATATATGATGTTATAGCCCCATTGATTAATTACACTGTTGTTCCTCTTCATGGCTGCCACCTTGATCTTGATTCATATATTCATCTACTATGATTTTCTTACTGACTCAGTGTTATGCCGTCTCATATTACGAAGCTGCTTCTCTCTCGAACTACCAAACCTTGCGCATAACAACTCTATCGGTTTCCTTTAGGAGGGTACTTCATTAATTCCTAATTACTGCTTTATTAATTCTGTTTCTAAACTATTATCTCTCTCTCTCTCTCTCTCTCTCTCTCTCTCTCTCTCTCTCGCTCCCTTTTTTCCACTCCTTGTGCTTCCTCCCTGAACACAATCCAGGTTGAAATCCCGTATAATTCCCCTTCCAGATTTTTCCTTACTAAAGTTCCACCTGGTTCACCGTGGCTCTCTGTGTGGCTATTATAATAATAATAATAATAATAATAATAATAATAATAATTAAAGTTGCAAGCAACGTTGTCCGGGGTTCAAGCGGTTTTGCAAGCAGGGTATTGTGTTGGATACAAGAGCTGTGTCACAGATATCAAAAGATCATTTAACTTATCGGGCATGGAGAAACTACAGAAGGAACAGATTGTGCAAACAAACAAGAGCGAGAGAGGGAGAGATTGGCTGTATAAAAGATCTGCCTCTATTCATTTAGTAACAGAGTTGTAGATATGTGGAATAGGCTACCGAGTGTTATAATGGGATCAAGAACAATAGAGCTTCAACTTGAAATTAGATAGAACAAGATGGGTTGGGTGTGAAAGGGATCTGCCATGTGTAGGTCAATCGGCTCTCTGCAGACTCCCGTTTTCTTATTTTTTTATGTTCTCATTTGTGAGGGAGAGAGAGTATGGAGAGAGAGAATATAGGATGTCGTAAACGTAAGGAAGATAGCGATAAATATGAGAGAGAGAGAGAGTGCGGGATGGGTTGGGTGTGAAAGGGATTTGACATGTGTGGGCCAATCGGCTCTCTCCAGACTCCGGTTTTCTTATGTTCTCATTTGTGAGAGAGAGAGAGAGACTAGGATGTCATAAATGTAAGGAAGACAGAGACAAATCAGAGAGTTGTTATGAGATGGGTTGGGTGTGAAAAGGATATGTCTTGTGTGGGCCAATTGGCTCTCTACAGACTCCCATTTTCTTATGTTCCTATTTCTTACAATTGTGTTTTGGTTGCAGGTATATGATAACATGGGTGTATAGTAAATAGTGTAAATAACAGGTAACGTTTATGAGATGGGTTGAGTGTGAAAGGGATCTGTCTTATGTGGGCCACTTGGCTCTCTGCAGACTCCCATTTTCATCTTGGTTGCATGTGTAAGGGATCTGCCTCATTTGTACCGGTGTGCAAACAAACAAGAGCGAGAGAGAAAGAGATTGGCTGTGTAAGGGATCTGCCTCTATTCGCTTGGTAAAAGAGTTGTATATGTGTGTAATAAGCTACCGAGTGCTATAGTGGGATCAATAACAATAGAGCTTCAACATATAATTTGATAGGACGAGATGGATTGGGTGTGAAAGGGATCTGCCGTGTGTGGGCCAATCGGCTCTCTGCAGACTCCCATTTTCATCTTGATAGCATGAACATAAGAACATAAGAAAATGGGAGTCTGCAGAAAGCCGATTGGCCTAAGCAAGGCAGATCCCTGGCCCACACAACCAAGGGATCTGCCTCATTTGTACCAGTGTGCAAATAAGAGAGAGAGAGAGATTGGCTGTGTAAGGGATCTGCCTCTCTCGTAACAGAGTCGTAGATATGTGAAATAGGCTACCTAGTGCTATAGTGGGATCAAGAACAATAGAGAATTTCAAGATAAAATCAGATAGTCATATGGACAAAATGGGTTGGATGTGAAAAGGATCTGCCTTTTGTGGGCCACTTGTCTCTCTGCAGATTCCCATGTTCATCTTAGTTGCATGTGTAAGGGATCTGCCTCATTTGTACCGGTGTGCAAGCAAACGAGCGACAGAGAGAGACTGGGTGTGTAAGGGATCTGCCTCTATTCGTTTAGTAACAGAGTTGTAGATATGTGGAATAGGCTACCGAGTCCTATAGTGGGATCAAGAACAATAGAGATCAACATAAAATTAGATAGGACGAGATGGGTTGGGTGTGAAAGGCTGCCACGGGCGTGTCTGGCCACCATTTTGGATATCATATCAAAAGTTGCCCAATACAAATATGCACCTTGTGTCAGAGTTTGGTCCCGATCCGACAAGCGGTTCCGGAGTTATTGCGTAAAAACCGGACTATATATATTTTTATGGAAGCGTGCAATACTACTTGAACCCCTGATAACGTTCTTTGCTGTTTGAGGGAGGAGGAAAGGTAAGTCACACCACACCAAAAATTGTAAACAATTTGAAGGTCTAGAACTTTGTTATTAAACAAAGCATTTGGCAAAGGGAGGAATTGTTAATAACCTTAGCCAATACTCTGTTATTCACCAAAAATAAATTTGAATTATCATTATTATTTGGTAGGGTAGGTATGTATAGGTAGGTTGGCTAAATAATTGGTGGAATTCGTAGGGACTCGAACTGTTTTGAGAGAGTTAAATACAAAATAATAATAGATCTGAATAATAAATCGACTATGTTATTAAGCAAAACTGGGGGATGCGTGGAAGCCTATAGACTGTAGACGTTAAACTTTGTGTGGGTAGCGAATACAGTTTTAAAGTCATTTAACCCTTTCACACATTTATGATGCAGAGGTTGCCAGATTAGCAATAAGAAATAGAGTTCTCTCACTCTTATAATTACCTCTCCAAAATTAGTTTTCTGCCCACAGCTAACTCAAAGACAACTGCAGAAGTTGAAGTAACTAAACTAAAGGTTTCTGAATACCCCTGATGGTAACAAAGGCTTTAAAGTATCCCTAATAGGCTCAACATCGCGTCATATGCGTGAAAGGGTTAAGAATAGACCGTTTTCAATGCTGCGGCCAAACCATTCCACCCATTTATATTCTTTTGGTATCAAAACGTTCGGAATCGCGAGCCTCACCCAACTACGCAAACATGGCTTTGATCATCGGCGTAGTTTTCAAGATGTGGAATTTTAAGTGGAATTAGTGTTTTTTTCAAGATTGTCGGAAAAAAACTCGTGCAAAAGCAAAACCTTCTCTAAACATTTGCGGAGCATTAGTAGTGGAGTCCATATGACAAAGCCCAATCGTTTCCTATGAGTGGGAGAGACGGTATTTAGGTGTCAAATTTTTCGGGAAATTGGCTGCCAAGGACCTGTTTGGCCGCCATGCCGGATATTTAGCATATCAAAAGTTGCCCAATACTAAAACGCACCTCCTGTGAAAGTTTGATCCTGATCCAAAAAGCGGTTCTGGAGTTATTGCGTCAAAACCGGCGTGTAAGAAGAATTTGGATGAATAAGTGGGTTTAATGATTACAATAGGGGTTCCCCGTAGGGGTTCCCCGTAGGGGTTCCCCGTAGGGGTTGAACCCTTAATGATAATAATCTTAACAATAACAATAATAATGATAAATACAGTGGTGATAGTGATAATAGAAATCATAGTGGTACTAGCAATAGAGAACATGGAAGGATAGAAAGATAGATAGATAGAGAGAAAGAGAGAGTGTGTGGCAATAGAAAACATGGTAGGAGAGAGAGAGAGAAAGGTCAAATTAAGGGAGCGGGCGAAGGGGGGCATTAATTGGCCGTATCTCAATGGACAGGGGAGGGTTAAGGGGCCCTCACACAGTCAGGAGTGCGAGCTAGAGTCACTAGGAGTAGGGGAAAATTCGGACTCGCGGGCATATTCGCGGTGAAAATCGATGACTCCTAGTGACTCTAGCGACTCCTAGTGACTCCTGTTAGACTCCCACTAGCTCGCACTCCTGACTGTGTGAGGGCCCCTTTAAGCATGGTTCACACATTCACGAGTGTGAGGCCGAGTTACCACGAGTGTTAATTTTTGGTAACTCGGGCAAAAATGAGCCCGAGTGAGCAAATTTTCACGAGTCAACACGAGTGCAATAGACTCCACTAAGAGTCACTAAGAGTCGCCCACCACGAGTGGGCTGCGAGTGGTTGAAAATATCAATTTTAACGGTAATTTTCGGATTAGGAGTAGATAATTTTATGAGTCACTACGAGTACGCTACCGCTCACCAGGAAAATATTGACACCTGGATGGGGATAAACGTCTTAAAACAGTAGGCTGAATGGGGCCGAACGGATTCAAGCCAAAGAGAGAGGGAGAGAAAGAGAAAAAAAATGTGAGATGGGCTCCCTTAATAAACATAACAGCACTTCAGCATGACGTACAGTCGCGCTAATAAGTGATGTATCGGCACCAAGTATGTGTTGATTAATAATTGGTATCAGCAATATCTAAGCTTCATATCTTCATATCGAGTGAAATATACAAACATGTTCCTACACTTACCCACCCTATTCAACATCTGACAGACATTAATACAGCACAGAGCAAGCCAAACGTAATGACAGCTGAGACATGACTTACTAGCGCCACTGTACAGTACGGGATGCTGGGCTATTGGCATTGTAGTCTGCTCCAAGGTAAATATGGTTATGACGCCAATTTAACCTTTTTTTTATGCGCTCGACTTTAGTAATGAATTTTTTGCTCTTCCACTACAAACTATTGTTCTCCTTTTGTCCCTTAGTATGCGAATATATTTTCCTGGCGAACGGTAGCGAGCCAAGATATATATATTTTTGTTTTGACAGCAAGCTAAATTTGTACATTTTTCGATAGAGAAATGTCTCCGGCGAAGCCGGATTTATCCATACAATGCTGGCTCACTATCGCTCGCCAGGAAGAAATCGACACCTTGATGGGGATAAACGTCTTAAAACAGTTGGCTGAATGGGGCCGGATGGATACAAGCCAGGGAAAGAGAGAAAAGGAGAGAAAGATAAAAAAAAAAACGGTGACCCCACCTTAACCATCTCTCGCTCTCTCTCTCTCTCTCTCTCTCTCTCTCTCTCTCTCTCTCTCTCTTATATGAATAATACGTGAAGGCAGCACATTTTTCCACTGCCATCGTCACAAAACTCTGACTCACAAAAGCGGACCAAACAGTAACGCATTTCGAAAGAAAAATGTGCGAAAGTGATAAAATGGTTAGACAAAATTTTGGGAACTGTACAATGATGGAACCTACCTATTCTATTTTATTTTATTCTATATATGCAGGCCCAATCCACACTTTTCCCCTTTTGGGGGGGGGGGGGGGGCTGACTCAAGACAGAGCCAGAATAGGGACAACACAAAATACAACAGAAAACAATGAACACACAAAAACAAAATACAAATTCACACACATCTAGGAGCCTACCTACAGTGTAGAATATTCTTCCGTAAGAATTTATTTTCTATTATCAGAATGTGTGTGAATTTGTATTTTGTGTTTGTGTGTTCATTGTTTTCTGTTGTCTTCTCCCTATTCTGGCTCTGTCTTGAGTCGCCCCCCCCCCAAAAAAAAAAAACACACACACACAAACAAAAAAACAAAAGGAAAAGAGGAAAACAAGAAAAAAAATAGGAAAAGTGGGGATTGGGCCGATTCCTCTTCAAATACAGGCTCGCTATCGCTCGCCAGGAAAAAATCGACACCTAAAAATGGCACGAAAGGTCTTAATATTGGCTAAGAAATAGGACAAAAGGTCTGAAAATCGCCAAACTAATGGGGCGAGTGTCTTTAAATCCCATAACTAATAGGGCTAAACATGAGGGAGGAGGAAGACTCGAAAAAACAACTGCCTCTCCTTAAAACCCACAATTACCATACAACAACCGTACAAGAAACCCCACACCTATTCTCTGTTTACACAACACAAGACTAAGCAGACTTCGAGAGACAATCAGCTTTTTACCAGGTAAAACCTCCAGCAAAGCTATTCCCTTTCCTTGACCAACCATTGTAACTGATACTGCTGTGTATGTCAAATGAGGTGAACCGGAAATGGCGGTAACGGTTGGTTGGTCAAGTGGAGGACGGGATTGGCAGCAAAGGGATCTAAACATTTTACAATTGAACTCCAGCCTCCAGGAGAGTGAACGGAGAGAAGAAAGTTAGAAATGTTCACGCTATGTAGCATCTGTTTTCACAGTTGAGGGGATTGTGACACAATAAAACCATGTTTTGTTTTGTTTTTCCAAAGGTATTTGACTTAGATTAATTTTCACTGAAACATGTTAGAAATTTTATTTTTTTATGGAAGACTTTACTGGGTTTAGCGTTATTGATTCTGATGGAGATATTCTTTCTGAAATTATATTTATCAATGTACTTCAACTGTCTGACAATACGGATGACAGCGATTGCATTACGTTCGATCATGAAACCTAACCATTATTATAATGTTGCTGATCAAAAAAATTGCCCTAATTACCCTTCAATAACTATTAATAGGTTTTCATGATTTTTTCAATTATTTTAGACCAATAAGGGTTGAGAGAGAGAGAGAGTTACATTTTATTTTATTATATTTCAATCCTCTGCCTAATTGTAGTAAGTTATCGTAGACAGAGAGGGTAGTATCAGTGTGACCTTTTACCGACATTTTGTTTCTTAGCCATGATACACTCCATAGCCCGCCATTTATGTTAGTTAATGGATTACATAATTTACATATTACGTATTACAAACCAACTGCAGAATTCAAACCTCTATACCATGTTCCAAATTTGTAGTCCATCTATCTTGAACCCCATCCTCTGTAACTCAAAAAGGGCCAGGGCATATGGGCTGTAAAGTTACGCACCTATTCCCTGACTGATCCTTCCCAAATGGTAATTTTTTTAGCTCGATTACTCTAGTCGTTTGTGCGTTATAGAAGTTAATGTTCAAGAGTTTTGGTCTACCAATTTGGAATAGGGTATAGTTACCTCTTTTAGTAACCCTTTATGTACGGATGATATCCCCTTCATTTAATATTGGCTATTATTAGACGATTTTATTAAGTTTAGGAAGGGCTGCTGGCAATTGAAAGGCTACACACCATTAAAATGAACCTTCTTAGCTGCCGTATATGCTTCCTAAGCTGCAAATATATGTCTAAATATAGCGACAATAACATAAAATAATACGTAACCCGTACTGAAGGGATTAATAGCAAGTTTCCATAATCAACAACATATTTTGCTACAAATTATCCTTAAGTCTTTCAAGATCCGTATTTCGTTTTTTGCTTTCTGGATATGCTTGAACGATTATATTCAGATTAGGAAGGGTACATGGAAGTCGAAGGATATTAAGATAGTCTTTACCCTTATTATTCCCACATATCCTTCCTAAACTGTATATAATCGTCTAATAATAGCCCGAATAAACTATCACAATGCGTCACAATATTCAAGGGGTTAATAGCTAAGTAAATAAGGTGAAGACATGGCAATTTACCGTCAGCTGAACATAACACATAACACCCTGTTCTAAGGGTGGGTTGGATCTGTCAGAGTGAAGGTTGGTGTCTTCTACTTCCCATAGCCGGTTCTGACTTTTTCCTTTTTCATCATTCTTATTTCTAACTGTTTTCCTGAGAGTAGTGAAGGCAGTGGGCCATAATGGTGTGCCCCATGGTTCCCTAGTGTCTTAATTACTCTCACAGGCCACTGGCACAAGTCGGCCTTTCTTTCTCTCTCTGGCGTAGGTATGCGGCAACCCCACCACCCCGCCACTTTGGTGGTACAATCAGCTTTTGGAGCTGTGGACCACTGGTTCCTATTTTCAGAAAATTCCTGTGCTTGGTATGCTTCCAGCTAGCCCACTGGGGTTAATAAAATAGCAAAACAGTGGTGGAACTGCTATCCGGGTGAGGAACTGCTTTGGGTCTTCTCCTTCAGTGCTATGGATCATAATCCACTTAGTGGAAATGGCACTGTGGAGTGGATCAGTGAAGGCATGTCTGGGAGCCTGGAGCCCTGGAGGCAGTTTCTGCCATGGCCATCCCTTTTGGGTCGCTTCCTCTGGAAGCGGGGCGTCGGATTGATGATGATGATGATGATGATGAGTTTTACCCTTGTCTTGAAAATGTTCTTCATATTTCCTAGGGTAACGGCATCCTTCCTCATCTGAAAAAATCCTTCTGTTCAGTCTTCGTCGTACTTCTGGTTGATGATCTTGTAGGCCTCATAATCTTTCTTCACATGTCTTTCAGTTCAGGTACCAGATTTTCGCTCTGCGTTGTACATTTTCAAGTGCATCTTACCAGGTTTACTTACCAGGTAGGGCCACACACTGACCACAGAGCTAGTGGCTGTGTTCAGTGGGGGCCCAAGACATGAATACGGGCACTCTTAACTAGATATACGCTTAGCAGCAGTCACTGGGAGTCTGACAGAAATAGTTAGTTTATTTTGTGCCCTCATTGGAGACTAGATTTAGTTGTGTGTATGTGTTTGAGATGTGTGTTTAGGTGTTTGAGATGTGTGTTATAGGTGTTTAGTGATATTCGTGGAGGGTGTTGTGTATTTCTGCTTGGAGGCGTTGCTTGAAGAGTCTAAGATTAGGTGCTGTAACGGTGTCCTCTGATAGTGAGTTCCACCTGTTGACAACTCTTTGGGAAACAAATCTTCTGGTTTCGGTGGAGCAGTGCTGTACTTGGATTTTGTATCTGTGGCCTCTGGTGCCAGCCCTAGGGGCCATGGTGAAGAAGTCGGTGGGGTTGAATCGTTGATAGGCGAGAGGCCATGAAAGATCTTGTAGGAGTAGATTTGGTCATTTAACACGAAAGATCGTACATTGACCTAGAATTGGGGTGAAAGGTCTTAGAACAGCCAAACTAATGGGGCAAATATCTTACCATTTCAAAACCAATGGGGCTAAACATAAGGGAGAAGGGGATCCAGAACAATCACTCTTTTGATTTTAAATTACATAATCGATCAAGAAATCTATATAGACTACTTTAAGGTTTCTGGATAATTTATTGCTATGTGTTATGATTCCGTCGAAGATGAAGGCCTATGCTTGATCAGTTTTAATGTTGTCGTACTTGTTATTATCTGTAACTGTTACATCGATGATTTTTTTTCTTTCCTCTGTAAAAATACATTAGTGACGGATATAATTACGTTTTCTTTAAAGAAGGCTTATTGACAGAAAATGAGTCTTTTAGTGTTAACTATAATATTTTGAGATTATAACTCTCTTCTTATATTCTAAATTGACATAAATATCATGTTTACGACCTAATAACTATGATAATACTTCTATTCAATTAGGATACAATATAAAGATAGCTACATAAGAGTGCACAACATATGAAGTAGTCTACAATGAAGATAAGTTGCATCATAATTTGTACACGTCTTTCTTCTTGATTCGTTTAAGACTCAGAAAATCATCAGCATTCAGAGCAGGGGCGTTATTTGGGGGGGGCACTTGCCACCCCCAAGACTCAGCTGCCCCCCCCCCCCCCCCCCCCCCAAGGTCTGGCTTGCCCCCCCCCATCCCCCACAAGTCTCAACTTCGTTATGAAATAACTCATCAGACTTCTAAGAGTTGGTTATAAACTTTGTCTAGATAAATATTTCATAACGCCTATTAATACATTATGTATGTACGAAGGACATTTGGACTTTTGGGACAAATGAAAAATATTTATTTGGTTACGTTTGGTTAGGTGAGTTATATCTGGTTTAGTAACTAAGCTCAAAATAGGCATATTTAACGTAATAGCTTTACCTATTATATATATATATATATATATATTGCTTTATTTTCCTCAATATAGCTTGGCACATAGCTTCAAAATGCTCCTAGCAATGCACACCGCTGCTTAGGCTAGCTTCGCTCGCCCCCCCCCCCCCCCCATTGTAATTAGGTATGGCCTCATAAACAGCCTTTGACTCCCCCCCCCCAAGAAAAGCTGAAATTACGCCACTGATTCAGAGTTGACGGTTGTTCTAAAGTGTTCGGTTACTGAGAGTTCTTTCTGTACGGAATTAATACTGCTTGATAATTATTGAATAACATTGTCTATATAACTGCGCCGCCCTTAACAGCCTTATAAGTAGGCCTAAATCTCTAAATAGTAGCTGGATCACCTTATAGGCTAGCATTTGACCTTATCCCTGTAGGCTACATCTGATGCAGAATGGAGGATACAGCGGCACTACGTGTAGCTGAGGTATAAACGAATCTATCCAATGGACAGCCGATCAGTTATGCTACCGGTATATCAAATGGTTGAGGTTGAGTCTCGTAAAAGGTAGCTGGCCTTGTAGATCAATGGAGGATGACAAATATATGACGCTAGAACCACAGAAGAACAAAATATATGAGGAAGAGGAAGGAAAAGCTTTATTTTGCTTCTAAAAACAGTATCCCCTTCCTACTTTGTACTTTTGTAGATGTTTAGGTGACAATCACCACGGTCGATCTGGGGATCCGCCGCTAATGAGCTCGTCCTGGAATCTTTACGACTCTGAATCTTACGATTCTTTACAAGACTGACCATGCCATTTGTATCGACACTAGCTCAGAGAAGAGTGTTGAGAGGGGAGAAGGGGTGTTGGAGAGAGAGGAAGGTGTTAAAGTGGCTTTGTTATGTGTGTTTAGTCTGTAGGACTATATGTCGTCAGGATGTCCCCTGACTGGGTGCAAGCATGTGAAACATGCTAGGACGTACTACCACACCCACTAAATGTCCGCCGTGGCAGGGATTCGATCCCGGGTCTTTCAGATTCACACGCGAGCGTGTTCACCACTTGACCACCACAGCTCCTTCCTAACCTCCCTGCAGCGTCCCCTATTTCTCTCCCCTCCTTCCACCTCCCCTCATCTTTCACCATCCTCCTCCTCTCCTTCCACCATTCCTGCTCCCTCCCTCTATTTCCTCTCCCCCCCCCCTCCCCCTTCACCCTCCCTCCATCCCTCCCACTCCCTCTCCCACCATCCATCCCTCTCCCTCCACCTTTACTCCTCTCCTGTCCTTCCACCGTGTCATCTCTTCCTCCTGCTCCTTTGCTCTTGACTCTGGTGACAGTTTCAGCCACTCACAGCCTTCGTTACAAGGCATGATTCAAATGTTAGACAACTGAGGTGAGTGTTGACAGGGGTGAGTGTTGTAAATATTTTATCCTTCATATATTTAAAATTATTATTTCGAATGAATTAGAGTCCTTTGCATTCCTATAGAGTTGCAAAGTAATATTATTGTTTAATTAACAATTTTGTCTCTGAATTGTTTTTTTATTATATATATATTTAAAAATTATAGGTCTGCCATGAGCAACTTGCCAGTTTTTCAAAACATAAAAGTTCTATGGTACAGTGTCTTTGAAAAATGCGCTAGTTGCTAGTTGTAGAAATGTGTCTGTAGGTCGAAATAAATACCTCTAAATCTAGCGAGAAAGGAGCTAAATTGGCAACGCTAGTGCTGGCTGTGGACTGTGGAGTCTGGAGACGCCAAACGTCATTCTGAGCGACCCGGACCTAGAGGGAAGATGTACGAAGTGTAGGGGAAGGTATTGGGCTTTATTTATAGTTTTATATTTTGTTTGTAACACTTTCAAGACTCTATTACGCCTTGTATTTAGATTAGGAAGGGTATAGCCTATGGAAGTTGATTGGTTGAGAGGGTCTTGAAACGTTTTCTCACATCCTTCCCAAGTTGTATAAAATAGCCTAGTCTGAAGAGACCCAGACCCAGAATGCTGTCATAGGCCTAATGCGTACAAATCTTTAAAGGGATAATTGTTTATGTCACTTTAAGCGTTGTATATATTCCTTAATGTATTTTGGGGAATAATTTTAGCAAGAGGTAGGCTAATAGTCTAGCGAGGCGAATTGTAATAACCACCTTAGGCTAGGCTATAGGCTAGAATAGTAAATCCGCGATTAGGCCTAACCCTTTGTAGATTATGACGCATGTTGACAGTATTCTGGCTATCATTAGACGATACTATAATAGCTGTTATGGAAAGATCTGTGATAAATTATAAGGGTAAATACCATCTCAATTAGCCCTCTTGATAAATCTACAGTTATACTAGCCTACCCCTATTTTGTTGCTATTCTGTTGGAACTTGGTACTAATGGGTTATTATTATAAGTAGCCTACAGTAGACTTAGTATGGTTTAATGATGTGCGGAAATGTATATTTGACTTGAAATAGATACATTGAAGTAATACAAACCTTCACTAACCCATAAACAGGGAACGTGAGCTGGGTTTAGACTGCTGCGCACCCATAAACAGGGAACGTGAGCTGGGTTTAGACCGTCGCAGAGACAGGTTAGTTTTCGGTTAGGCTAGGCTAATGTTAAAAATACTAAATTGCGACGGTCCTCGGTATTAAACAACACTGTATCAAAGAAAAAATACAAAACAACAACAAATTACCTGAAAAACTCTTTTATCTGGTTGGTGATAAATTTTTATCAAAATATCCTACGTTGTTTTTCGGTTTCCGCGTCTGCTGAACCATCCAAAAACACGCTAAAAGGCGTGTTTTGAAGGGGGGAGGGGTAGTATAACTGTAGATTTACCGCCCTCTTGATTTACTGGTAAGGATGGTGTTAACAGGCGTACACGTCTCCTTGTTTACATAAGTGGTATGATCGCATGGTCCCATGGCGGTTGGGCCGCCGCCCATGTAGCCTATAGCCTAGTAGGCCTATTTACATTACTCGCTATCACGTTCTCGTCTATTTTGACTGGCGTAGGATACAATAATGGGTTGAGGAGGGGGCTTTGCCCTCTCTAACCCCCCATGACTTATTGTCATTATCATATATATTGCCAGAAGTTGGCAAATAACAAGTACGCCGAGGCCCAACCACGCAGCAGCCCGACCGGCTATACACCGATCGCAGCTACGTTTGTGTCTAATTTGACTGTTTTTTCGGCAAGAGTTGTGTTATCGGGCGTATCACCTACCTCTGACCGGGTACTGTATATCCTAGTGTTTACTAGGCCTATACCCTTTTGAAAGGATATTAGCCTAACCTAACAACCTTACCTAACCTATCCTAGTAGGCTATTACCCTAGCCTATGTTTTGACATCAACTTACGTGTTTACACGACGTACGCCTGGTAACACAACTCATTCCGTTTTTTCTAAGTTATTATCCCACGGCCAGCTGTTATTTGCGCGCCATTGCTCATAATTAGCGAATATTTGCCAATGTCTTTGGTAGTGCTGCGTGTTATTCCCGCGCACTACGAAGCTCATTCTGGTGTAGTTTTGAAGCTATTTTCTTCTAATTTTCTAATTTTTGGCTGAATATATTTCATTCAGACACTTGTTTAACCCAGCAAGTGCTGAAACACTAATAAGAGTTTTACCGCTGCACTGCGGAACTCCTTATATAATCCAAGGCCTTTAAAAAAAAACATTTAAACCAGCCCAGTATCAAGTTTATATATTTTTTTATATTTTTTTTTATTGCCCCGTGACCATGCCAAATATTACTCCTCCACATCCCCTCCTCCCCCCCCCCCCTCCACTTCAATTATCACCTATTCTCTCTTATTCCCGTTTTTCGTTGGTATATTTTTGTGCTATAAATAGCGATTCATAGCAAGCTGTGCTTGTATGTGCTACACAGCGAATGAAAGAGAGGGAACAACGCGACAGTGTCGCTCCAGACGTCGTAAGGAGTGGCAGGCTGGCTCAGCCTTCAGTTATGTAACTCCCGATTTAATTTGCCGATTTTGACCATCCAAACACTGTTTCCACTCGTTTTATTGCTGTAACAGGTTAATATCTTTATAATCAACGTAAAATAGGCGCATATGGATAAGTATTAATGATGTTTATGGTACGATGACGATTTGAGTGTAGGAAACAGTCTAAATACCTCCGCACAGGGAGGGGTGGCCACTACCCCACCTGTGCAGCGGAAAGGTTAATCATTCAGGTCTCTCAGGAGTGCCTGAATGAGCCCTAATATGGCGGAAATAGGTGGAAATATGCCCGCAGCGTAAGTTTTAATTCAATCCGCATCTGTCTATGAAAAGTTACCTGCTTGGTATTATTTTTGTTTAAGGTCGGAACGGGAGCCATCGATATAATTGGTTTCAGATCATAATCTACTATATAAAGGGCACCTTGTTCACGAACTACTCCCTCAGTTTTAATGATGGAGAGCCCATACTTGGCATGCATTCTAAGGGGGCGCCAGAGTAGGTCTTAAAGGTGGATTCCAGGGGTGAAAGAAAAAATAGGTTTAATGTAGGATCATAACTTGTCATGAATATACCTGTACTGTACAGTAATATGTATATGGGCGAAGTGTGTTCAGAGGGGAGAAGGAGTGTTGCAGCGGCTTTGTTGGGTGTGTTATTGTTCTGTATACGTGTACTAAATCTATCCTTATCTTCCTTGCAGTGATCTCTGGGTCTAGGAAGCTATACGTGGCCCGGCTCTCCTTACACCGCTGGGTTCTCCGACAGGAAGCGAGCCAGTCGTCTCTTCAGGCAAGGTCAGCACAAAATTATTATTTTAGTTAAAAAAAATCCTTCACAGGAGCAATATTATCAGCTACATGTATTGGAGCCTTGAATCTGCTACACAATATAAATCCTATTTTGATTGATTTTGCTTTTTATTGGTATCAGTGAGAGACAGATATTTATGCAATTTTTTGAAGTTTTGGGATGTAATAGTATAGATTCAGGTGTTAGATTACGATGGGTGTACAGTACCAATTATGGCTCATGACTGTAAATTAGTATTCTAGAAGTTCTTTGATTCACTAAAGATTGGTTGTTGTTGTTCCCTAAGCTGCCTGGCCGAACAGCCCCGAGTCCCTAAGGAAGGCCATGGCCACGGTCGGGCTTTCCCACACCCACAGAGCTCTCAAGGAGTGTAGATTGTGTTGTTGGCGTAAGTGATTGTGTGAAATGCAGTCTTCTAGGATGTGTTTAATGGTATGGGGTGCTGTGTTACATCCTGGGCAGGTGTCGATGACGGAGTCATCCAGTCTCTTCTGATAGCTCAGAAGAGCTGGATGGTGCCTGCATCTCAGCCTGGCCAGGTGGACTCTGTCCTCGCGAGGAAGGGAGGATTCAGAAGGATGGATTACGGGAGGTCGTGCCTGCAGCTGTGTGTTGTCCGAGTGATTGGATGGAACGGCGAGAGCTATGAGTATGGATGTGCTTCTGGAAGCTGGTTTGAAGTGGGCAGGGAGGGAGAGAAGACAGCACTGTATTTGTGTGTGAATCGTGATACCGTGTGCTAGGTGTTGTTTTGATATTTCTTGGTGTCTGTGGGTGTGTTGCCATGTAGTGTAGTGGATTGGTTTAAGCATGTTGTCTAAAATACATAAATATAATTTATTGTAAATCTTGATTAAAGTAGTCCATCACCGTACTAAACAAATTAGTTTTATAAATTTTAAGAGGAATAAGGCTGTATTATTTCCAATCATAAATCAGACTACTGTATATTGAGTTTATATACAGTAAGTATATATAATTTTATGAAGATATTTTACTTAGTTATATTTCTTTTGCAGGTAAGGAGGATTGGGCGTTAACGATAATCCAAAGTTTCTCGAATTCAGTTCTTAATCTAAACAATGCAGTTATCCCGGTGGACGCTTAAGTATTCTTCAGAGCAGTCGTCCTCTTATTAACCTATTCAGCATTTAATCTACCATTAATATAATGTACTTTTAATTTGTGGTCGGTAATGGAGCTTAAAGCAATTGTTATGATCCGTAAACTTGCTAGGTCTTGCCGCTCTGAAATATTATTTCTTTTACTGTGTTCTCTTAAAAGCTGCGTTTTTAGCTACTCCGTTGTGTTAGCCATTGCGCTGTTAGCCATTGCGTCGTTAGGTATTGCGATATCTTAGCTACTGCGATGTTAGCTATTGCGATAGCTTCTCTACCGCGTTGTCTTCTCTCCAGAGTCGTTTTCTACCTACTGTATGCACTGTCTTATAAAAATTGTAAAGCGTTCACTGGGAGGAACTTATAAATAATTTGCCTACCGAGAAACTAAGAATTATCGTGGCTGTTCATAAAACCTCGATTCACTCGCCGCTGGAACTCCACACATCTGCAAAGGACACCACCAAACTTCTGAAGACCCAACTACTACAGCTTCGAGACTCCTACAGCTCCTAGATACCCCTACAGCTGCTAGACGTCACTACAAATGCTTCGTATACAAACCACAGATCCTACTCATTCTGTGTCAAGGTGGGAGGACCCTTATTCACCCCCCTGTCTCTCCCGTCGAGCATTACTCTTCTTTCCCACTATATTATTGCCTGTCTCTTTCTGTTAGGGCTTAGCTAGAGAGAGGATGTACTAAAGCAATGTCCCTATCACAATTCTAACCTTCCTTTCTTTCACAGGCTAAGAGGACGTATTATTGATATGCTTTCTACTAGAGGATCCAGTATATATTGTAACCATGGCGATCAAGAGGGCGTATTAAGTATTTGATCTGCTTGACACTAGAAGATTGAGCTATTTTGTTGACGCCACGATCAAGATTTAATTGCCCTGAGTGATGACTGGAGACAAAGGAAACTTCAGTGAGATAGGTGCCTGGAGGACTTTAACTAGGTACCTGGGAGATGGTATGTGGAGATGGACGATGCTGTAAAATTCTGCTATGAAAAGGTAAATATTAGTTTTATATTTAGTTATATACCATTTGATAACTGGATATAACTTTATAGTCTATCTGCTTATTAATGCTGTTATACCTTTACATTAAAATGTAAAACTTGCAAACTAAACAAACCAAAATTGGGACAAGGACAATATAAAGTCAAATTAAATTATCAAAATCTCTATGTGGAAACAACGCTTACTAAAATGAAAATTATTAAATAAAAGAACTAGATTATGGACAATATATTCATTCCATGCCTTTTTATTTATTTATTTGTATGTGTAGACTGAGAGGTGGTGTGAGGCTTCCTGTTGGTGCCTGGGAGGAGGCGAAACAGACGATGTAACGAACGAGGCGACGATGGTAAGGATGATACAAGGAGGGGACAGACGATGCTGCAGATATGATGAACGCTACGATGCGACGAGGAAACGGAAGATACGACTAGGTGATACAAAGCGTCTGGTGGGCTTTGGCAACTAGTGAGGAATCGACAAGACAGCGAGTTGCGTCTTGAGAACTGGTGAGTGGGTGGAGCAAATGGTTGAGTTTATTGGGTGGATGGTGTGATAGTGGTACACAGGGAGGGTGGTTAGGGAGAGATGTTGGTAAAGGGAGGAGTGGTGAAAGGGTGATGGTGGTACACGGAGGGGTGGTGAGGTGATGTTGATAAACAGGGAGGGATGGTGAGGGGTTGATGGTGGTACACAGTTCTGCACAAGGGTATGGTGCAGTTACTTGTAGGGCAATGGTTTAAATGTATGGGAGGTTTTGGAGGTGCACAGAGGAAGGATGCAAAATATATGTGTAGTGCCACGGTTTTTGAGAGCTGGTGGTGCGGAATGTACTGGGTGGTAAGGCGGTGTACATAGGCTACATAGGGGTTGGTGCACATAGGGTGTATTTATTATTATACAGTATGGCGGTGTACAATCGGACAAATAAGTGATGTTTCCGCACCAATTATATTTTTATTAATAATTGGTATCAGCAATGTCTAAAACTTTCTTTATTAGTTTTAGTGAGATATAAAAAAGTTCCTACTCAGTAGATTGTGTTCTTTTATTTCTTCAATATTATTTTAGTAAGCGATATTGATAAGTTATTTTGCCTCTGTTTCCACATAGCAATTTTGATAAGTTATTTTGCCTTTATACTGTCTTTGTCCAAGTTTTGGTTTGTTTAGTTTGCAAGTTTTACATTTACCCACCCTATTCAACATCTGACAGAAATTAATACAGCACAGAGAGAGCCAAACGTAATGACAGCTGCGACATGACTTATTAGCGCGACCGTACACAGGCTGTGGTACACTTAGGGTGGCCGGTTAAAGCGAAGGATATCGATAGAATGTAACGGAATGAGAAGAGAATGGTGAGATGGATGTGTGGGGTTAATCTCAGGGACGGTATCGAGCGAGGAATTGAGAAGGCGTCTGGGCATTAGGAGTGTCAGTGAAGTGATGCACACAAGCCGACTTGGTTGGTTTGGACATGTGGAGTGAATGGATGATCAGAACTGGGTGAAGAAATGCCGGACTGCTCGTAGGGGTGGACCTAGAATGACGTGGGCTCGGGTACTCCGGTCCGATCTCAAAATAAGGAACTTGACAACAGAGGCAGCCCTTGACAGGGCCGCCATTTAGGACGTGAGACTGTAACCACATCCTCTGTGGACAAAACGGTCTTTAAACTTGTACGTATGTATGTAGTAGACCATATCAACCATTAGAGATCTAACATTGTTAACTAGACCAGTACGGTTATCTTAGGTGTTAAAGGTATGGCCAATTCTTTTTGGTTTGGACTTAAAGGCCTATTAATACTATATCTATCTATCTATTGCCGGATACCGTGATCCCAGAAGGGGTGGCCACGAACGAAACGGCCTCATGCACCTCTGTCCCTAGTCAGTCGACGCCTTCACTCATACTTCTTAACTCCATCCTTCCACCTCTCACTCGGTTTACCTCTCCACATCTGTCCTTCCATCTCACTCTCGTACACTCTCTTAGTCATTCTCTCGCTTCCCATACGTTTGCTATGCTGGCTTTCATAATTCTTTTGACTTGGCACTCTATTATTCATCGCAAGGTAATGTGTTAATCAAAAGGCTTATATGGATATATTGGCTTATGGATATATGCTGTACCCTTTTGATTACTACACGTCCTTCCTAATTATATTGGTAGTGTTGGCCATGATAGACTAATAAGCCATCTATTAGAAAGTTTATGAGCACTGGTATAGTTTTCCTTGGCAAAGGTCTACTGGTCGTCTAGTTCTACTGGTGGAGTTGGCCTGGCACCCTTCGAGCATCATCGAAACCACTTTCGAGGCTCGTTAGAAAACCTCTGTTGGTGGGCCGTGGAAGATTGTCAGGGTGTTGTGGCTGTACCGGTTTTAATTTACTGTAATTTGTTGTCGTCTAACCTTTGCTTTACTGCTAATTACCATGTATAGACACCTTCACAAATACTAAATGGAAAATTATGCACACACGACGAACACAAATTTATTGAAGACCTAACCGTATAGCCTATGCAGATTCCTTGTTATTCTTTTCCTGCTCCCTAACTTCAGTACACATTAATTATCCATACAATTGAATCTTTTGTTTTGGTATAGTTTAACCAGACCACTGAGTTACAACATGTAACTCTCATAGGTCTGGCCAATTGAATCCCTTAAAATTATCACGTAGAAGTTACAAGATCAGGCAAGGGAAGTGGTAATAAACAGGAATGAATGGAGAATGCTTGTGAATAGATAAGCGAACACGTGGTCATTTGGGGGGAAGGGGTCGGGCGCAAGTTGGACTAGATAATAGTCCATCAGGCGCCGGGGAGACGGTTTATATGAAAGGTGCGCCTAGAAGTGTGGTGGTAGGGCTTCGCTGCATGTCTGCCTGCTGAGATCGGAACCTCTCCGGGTGGTCGGGGGCCGGGGAAGTGCTGGAGGGACCTTGGTGACCCTGGTCTCTGGGTCTTCTCCTGGATGACCTAGATGTGTGTGAATTTGTATTTTGTTTTTGTGTGTTCATTGTTTACAGATATGTTGTCCCTATTCTGGCTCTGTCTTGAGTCCCCCCCCCCCCCCCCCAAACAAAAATAGTAAAAGTGGGCATTGGGCCTAGGTATATACAGTACTGTACATACATACAGAAGTTGCGATTTGTTTATAGTATATTTCCTATTGCAGAGTGCCTGAACTACATTGACGAGATACTCCTGCAATAGAAAAACATGGACATCCGTTAGCCTGCAGAGCTTCCTGGTGCAGAACCACACTTTGGCATGGGCACACCATGGGACCGTCACAAAAGTCATGACCGTAAGTTTTTGACGCTATCCCGAAGGGAGTAGAACCTAATCATAAAATGGTTAAGCCTATCCCATATATAAATTTTGTGGGTTCAATTAAGCAGTTAGAGTTTTCTGAGAGTGCCTTCGCCGAGGGAAAAGCATGGATTTCTGCTGGATACCTGTGCATGTTGGTGTTAGAGGTAATGCAAAGGTGGATGCGTTGGCCTAGGCTGCAGCTTTGCGACCTGTGCATACACGTTGCTCTCTGCCTGCTACTGATCTGTGTACTCAACTGATCATTGCTGGTCGTGCTCGTTGGTAGTCACGGTGGGGCCTGGTATACCTGGAGATGTGTTTTTGTTTATTTGAAGTAGTCTGACCTTTCACTTTACGATCTGCATTGCTTTTTCAGTGCCGCTTTAGCGTGCGATCTACCAGGACATTCACACTTTAGCCTGCAGTCTACCGGCTTACTTGCATTAGAAAACACCCAAAGGTGTGCTAAGCATTTTATTAATGATTATTGTTTCTGAGACCTAGTGTGAGCATTAACCTAACCAAAGAAGCCAAGCTAACCTATCCTAGACCTCAGTAAATAGGATACAAAACTATCCATTACCTACCAGCTAGGGTGGGTTCCTAGTACAGTATCCAGTAAATGGGATGCAAAACTAACCCTTACCTACCAGTTAGTGTGGGTTCCTAATACCCAGTAGGTGGGATACAAAACTAGCCCTTATCTACCAGCTAGTGCGGGTTCCTAATACCCAGTAGGTGGGATACAAAACTAACCCTTATCTACCAGCTAGTGCGGGTTCCTAATATCCAGTAGGTGGGATACAAAACTAACCCTTATCTACCAGCTAGTGCGGGTTCCTAATACCCAGTAGGTGGGATACAAAACTAACCCTTACTTACCAGCTAGTGCGAGTTCCTAATACCCAGTAGGTGGGATACAAAACTAGCCCTTATCTACCAGCTAGTGCGGGTTCCTAATACCCAGTAGGTGGGATACAAAACTAACCCTTATCGACCAGCTAGTGCGGGTTCCTAATACCCAGTAGGTGGGATACAAAACTAACCCTTATCTACCAGCTAGTGCGGGTTCCTAATACCCAGTAGGTGGGATACAAAACTAACCCTTATCTACCAGCTAGTGCGGGTTCCTAGTACCCAGCAGGTGAGATACAAAACTAACCCTTACCTACCAGCTATTACTTGTTCCTATAGTCTATTCGCTGTAAGTAGGCAAGAAATCATGACCTCTGTAACTCAAAAAGGGCTAGAGCAAATTGGCTGTAAATTTCCACATCTATCCCTAGACTGATTCTTCCCAAATGGTAGAAATAATAGCTCGATTGTTCTAGTCATTTTTAAGTTACAGAGGTTAGAGGTCATGATTTCTCACCTACTTACAGCGAATAGACTATAGTACCTAGTACTTGGGATACAAAAGTAACCTGTAGTGGTTGACCAAGGGTACGCGGTAGACAGCATGCTAAAGCAGCACCGCTTTTTTGGTGTTATACAGTATATGTACATGGTATACAGTATAACACCGATTCCTTGAACATGACGAAAGTGTATTGTTATATGTGCGATTAGTTTGCTTGGGAACCAGATTAACTTGCTCATGTAGTGATGTACACCCTATGTGGTGGATTGTGTTCTTTTATTTTAAAATTTTATTTTATGAAGCGTTATTTCCACATAGCAATTTTGATTAGTTCCTTTGCATTTATCTTGTGTCATCCCAGTTTTGGTTTATATATTTTGCAAGTTTTAAATTATAATTTATCCTAAAGTTTTAAGTATGAAGTTTTTTCGCATATTCTTTTTAGCATACTCGTTGTCATATGACCTTGTTACGCTAATAATGCTTGTGTAAATTAAATTGTAAAACTTGCAAAATAAACAAACCAAAACTGGGATGACACAAGATAAATAGACTACAAATGGTTTACAATGCTAGTGAGTGAAAGGTGTACTGAGTAGTTTTACAGTTCATGTTGGAGTCCATCAGGGCTTTGTGTTTAGGCATCTCTTTGTTATGGCTCTGGAGGCTCTATCTGAAGACTACAGAGTTAGGCTCCCCGGGGAACTGCTATACGCAGATAATCTAGTAGGCTACTTATCGCAGATAGTGTGAGGGATGCCGAGGCAAAATTCAGAAGATGGAGTCTAGAGGGCATGGCAAGGAAAGGATTTAGAGCTAATATAGATAAAACAAAGGTTTTATATCGTATATTAGGGCTTTGAAAGGTTAAAAAAAATGGCGTTTACCCATGCGCAGTATGCAGAAAAGGGAAGGGTCTGAACTCAACTCCGTGTAGCGTCTGCCGTTGAGGAGTACACCACGGGAAGAAGCACTGAACTAGAATAAAGGGACCTCTACCGAGGAAGAAGTCCAAAGTTGAAAATTTTGTATGCATATTATGCAAAGGTGAGCTTGTGTTAAATGACCAGCTCGAGAGAGTTAACTTTGACAATGAGTCACTGGAAATGGACAAGTTTTGCTACTTGGGAGATTATCTTTGCCAGTGGTGGGGCTAAGGCTGCCACTGTTGCCAGAATTAAATTCGGGTTTGGAAAGTTTAGAGAAATGTTGTCATTACTTGCCATAAGACTCGGTCTCCCCTTGAAGGGAAAGATGTTCGTTTCATGTGTTAGAAGTGCAATGACCTATGCTTCAGAAACGTGACCTGTCAAAGCGGATGATATCAAAAGGATGGAACGTGATGAGAATGGGGAGATGGATGTGTGTGGCCAAACATCAAGGGTATCTAATGAAGAGCTGAGGAGACTGTTAGGTATCCAGTGTGTCGGTAATGAGATGCGTACTAGTAGGCATGGTTTGGTTTGGACATGTGGAGAGGATGGATGAACTAAGCTGGGTGAAAAGATGAAAGTCCAGGAACGTGGAGGGAGCTGGACCAAGGGTGCAGACCAAGAAAGACATGGGATCAGACCTTAGTGATAATAAATAATTAGTAATACAGTATTCATATTTAATAATAATAATAATAGATACAATAAATACATTATACTGTATAAAATACCTCTGCATCAATAAGTTTCCTCTTCTAGTTTAGGGTTTGTTTATGTGGTTGTCTTGAGGCAGAATAATAGACGCAGGCCTCCAGCAGCAGGACCATACCAGCGAGTATCAAACCTATGCCCACCACTATGAAGGCTCCCTGTATATGGCCCAGGTTCAATACACCGTCCCCACGTACCTGAGGACATTAAGTATATTAGTATTTGGTATGTTAACACGTGTGAGTTATATTTTCTAAAGTATTGAGGATTTCCTTTGCTTTTGCCATTTTTCAACTACTAATACTAGGCTAACAAAAATGCATTCAGACTTCCTTCAAACTAAAGAAATGTCCACCCAGACCTCCTCAAGATAAATGTGTGCATTATTTATAGAAAGTACAGTACACGTATAGTAATACAGTACCGAAAGCTGCATCCGATTAAATTATGTGAATTTACAAACAAAAGAGGACAATCCTGAGCGAGTATAGGTATAATAGATTGCAAGATAATTAACGCTTTCAATATTATGAGGACGCTTCTTCACTTTATTTTGGCTAACCGTAAATGATTGTACAGTACTGTATTCACTTTAGTAAGGACCTATAGTAATCAAAGGGGTAAACTCGTTCTCCATTAACCTTTTCACTCCCACAGGTTCTTCCTTAACCGAATAAAATCGGCTACTAATTGCAAAATATAATTAGGAATAGTGTTCAGTTATCTTGAAAGGATTAACCTTTTCAAAATACGATTTGTCGCCTTTCTGGCTATTGAACAATTTTATTCAGATTATGAAGAGCATATGGAACTCAGAGGTTTAGTCGAGATAGTCTGTACGCTTATCCCTAAACTGTATAAAATTGTCTAATGATAGCCAGAAGAAACTGTCAAAATGCATCATAATCTATAAAGGGTTAATGGGAGGTTTTTAGTTTCCTCCCTAGACCTCCATCAAGCTTAAAGATCTCGAAATAACCCCAATACCCCTCTTAGAGATTAATGTAGAAAATTATCGTGGCCACAGGCCGGAAAGAATAGTAATTAAAATGGCACGAAAGGTCTTATAATTGGCAGAAATGGAGCGAACGTCCTAAAATCTTTGAGGGAGAAACGGATCCAGAAAAAATAACAAGTTAAAATCTCTCCTTAACTACATCAGCGAAAATCCCAGCCCTCCATCCAACTAACCTGGTCAGTGGTGATGGGCTGGTCTATCAGAGTGAGAACTGAGCAATCTCTGCCATACCCATAGCTTACTCTGACTGTTCCTTTTACTTATATATTTTCTAGATCTCAAGTGACGGCGTCTCTAACGTGGATTGACCTCCCAATCTACCAAGATTGGAAGCCAAAGCGGCACATTTTTCCCTTGCCTCTCAACTTTCTCTTCATAATTGCTGAGGGACACAGGGCCCTGGGTGGGGCTTTGGTTTCCCGGGCATTTCCGCACCCTCCTCAGCTCCCCACCATGGAGTGGCTTCGGTCACCCAGGCTTTATTGTGGTCGGCGGGGAGGGTTCTGTGGGGGCGCTCGGTTATGGCCTTCCTCGGGGCCTTGGGGCTGTTCGGCCAGGCAGCTTGGGGAACAACAACAACAACAACAACAACTAACCTGGTCACTCTTGCTAAGGAGCTTGCCCCTGTGTTTGTCATAGATGACTCCCAGTATACCGGCCTCCAGCAGACGGATTACATTGTCCGAGATGATGGGGGTGTACGGGGTGTTGCGACGGAGGATCCACGTCATGAAGCTCTTGTACAACTGGGGAAAGAAAGTCATGCGTGATGAGTTTTTGCAATGAATTACTAAAAAATTTCTCCACACCCTCCTTGAAGCTAAGTTTGTATTTTTTTCAGTAGAAACATTACTTGGCCGAAGGCGGTTTTCTCCTAAATTGCAGGGTCGCTATCATTCGCCAGGAAAAAAGATAGACTCCTGAATGGGGGTAAAGTTGTACGGTAATAACTGCTAAATTAATGGGGGTGAATTTTCTTAATATTGTTTCTGTTTGTCGTATCATACGGCCGGTTTCTCCTAATTTACAGGCTCGCTATCGTCACCAGGAATAATGGACACCGAAATGGGGAGAAATATTGTATAACCGCGATAATACTGGGGTGAAACCAGCTGTAATTGCCAAACGAATGGGGTAAATCTAAAAAAAATGTCCCCGGTGTTTGTCGTAGATGATCATGACTCCCAGTATACCGGGTGTAGCTTACGGGTTGTTGCGACGTAGGATCCAGGTCATAAAACTTGTGTACAGCTGGGATAGAGGAAGTCGTGAAGCTAAAAATATACAGATTTTGGTAGAATAATGGTGATAATAAGTGCGTGTCTGCCTTTAATGACCTGTGATGTATGTATGTACAGTATGTATATACAGTATATACTCAGGCACATACCTCACTGCTGATGGTGGCCGACTTGAGACAGAGCCCGAACAGCAACCTTTAAAGCTCCAATTCTTAGGGTACGGCACCACTTTCGCGTTCCCTCGCCCCTTTCACTGTCTCGTTGAGTAGGAGAATTTTACAAGGGGAGGAGGATTCCTAGCCTCCTGCCCCCAGAAGGAATAGGAGGACAGTAAAAGAGATACAGTAGACAAAAAGGGCTACAGTTGGGTAGAAGATGAATGAATAAAAGTGGAGACAAAGCATAGTGTATGTCAGCGTTAATTATTCTATCATAATCTCATGTCAGTTACTTGCCGTGTTGGGTGAATTATAGGTTTGAGTCTCTAAGGGATGTAATAAACCTAATATTTACTATAGTCTGTTTTTTTTCCAGCTGATGATAAATTGAATCCCTTAGCATCTGATTTCTCAATTCTTGATGGAAAAATCTAATACTGCTATGTGCCTGCGTCATAATATTGCCAAGTTTTCATAATTAGCAACAAATTTCGCTACAAAAACTTGGTAACAGTAGAGTAATCAGGACGGTGAGATAGCAATTTACCCTCGGCTTGAAAAATATACGGTACAGTAGTAAAGACTATAGTGGCCCGAGAATCAAGGATGTACTGCCAATAATGATATATGGCACCCTTCATAGGGAACCTCTGACCACCACAACAAGAACTAACCAATCTAAGGGTACTGTCGGACTGGTTGGGATACCTCTCCGAGAACTAACCAAACTATCAAAGGCGGCCTGATTAAATTACCGCGGTGTTGGGTGAACATATGGTAGTCTATAAATATGGTAAAAATAGGGTGTGCCTTCCATGACCAGCTCTAGCGACCGACCATACACATGAAACAGGCTGATATTGGTGTCGATGTAGAGTTATTTAATACAATATACTATACCAAAATTCCCTTCTTCTTTATTCTATTAATGTCCCGTGTTAGGTTATTGATGTTTTTGGTGTAGTGAAGGAAGCTAAAGGTAATAATACAAGTGGTTATCTTCCATTATATTGTTGGAGTGGATCAAACAAAAATATGCTAGTTCCCACCCCAGCATTAGCCTACCTTCTCCATCATAATAAATGTCTGTGATCAGCTTCTCACGGTGTTGGGCGAATAATAAGGTAGTTTATGGTAGCAATGAGGGTGTGCAACCCCTCCATGACCTTCAATGAGTGTAGGAGAGGTGTGGTGGAGTGGTCATGCTACTGGATTGGTAATTCAATGGACCCGGGTTCAAATCCCGATATGTCAATGGGAAGATATTATTGGGATTGAATTTGTGCTGTACCTAGTATCAGTGCATTACCACAAAGCCCACTGAAATGCCAAAAAAATACCCTCATTGTTCCCTGATTAAATAACACTGTATGAATATTCCCATATTCAAAATATGTTACAGGGGGACAATGCCTAGTGAGTTCACTGCTCAATAGGTGGCGTTCTGAGAGTGAGGGTCTGAGTCTGGAGGGTGAGACGGTGAAGCACTTGAGCGAAGCAACCAGCCGCTTCAGAGATGGAGCTGCTTCGAGCCATGATGGATGCTTCACATGTCTCACTCCCCAGACTGGAACAAGACCTCACGGGCTTCACCGTGTTGAGCGGTGGAATGTACAGGCTCTCAGCCTATGCCCGAGAGGGAGTAGTTGGAATATAGAAAAAAAAAAAAAAAAAAAAATGGAGACGATTTAGTCCTAATAGCTGACAATATGGAAGATGCTGAGGCCAAATTCAAAAGATGGAGAGAGGGCATGGCGAGCAAGGGTTTAAGAGTCAATATTAACAAAACCAAGGTTATGCATTGTAGATTGAGACGAGACAATGTGGAAAAAAGCGGTGAATACCCATGTGCAGTGAGTGGAAGGGTGTGGGCGCCAACTCGATTCGATGTAGCATCTGTCGATGTTAGGTACACCATGGGAGTAAGCGCTGTAGTAGAATAAAATGCAGGTCTGTGATTGTGGAGGGAGCTGCACCAAGGGGTGGACCGAGGAAGACCTGGGATCGGACTATACGTGCCGATCTTAAATGAAAAAACTTGACAAGTGAAGCAGCCCTTAACAGGGTTGTTGTTGTTGTTGTTGTTCCCCAAGCTGCCTGGCCGAACAGCCCCAAGGCCATTACCGAGCGCCCCCACAGAACCCTCCCTGCCGACCACAATAAAGCCTGGGTGACCGAAGCCACTCCATGACGGGGAGCTGAGGAGGGTGCGGAAACGCCCGGGAAACCAGAGCCCCACCCAGGGCCCTGTGCCCCTCAGCAATTATGAAGTGAAAGGTGAGGGGCAAAGGAAAAATGTGACGCTTTGGCTTCCAATCTTGGTAGATTGGGAGTTTAATCCACGGAAGAGACGCCGTCACTTGAGATCTAGAAAATATATAAGTAAAAGGAACAGTCAGAGTAAGCTATGGGTATGGCAGAGATCGCTCAATTCTCACTCTGATAGACCAGCCCATCACCACACTTTACTTAACAGGGTTGCCTGGAACGCCGCCATTAGGACAAGAGACTGAAATTGCACGTATGTGTGGAGCACTCAGTCTTAAAATTGTATGTATGTATGTATATTTAAAAGAAGCTATAACCAACATCCACCTTTGGCTTGGAAACTAGGATAGAGAAAGTAGGAGGAAATGCTATATCAAAAATGAGGATGTGTGTGCACTACATGACCAGATGTGAGTAGATAAAAGAAGCAATAACCAACATCCACCTTTGGCTTGGAAACTAGGAATGAGAAAGGAGATGACCTTTAAAGAGTAGATATAAGAAGCCACAACAATCCTATACCAACATTACCTTCTCCCTCATAATATACGTATCCCTGGTGAGCTTCTTGCGGTGCTGGGTAAATATAAGGTACAGTAGTCTATGTAGAGCACTAATAATAACCCCCAGCCAGTTGTTATCTTTTCCTTCGTTACCTTCAACCTCCGTCTGTGTTTCTTGACGTTTAACCCCTTATTAGCGGGGCCCGACTTAAGTCCGTATCTAAAAACCTGGACTATGTGGCGGGGACCGACTTAAGTCTGTGTGCAATTTTTGAGCAAGAATGGCTGTGAGAGAGAGACGAGCGACGGGAGGAGCTTAGGTTGCCTCATGACCGCTCGGCACGGACCCCGTTCACCTACTGACATCTACTCCACCCTCCCTACCTCGCCACACAGGGAATTATATAAGGAAATTACCGTATTTTAGGGTTTTTGCACTCGTGTTGCACGATCATTGCAAGAGAACGCGTGGTCGTAGAAGGATGGTTCTGGTGTCATTGGAAAGCTCAATTTACACCCTTTCAGGGATACATAATTGTATTACGCTCTGGCTCTTGTTTATGCATGAAAAAGAGCACGGAAACAAGGCCATTTAGGGTTAAAAAAAAAACCGCTGGGCGCGTAGTGGAGAAAAACTGACGGGCCCGCCCGGTTTTTAGTTTCTTCCCTTGGCCTCCATCAAGCTTAAAATTACACCCCCTAGTCCCTCTTTCAAGATAAATTTGTACATTTTTTGGTAGAAATTTTTTCCGGTCGAAGTCCGATTCCTCTTAAATTACAGGCTCGCTATCGCTCGCTAGGAAAAGATTGACACCTAAATGACGCAAAAAGTTTTAATGTTAACCTGGGAACGGCGAGAACACTCTTAAGAGGTTTTGATGGGCAAGGGCGAGGAACCTCTTAACCCGGGAACTGCCGGGAGACTCTTAAGAGTTCCCCCGGCGGACTGCGGGAAGACTCTTAAGAGTAAGGGAAAACAAAAAATCCATTTAAAACACCCCAATTTTTTTTTTTTTTTTTTTTTTTTTTTTTTTTTTTTTTTTTTTTTTTTTTTACCCCTGGGCCATGCCAAATATCACTCCTCCACCTCCCCTCCTTCAGTTATCACCTATTTTCCCTGTTATTCCCTTATTCTGTGGTTTATTTTTGTGCTAACATTAGCGAGTTGGTAGCAGGGCGTTGTCATCACTGTTACCAAGCGTGGGAAAGAGCGAGAGAGACTATTGCGGAACAGTGTCTCTCCAGACAAGGGGAGGGGTGGAGGGCAGGGAGGTTGCCTCAGCCATACATTATGTAACTCCTGGCCTGTATCGCCAATTTTGACCATCCAAACACTGTTTCCACTTGTTTTATTGTTGTAACAGGTTAATACCTTTATAATCAACCTATAATAGGCGCATATGGATAAGTATTAATGCTATTTATGGTAAAATAACGATGATAGTGATGGGAACAGCTCAAATACGTCAGCACAGGAGTGTGGTGTCTCATATCCCCCATGTGCACTTCTTAGGTTAAGAGGTAAGGCCTAAAAAAAAATTACTTAAAAGGCCCCAGTAGCACTTAAAACAAGTGAAATGGGGATTAAGTGAGATAATTCCCCTCCATACCTCCAATCACTTCTTCACATGTGTCAAAGTCCCCTCCTTCCCCCTTCCCCCCCCCCCACCTACTATTATCACCTATTTTCCCTGTTATTCCCTTATTCATTGGTATATTTTTGTGTCAACATCTCCAAGCCGGTTCTATGTTGTTGTCATGTGACTAGCGAGTGTGTTGTGTAAAGAAGAGTGTGAGGGAGGAAGTAAGTCAGGCTTCAGGCCTCGCGAGGGGAGGGGCTGCCTCGCTGTGCTCCACATTTCATGAATGGACCGCTCGGCAATTATTCGCGATTTTGACCATCCAAACAGTATTTCCACTTGTTTTATTGTTGTTACATGTTAATATCTTCATATTAAACTTAAAATAGGAGCATATGAATAAGTAATAACGATATTTATCGTAAAATTATTATTATAGGCGGGAATGGAGCCTAATATTGCCGCCCAGTTACATGGTGTTCACTACACATAGCGCGCGCTTACCGGGTTAACAAAGAAAAGAGGCGAAAGGTATTAAAATCGCCAAACTAATTGGGGAACGTCTGATATTGGTGTTGATGTAGATCCTATACTAACATTACCTTCTCCCTCATAATATATGTATCCCTGGTGAGCTTCTTGCGGTGCTGGGTAAATATAAGGTAGTCTATGGTAACAATGAGGGTATGTGTCCCCTCCATAACCAACTCTAGGGGCCGGCCGTACACATCGAATAGGGTGATGTTGGTGTCGATGTAGAGCCGCCGCCCCAGCTCGGCCAGGGTCGGGTTGGTGGAGGTCCGGAGAGCCTCGGGGACGTAAGAGCCGTAGTTGTACATCACAGGACTGGAAACGAGAACTAAATTTGTAAATTTTTTGGTACATGAGGCTAGAGTCCGCTATAGGCTATCCCAAAACTGACTGACTAATTCCTTGAACGTGGCGATAGTGCGTTGTTATATGTGCGATTAGTTTGCTTGGGAAACAGATTAACTTGCTCATGTAGTAATGTACAGTCAGGACCCCCAATTCGCGAGAATAGGGGTGACAGGAGGCATCGCGTATTGTGAATTCGTGTATTGTGGAACTAACTTTAAATGGGAATAATTAGATTGGGTGACATCTCTCAATTATGGCCTATTTTCGAAAATGTTTGCCCTATTTTCGACATTTTTGGCTCTACAGTACAGTCTATATCTTATATATAAGAAGAACAATGAATAACAATATGAAACCTTACCTTAAAATTAGTAGTAGATAGGCTAGGACTAGGACCGTAGGACTTCACGATTTTCTCCAAATTCTCCCTCCCTGACCAAATCGTACGAACAGTTTACTCTGACAAGCCTATTGCACAGTTTCCTTCTCCTTTTTTCTTGCGATCCAACACTTCCACCTTCATTTTGTGTGTTATATTCTTATATTGGCGTGGCATGGCGAAAAAAGTGGCAGGCACTACAAACGTTTGGTCACTCCGCACGGCTATGAGCGCTTGAGCGGGACTGTGGGAGGGAGGGAGGGAGGGAAGGCAGGCGTATGCCCGTCTTCTTCTTTTTTCAGAGCTACTCCTGGGCCTCGCGAAACGTAGACGTGCTCGCGTATCAAGCGGGAATAGCGGATTTGGCCCCTTCTTAGCTCTCGATTCGTGTATTGTAGTACCACCTCGCGTAATTAATGTTTAATTAATTAATATTATTTTCGAGGGGTAACTCGTGTATTAGGGTTTTCGCGCATTGTGGAATCGTGTATTGGGGGTCCTGACTGTACACCCTATGTGGTGGATTGTGTTCTTTTATTTCATAAATTTTATTTTAGTAAGCGTTGTTTCCACATAGCGATTTTGATTAGTTATTTTGCCTTTATATTGTCTTTGTCCCAGTTTTGGTTTGTTTAGTTTGCAAGTTTAAAATTTTATTTTACATGAGGCTAGAGTCAGCTATATCTACACTTGCAAGAGGCTATTAGTCAGCTATATTTACTTACATGAGGCTAGCTAGAGTCAGCTATATATACAATTTTATGAGGCTATAGTCTGCTATATTTACTTACGTGAGGCTAGAGTCGGCAATATCTTCAGCAGTAGTGAGCCGGGCGGGGTAGACAGGCACGGTAAGGACAGCCACCAAGTTACCAGTATACGCGGCCGCCAACACATCCACCACCACCCACCACACCACCAGCCACACCCGCGCCCACCACACCCGGATCTCACCGTCAGGCATCGATTGACCCAACAGACCCGAGCCAATCTGAAGCACCGACATCAGTTAGTCCAGGGGCTGCGACATGACTTAGGGAAGATTCTGTAAGGGAGCTGCGATATGACTTCGGAAAGTAGGAGTTTGATAAGTGTGCACAAACTGCGCCACCAGGCCTAGGTAGCTGAAAATTGGACCAGGAATAGCTGTACATGGTAACTTTAGATACCAAACATCATAATGCACTTACACCTCACACAACTTTACTATCGTGGAGGTGGTGGCAGGGCTCGTCGGACCATCCCTCAACCACAATTATATCCTGTATGCTATATGTATAAGATACGTGTGAGAGGGAGTGCATGGAAGTGCCCTGGAATGAGCAGAATCCTTGCAAGCACCGAATGATAGCTAGGGAAGGGAGGGAGGAGAAATTCAACCTTCCCTCCAGTCTCTCACTCCTGACCCGCTTATACCTGGCATGCTTTACGTGCTTTATTCTGGGTCCTAATTCTTCACATATGTCTTGTGGTGCAATAATACTGCTTTATAAGGGAGATATAAGGGATACTAAGTAATTCCTCCTCCCATGCGCAAGGCCAAAACAAGTGTGCACGGGTGCCTATTCTCGCCAACCATGCAACTCCTGACCAAGCCCACAGCACGCCCACATAATTTTTGTGCAATTTATATTCGCAGTGGATACACGTGTACGTGACTACCAACACGCTGATGTACATTACATTATCTTTTTACCATTCCTTCGCACCACGCCGGTTTATGCAAATACTCTAATGATCTCGTAGCTGCCAGGTTAACATTATCTGGTCCGATTTCTTATGGGCTATTTTATTATGATATATTTTATATTATTGAGGATTTTGCATGCTTCTGTGTTCCCTAGGCTAACAAAAACGCCTTCCCAGACTTTCTTTAGATCAAAAAATGCCTACCCAGAGCCCTTTCAAGATAAATTTGTATATTTTTTGATAGAAAAATTTCTCAGCCAAAAGCTTCTTTTTATGTTATTGGCTCACTTTTGCTCACCCCCCCAAAAAATCAACACCCGATTCGGGTGAATTGTCTTCTTATTGCCAATCTAATTGGGTGAGACATCTTAAAATTTCCATACTAATGGAGCGAAACGGAGAATTCTAAACAGACCTCCCTCGGACCAAATAGGGTTAAAAGCAAACGATTACTTGCACCAAAATATAAACCTAATTATTATTTCTAACATCGATCTTAACACCAATAACCCCCCAAATGATTTTAATGAAAGTCTGTGATCTCCCATGATTCGAACCCAGGATACCACATACAGAAGTTACATGCTTTAACCATAACACCATTAAGACAGTTAAAGGTACAACATATGACCAAGATTAATATCTATTTATCGAATACTGGATATCGATCTAATAATGTACTGGACCCAACTGCACTATGAATAGCCTAATGCTTATGTGAGAGGAAAGAAAATGTTATGACTTACAGATCTCAAAGGACCGACTCACTACGAAATGATCCTGAACCTATGATAGTATTTTCTAAATCGTTCTTAACACCAATAACCCCCCAAATGAAATTTATGAAAGCCTGTGATTCTCCCAGGATTCGAACCCAAGATGCCACATACAGACTTATTTGATCTAACCATTACACTATCAAGACAGTTAAAGGTACAGCACATGACCACGATTTATGAGACTCACCTTAAAAGCCATACCAACGGGATCTGTGGTGATGTTCTGGTAGTACAGCAGGAGAGCCAGGGAAGAGGAAACAAGCACCATGGTCACAAACAGAAGGCCCCACATCAACATGGAGAATGGGTACAAGATGTTCTTCCACTGGGGTAGTGGCTGAGGCACGCGCAAGATGAAGGCAAAGTTGGTCTCCCAGTAAGGGTACGTCAGGTCAAAATCTTCATGACGGTCCACATTAGGCTGTAGGACATTCACGGTCATATCTTTGCCATGGTACATCATTTGGCCCAACATTCCTGTGTACGTTCCATTCACTTTAATGGCAAACTCTACATTAGCGAGAGGGATAACCGAAACTTTAAACCCATACCTATCGCCAATTAATCTTAAAACGTCAATGTTTCCTCCAACACAGTCTCCTTTTTTGATAAAGTAAACGTACGGTTCATCATAGCACAGAGCTGATACCGTTATAAGCTTTCCTCCGAAATCAAGGAAGCGATGAGGAAAAAGGGACTGACGACTGCGAGACTGATCAACATTCCAGGTTCCCAGGGAAGCCTTGGTGAGCAGACGACCATTTTGGTTAGTCTGGTAAGGTAGGCTGGTGTAAGCTTGAAGGCGAGGTCTGTTCAATTTGGTTATCAGCTGAAGTAACAGGATGAACTGTGAACGTTGAACGACAGGCTGGCCAAGGACTGATGTGATGTTGAGCTCCGGATTAAGGCAGAAGAGGACGAGATAGTTGGGGTTCCAGTCTTTGTTACCATCCAGGAGAAGAAGGAAGGCGGTGGGGTCGTCGTAGAAGAGAACGAGGGCGGTGAGAAGGGAGCCTCTAGTGTGGTGGTTGGGGCGGGTATCATAGAGCAGTGACTGTTGGGTGGCCAGGAGGACGGGCGTGAGAGACGTTCCTGCCTCCGACACAACCCGCCCAACATCTAGTAGGCGCTGACTGTGGTTGTCGGTCACCAGCAGGAGATCCTGATCTCGAAGCGGCCCAGACACCAGAGAACGAAGGGCGTTGTCAGTCACTGCATGGCTGTCTGTCCGAGAAGAATAACAACCATAATTAAACATTGTCCATACCTAAGTTGGTACGGACGGTCATGTGGAACGCATGAGAGTGAGGTGGAAGGTTGAAGAGGGAGAGGCAGATTGAGAACAAGATAGTGGGATGGAGTTTAGAGGTATATGAGTGAAAGTAGTGTTAGGTGGGAGGAGGCGTGCTGGCTGATGGGTGATAGATATTCTTGAACTCGACCTATCACTGAACTAGAAAGAGGTATCACAGCTAAGCTAATCGCAAGATCTATATAGAAACATGCGTATCACGAGTAAGAACTATAACAATGAGAATAAAAGAACACTTTAATTTTCCTTCGAATGCGAATTAACCCTTACAGTACCGGCGACGTCATTTTGTTTTAATCTTTTAACGGGTAAACATCCTTCCTAAACTGAATAATACCGTCTAATACTTGCCAGAATATAATAAAAAAGAATGTCGCCAGTACTGAATGGGTTCAAAACAGATCTATTCCACACCACAGGTCCTCATATACATCTGAGTACAAAGGAAGCTCCACGGGGGAAAAACGTGTTCGGTTAACTTCATGGATTTTACTCTGTAGGCTAGTTAGGATTTCGCTGATCCCTCTTGTATAGTTAGTGTTGGCAATACCAAATCGTGAGTCAGAACTACAGGTGGTCTGTGATAAAGGCGACGTCACATTAGCGATATTTTTTCCCAATTTTTACGGGCAATTGTCGTCTGGCAGCTTCAAATTATAAGTTTCATAAAATTAAGCTACCTAACATAATCTACCTCCGATCTAGTTTCAGATTCCAATGCGAAAGAGCCTCAACATAGTACGAGAATAAACTTCTTATATAAATTTGCCTGAAATGCGCTTGTTCGACACCGCCTTAACCCTATTTTGTGCAGGGTGGGTCTTTTTGGAACTGCCCTGTTTTACTCCATTGGTTTGGAGATTTTAAAACTTTTTACCTCATTATAAGACATATATAAGACAGTTCACCTCATTCAAGGGTCCATTTTTTCCTGGCAATTTATAGCGAGCCCATAATTTAGAAGCCGGCCATTAGCCGGAACATTTTTCTGCCGATAAAGGTACATATCTATCTTGAAGGGGGTCTGAGTAGCGTTTACTTTTAGTGGGGGTCTGGGAAGGCATGTTCTTAGTCGGGGGGAACTAAATATACATAGGTCGAAAATGGCAACAACAATCAAAACCCTCAATAATAATACTGTATAGCAACATATAATACCTCCGTTATGTTGCACCAGTTTGTGTTAACAGCCAAACCATAACCTTACTTATCACAAGGTAAACTTATTATACCTGAAGTAATTCGATAACTACCCTAAAACCTTACCTATCAGTAGCTGGTAGAGCTACTCAAGCCCTTCCTATTCTTAATGCTAAGTCTGCTCTTACCTATCACAAATCAAAGCTATTATGGCTTCATCAGATCTGGTAACTAAACCTGTTCCCTATCTATTAATTGCCAGAGCTATCTTATCTAGCTTGATCCTATAGCTATCCCAGAGCCCTACCTATTACAAGTCAGAGCTATTATACCCTATTATATATTCTAGTTGTTGTTGTTCCCTAAGCTGCCTGGCCGAACAGCCCCGAGTCCCTGAGAAAGGCCATGGCCACGATCGGGCTTTCCCACAGAACTCTCATTGAGTGTAGATTGTGTTGTTGGCGTAAGTGGTTGTGTGAAATGCAGTCTTCTATGATGTGTTTAATGGTATGGGGTGCTGTGTTACATCCCGGGCAGGCGTCGACAACGGAGTCATCCAGTCTCTTCTGATAGCTCAGGAGAGCTGGATGGTGTCCGCATCTCAGCCTGGCCAGGTGGACTCTGTCCTCGCGAGGAAGGGAGGATTCGGAAGGATGGATTTCGGGAGGTTGTGCATGCAGCTGCGTGTTGTCTGTGAGTGAGTGGATGGATCGGTGAGAGATATGAGTATGGATGTGCTTCTGGAAGTTGGTTCGGGGTGGGCAGGGAGGGAGAGAGGACAATAATTGTGTGTGATACCGTGTGCTGGGTGTTGTTTTGATATTTCTTGGTGTCTGTGGGTGTGTTGCCATGTAGTTTAGTGGGTGGTCTTGGTTTGTGGAGGCTGCTGCCAGGAATTGAGTGCCTCTCATGTCCAGATGGTCTTTGACTTTGAGGATTTTGGTTTCTTGATGTAGGTGATCTGTGGGTGCAGTAGCTGTGCAGCCTGTAATGATCTTCAGGCTTTGTTTTGAATAGTCTGGAAGGTCTTATGATGTGTTTCAGCTAGGTTAGAAGCCCAGGCTGGGCTTGCGTATTCCATCACTGATCTTATGTATTGTTTATATACTGTGGTGGTAGTTTCTTTGTTGTGTCGAAATTTTGTGTGAGCAAGTGGCCTGAGGGCGTTAAGTCTGGTTGTCAGTTTCTTTTTAATGTTTGTGGTGTGCTGTTTGAATGTCATATGAGTATCATATGTTACTCCTAGGATTTTGGGTGTGTGTGTATGTGTTAGGGGTGTGTTGTTTATGGTGAGTTGAGGGATGTATTCGTGTTCTGTCCAACTTGTGAGCAGGGTTGCGGTGGATTTGGCTGGGGCTAGATTAAGTCTGTTTGTAGTGCACCAGCCATGTAGTGTGTTAAGATAGGGTTGAAGGAGATCTGTTTCTCTTTTTGGGTCATGGTGTGTGCATGTGAGTGTTATGTCATCTGCATAGGAGGCTAAGTTTATTTGGGGCGTATTGGGTGTAGTTATATCGTGCATGTACAGATTGAAGAGTGTGGGCGATAGGACGGATCCTTGTGAGACTCCGTTTGGAAAGTTTCTGATTTTAGATGACTGACCGGCAAAAGATACGTGTGCACATCTGCCTGCTAGGAAGTTGGCCAGCCACCTTTTTGTGTTGTTGTGCATGTTTGTGTTGTAGATTTTGTTTGGTAGGTTGTGGCGGGGGATGGCATCGAAGGCTTTACTAATGTCGAGTGTGGCTAATAGTGATCTGTGTGGTGGTCTAGCTGAGTTGATGCCGTCAAAAGCTCTTAGTGTAAGGTCTGTGAGAAGAGTGTTTGTGGAGTGCAGTGGCCTAAAGCCATGTTGTGTTGGAGCTAGGGGTAGGTCAGGTGTAATTAGTTGTAATACTAGGCGTTTCATGACTTTGGAGGGGGAGCAAAGGAGTGTGATGGGGCGGTGCGAGGAGGGTAGCGTGGGGTCTTTGTTGGGTTTGGGGAATGTGATGATGATACCATGCTTCCAAATGTCTGGTATTGTGTTGTGTGAATAGCTGTAGTTTGATATGTTAGTGAGTGCTTGTATGCCTTGTGGTCCCAGGTGTCTGAGGTGTATGTTGCTTATGTTGTCTAGGCCACAGGCGGGTGAGTGCGTGAGATTGTTGATGATATGCTTTGTCTGGTGATTGGTGAAGGGTGTATAGTCAGGGTCTGTGGGGAATTGTCTCTTACGTCGGATGACACGTCGGTCGTCTTTGTGAGGTTTTAGGTGGCTGACATGTGAGAAGTGATTGATGAGAGTGTTTGCTTGTTGTTTACATGAAGGAGTAGTCTGTTGTTGTGATTGCAGCATGTGATTGTGTTGTGTTGCTGTTGGAAAGTGTGATGCTGTTTAGTGTTTTGTAGAGTTTTTTGGGGTTTGTTTTGTGATCAAGTGTTTGTAGGAAGTTATTCCAATTTAGTTTTTGTTGTTCTTGTATTTTGTTGTTAGTTTGGGTGTTGAGTGATGTCTTGTGTGTGGGGTGCTGGGGATTGTTTCAGTATGTCGCGTTGTCTGATGAGGTTTTGAATTTCTGGTGTGAAGTTGGGGTTGTGTCTTTTTCTGTTACCTCTTGGAATGTGTTTCTTGTCAGCGTTTTGGATAGTTGTATTGAGTATGTGTACAGCATTGTTGATGTTAGTGAAGGGTGTACTGTTTAGAGTTGTGAAGTGTTGTTCTGTCTCATTTGTGAATGCTTCCCAGTTAGGTCTTTTATAATTGGTGTATGTGTGTTTGTGGCTAGCTGGGATGAGTCTGGTTTTGGTGGTGATAATGATCGGGAGGTGGTCAGAGCCTAAGGTTCTGACCACCCTCCAGGATGTTGTGGGGGCGAGTTCTGGGGAGCAAAAGGTGATGTCTGGAGATGATGGGTTATAGAGGGCTTGGTGAGGAATATGGGTATGTTGATGGATGTCCTTACCTATTACAAGTCAGAGCTATTTTACCCTATCATACAGTATCTTCTAGCTAACCCAGAATCCTTACCTATCACAAGTCAGAGCTATTCTAACTGGATCCTTTATCTAACCCATAACTTTAACTGTCATGATTCAGAGCTAATATTACGCCTGGTTATATTATATAGATAACCCATTTCCCTACCTATCACATGTCAGAGCTATTAGATCTAACTGGACCCTATTAAAATGTAAAACTTGCAAACTAAACAAACCAAAATTGGGACAAGGACAATATAAAGTCAAATTAAATTATCAAAATCGCTATGTGGAAACAACGCTTACTAAAATGAAAATTATTAAATAAAAGAACACAATCCACCACATAGGGTGTACATTACTACATGAGCAAGTTAATCGGTTTCTAACTAAAGCAGATCCCTTACTATGATGATTCAGAGATATTACACCTTACCAGATCTTATAACTCACCTAGAACCCTACCTATTACAAGACCGAGTTATTGAGCCATAAATTATCTTCTATTCAACCTAGAAAATTTGCTATCATGAATCGGAGCTATTCCATCTTACCAGATCTTATAGCTAGACCAGTTGCTTGTCTATCACATTTCAAAGCTATTATATCTAACTGGACTCTATAGCTAACCCAGGGCCCCAACTATTACGAATCAGAGCTATTATGCCTTACCTGATATTATAGCTAGACTAGTAACACTGTTCTCTACATATATTTCAGAGCTATTCTATATAACTGGGTTCTATAGCTTAATCGTGATTCAGAGCTCATACGCCTTACCTGATCTTATAGCTAATCCAGAACCCTGTCTATCAAATTTCAGAGCGATCATATCTAACTGGACTCTATAGCTATCCCAGGGCCTTAACTATCATGATTCAGGGATGTTATGCCTTACCCTATCTTATAGCTAGACCACAACCCTACCTATCACAAGACCAAGTTATTAATCCTGTAATGATCCTATAGCTAGCCTAGAACCCTACTAATCACGATACAGATATATTATACTTGATCGATTATTGAAACTAACCAAGAATACTATTTATGTAGAGTCAAAGCTTCATAATAAGTCGCATGGCTATACCCTGTTTCAAATAGGTAGGCCAGGAATCGTCAACCCTAACCTCTGTAACTCAAAAAGGGCTAGAGCAAATGGGGATGTAAATATACACACTTATTACCTAGCTGACCTCTCCCAAATGGTAGAAATATGAGCTCGTTCACTCTAGTGGTTTGTGAGTTATAGAGGATAATGTTCAATAGTTTTGGCCTTCTTATTTGGAATCTTACATTTATGTGAGGACGTTAATGACAATATAAACAGGGCAGAAAGATGGCAACAAACTGAGATGCCTTACCAGATCTTCCAACCAAACCCGAACCCTTCCTATCACGAATTCAAATGACTATACTTACCTCGGATCTAGTGGCTGACATAGACTGACCTTACCTAGAGTCTGATCTCTTATACTTTACCTGATCTTATAGCTGACCAAGAGCGCTTACGGTGCCTCATAGCCCATCCAGATCCCTTCACCGTAAACAAAAATCAAGGGTATAAATAGGATATGAAAAAGGTATATAATCTTATTGGGTATATGGACAGTGTTGTGCCTTTCGTTCCTTTAATATACCTGTGTAGATTTTTATGGACATTTCATCTTTTTCATACCCGTGGATTTTAACATTTTCAGTACCGGTGACGTAATATGTATTCGATTTCAGCTTCATTTAGAAAATTTTATGATGCTTAAGAAGGATATTTGGTAGCTAAATGGATTAATTGCGATAGTCTGTGGCCTTTCCATGGTTAACGTCCATCCTAAGCTGAATAAAATCGTCAACTAGTTGTCAAAATATAATGAGAAAGACGTCGCCGGTAACGAAAGGGTTAAAAGTGTAGCCCATCCAGAACCTTACCATTGCCCGATGATGATAATGTATGTATGTATATACTCAGGCATATGCTCCATGGCTGGGGGTGGCCGATTCGAGACAGAGCCCGAACTGAAACATTTAAACTTCCTATTCTTAGAATTTGGGATCACTTTCGCGTTCCTTCACCCCTTTCTCTGTCTCGTCTAGTGGGTGAATTTTGCAAGGGGAGAAGGATTCCTAGCCACCTGCCCCCGAAGTAGGAAATGTAGTACAGGAAAAGAGACAGACAGAAACGGCAAAGGTTGGGTAGAGAATGCCAAACCTCACTTTGGATAGGACCAGCCCTACCATTGCCCGAGGGTGATATAGAGAATGTATACAGAGCTCCCACAGCGGGCCACAGGACGGGCAGGACCAGGAGTACGTATTGCCTCCTTGAAGACGCCATGGTTACTGAAGGCTAGAGACCGCGCTCCTGGCAGTACACCTGCAGGGCACCTACTCTTATCTGTGAATCCTCCCCTCACCCTATCCCTACCAGACTCCAGCTCACACCTCTTCCCCCAACCCTACTCCTACCAGTCCTCCACCTCCTCTCCCCCTACTAGTCCAATTTATTCCCCCCACCTCTACTAGTCTACACCTCCCCTCTCACCGCCAACACAAACAACATGACCTTCCGGGGATATAAGCAGCAGCAGGTCTCGTAACTGCGCAGGACTGATTATTCAATTAAATAAACAAAATCATAACCCACACACTCTCTCTTTAATTTTCTCACTCGCTGACATTTACTCTCTTGTTTGTGTTGGAAGATAATTAGGGGTTTCAATAATCACCCAAGGAGAAGAATACACTGCGAACCATTGAGTATTAGACTGCTGTTTGCTTGATGAAATTGAACAGACAAAACGATTTCTTGCTTAGGCAATTTGAATCTTAAGTGCAGTATGTTTCTTGACATCAATTCCTTATCCTATGCTGATTGTTGTCAAGCCAAAATCAAAACATGTAGTTTGTGAGAATAATATTTATTCTAAAATAATATCAATGCAAAAGAGGTGCATACTCCAAGCTGTAAGATATCAGAGGTATAATAAGTGTATGGGAAAGGTATATGTAATAATAGGGTATATTGATGGTGATTTACCTTTATAACCTTGTAAAAGATGGGCGTATTACCATCAACATAAGATTCAATGGATTGATTATTATGGACCCTTTAATTACCCTTTTCGTAACCATATTTAGTGTACCGGCGATGTCTTATTAGTTTTATTCTAGCTATACTTAAAATATTTTGTGCAGTTGAAGCAGGATATATGTTAGTAATAAGGGTTATGGGAACATTATGGTATTATTTATTTTTATTTTTATTGTTGTACAAAATATTAAATAAATCACCCTATAGATCCCCCCCCCCCTTCGATTTACATTTGTATATTCGGTAGGATAATTTCCCTCCGAAGGCCGATTTCTACTAGATTACATTCTCGTTATTGCTCGCCAGGGAAAACAAAACGATACCTAAATGGCACGAAAAAAGAAATTGAGCGAAAGGTCTTAACATAGTCTAACTAGTGAGGTGAACGTCTTATAAAACTCACAACTAATGGGGCTTATCATGAGGGAGAAGGGGCTCCAGAAAAACCTAAGACCTCCCCTTAAGTGAGATAAATTCGAAACCTATCAATTGCTGGAGGCACTTTTGAAACTGAATAAAATCGTCTAATAACAGCCAGAATAAAGTTATAAGTACGGCCCTGGTATTGAAAGGGTTGATTCCAGAAATGCATCACAGGTACCGTACACGTTGTAATATCAGTATGAACCCACCAAGTATGAATCCTAGTATTCAATTTTCGGACGCATTGAAAAATATAACTTCGAAATAAGCCATAGTGTGTTATTCGAAAAACGTAAAAATTAAGGGGAGAATTGTCTTTATTATTATTTTTAGTAGTAGTAGTAGTTATTGTTTTTAGTTTCCTCCCTAAAATGATACTAAAACTGAGGGAGAAGGGGGTCCAGAAATAAGAAAATCTACCCTTAAGTGGCATCACCGTCTGAATTCAATCCTACATTTATAATGCAGTTCTTGTATCTTGTAAATACAACTATACATAGAAAACCAAGACTGCATACATCATAACTACTGTAGCCTATAGTTTATTTTATATTTTATTTTTAGTATTTGTTTTACGTGTGCTGGACATTGCCTTGTCCTCCTTGATTACTCAGCTTCTCCCTCATGCTTAGCCCCATTATTTTTTAAATGCTCAGATATTCCTGACGAGCAGTGGCGAGCCTGCAATTTGGAGGAACCGAAAAATAACAAAATTATCTCGGAGGAAGTCTTTGTTTAATCTTGACGTATGTCTAGGAAGGCAGCTATAAATACAATCAAATAAAAACAATATATTCCCCCTAAAAAGTCGGTTGAAGGAACCCTGGACGAACATTATATTGCTATGGAAGCTGATAATACTTCTGTAACCTACATATACTAATTTTATAGCATGTTTTATATACAAACTTAGTTATTGATGCCAGGATAAAAGCCCCTACCCCTTGTGGGAGTAAGGGCTGGCTACTGACTGATCGACTCAAAATTAGTTCAGAAAATGTCTAATTATTTTGCAAATATAGTTTTATTAACAAACCCTAATATTGATTAAAAAACAAGCCCAATAAGTCGCAAGATGAATTTCAAAATATATCCAGAATTAATACGAATATATTATATTGCTCAGAAATTTTGCATGATCTTAACGCCTTAAGAGCGGGTGGTGTGTATTTTACACCGTACTGCACAGCGTTTTTTTTTTACCCTAAATAGGGTTGTTTCCGTGCTCATTTTCATGCATAAACAAGACCCAGAGCGTAAAACAAGTATTTATCCCTGAAAGGGCGTAAACAGAGCTTTCCAATGACACCCGCACCATCTTTGTACGACCGCTGGTTCTCTTGCAACGATCGTGCAACACGAGTGCAAAAACCCTAAAATAAGGTAATTTCCGTACATAATTCCCTGTGTAGCGAGTGAGAAAGGGGGGAGAAGGGTGGGATACAGTTCAGTAGGTCCACGGTGGTCGTGGGGAGCGGTCATAAGGTTACTACGCTCGTCCCACCGCTCCGCTCTCTCTCTCAGCAACATTACGTGCTGAAAATGGCACTCGACAGCTGTCGCGCACCGCCACATAGTCCAAATTTATTTCACTCGACATATGTTGCGCGCCGCCAGTTAAGGGTTAAAGAACATAAGTCAATGACTATATATTTAAGGATTTTATTCTGGACTCCCTTTTAGTCCCATTAGTTTTGAAATTTCAAGACTTTTGCCAATTAGTTTGGCGAATTTAAGACCTTTCACCCCATTTCTGTCAATTTTATAACCATTTGGGTGTCGAAGTTTTCCTGGGGAGCGATATGTGCAACATATAAACAAAATTATTTATAACCATGCTCAGTTCAACCCTGAAGAAAGATCCGACTTTCCCATGTTTATATAATTATTTGTTTTGGCTACTCGTAGCTAACTTTTGAACTAGATATGGTAAGAAAATGAGATCTTTCACAATACTGTATATATTAAGATATTTTTACAAGTTTCTCTAATGGTTCAGTGTTTTAGATGTAGGATTGTTTTTATATGTGTATTTATGTCTTGTCTGTCTGTACGTATGGTGGGTGACTCCAAAAGCTCGGAATATATATATACAGTATATATATATATATATATATATATATATATATATATATATATATATATATATATATATATATATATATATATACTAGCAGGGGTACCCGGCGTTGCTCGGGTTTAAATTCTACTACCATAATCACCATCATCAATCACTACAACCACAATCATCACAATACTACTACTACCATAATCACCGGCCTCGACCTCCCTATGCCTCATTAATCGGCGACCTCGATTTCGGCCGCTAAATGACCTCCGATTTTGGATCTGACCTCATCTGTACCCCCATTTTGATTGGAGGCCTCCTTCTGCCCCAAACGGCCATTTTTTTCATGTTTTTTTTTTTTTTTTCAATTTCTGCCTCGAAACGACCTCCGATCGTGGCCTCGCCTCCTCTATGACCTGACCCAGGTCAATTGACACCCACATGCAAAGTTTCAGCTCCCCAGGTCCAAAACTGCGGCCGCCTATTAACCTAAGAAGTGCGCATGGGGGGTATGAGACACCACACTCCTGCGCTGACGTATTTGAGCTGTTCCCTCACTAACATCGTTATTTTACCATAAATAGCATTAATACTTATCCATATGCGCCTATTATAGGTTGATTATAAAGGTATTAACCTGTTACAACAATAAAACAAGTGGAAACAGTGTTTGGATGGTCAAAATCGGCGATACAGGCCGGGAGTTACATAATGTATGGCTGAGGCAACCTCCCTGCCCTCCACCCCTCCCCTTGTCTGGAGAGACACTGTTCCGCAATAGTCTCTCTCTCTCGCTCTTTCCCACGCTTGGTAACAGTGATGACAACGCCCTGCTACCAACTCGCTAATGTTAGCACGAAAATAAACCACAGAATAAGGGAATAACAGGGAAAATAGGTGATAACTGAAGGAGGGGAGGTGGAGGAGTGATAATTGGCATGGCCCAGGGGCTGTTTTAAATGGATTTTTTTCCCCCTTATTCTTAAAGTCTTCCCGCAGTCCGCCGGGGGAACTCTTAAGAGTCTCCCTGCAGTTCCCGGGTTAAGAACACACAGACAAACAGACACACGAACTGATTTAATAATATATATAAATATACACACAGTAAAAATCTACAAATGTTAAATATATAAATAAGTAATTCTATCTTAATAATCGTAGTTATATTTATGTACAAGAATACTAATTATTATAATGTAATACTCAACTCAATTTACAATTCTTTAGTCTCAGAAAATATCAAGTTGTAGATATTTCAGATTCCGAGAAATAATGCTTCGCTACAGAGACAATAAAATTATCACAACACTCAACGCAGTGCAAAAAGTTAAATTCGCTACCGAGTGTCATTTTTCGTTCTTCCGTGACATATTTATATTAATTTCATTAATTAGGTTTATTTGTATGTTAATTGGTGGGTTGGTGATATGAAGTTATTCAGGTATATATATATATATATATATATATACAACAGAAAAAATAGGGATAACGCCTAACGCCATTTTTATTGCACATGGCTAATTTAAACCCTTAAACATAATTTGCCTCTACAATTTTACTAAGATTCGAAATACGTTAATACATCGTCCATTAAATATTGTATGCAGAAGTTATCCAAAATATATATTATGACGCCCAATTAATCTAAGCCATATACGTCAACATATGCTGGGTACCATCAGACGATTTTCTTTAGTTTATAGTCTATCACCAGGACTCCTCAATAAACCCTCTGAATTACACGGACCCTTCTTAACCCTTCCTGTACCGGTGACGTCTTTTTTATTCGATTTCAGTTATATTTAGGCTATTTTATAAAGCTTAGGAAGGATATATTGTAGCTCCAAGGATTAATTGAGATAGTATGTAGCCGTTTTATTTGGTAGACGTCTCTCCTAAGATGAATAAAATCGTCTAATAGTTGATAGAAATTTTTGAAAAGGACGTCGCTGGTACAGAAGGGGATAAACAGCATAAAATCGCTCATTGTTAACCATAATCAAAGGTAGTAAAGCGTCATCGTGCTGAAGGGGTTAATGTAAGCTGGACAATATTTCTATACTCTGTTTATTTCCAGCTTATGGTAAATTGAATCCCTTAGCAGCTAATTTATCGATATTTAATGGACAAATATGAAACTCCTTAGTCTCTGCATCATATTAAGACCAAGTGTATATAATCAGCACAATATTTCACTACAAAATCTAACTAATAACTGAAATCTTGGTGGGAACTTTGCAATTTTCCGTCAGATTAAAATATACACACTATAGGATGTTGTGTTCCTCGCGGTTATAGGCATTAGCATAATATATCATGTTTGCTCCTGGGAATATTGACATTCAGGTATCATAACAAGTTTTGGCGTCTTAACATCTTCACCACATAGCTCGCATGTTATTAGCAGGCGGCTAAATTTGATGAAACTCCAACCCGACCTTTTGTACCATCTGAACCCAAGAGATTATTAATGCAGGCCAATCAGAAATGTTATCTCTCCTTGGAGGCTCTGAAACGATACACAACTGCTGTATTATGTAATACCTAAACACCTGGCTATTTAGCTCTGTGTTATATATATATATATATATATATATATATATATATATATATATATATATATATATATATATATATATATATATATATATATAAAATCTTCATTGAACTGAAAGTGGTAAGAGTAATATCTACATTAAATATTTTAAGATTAGTATTAGTATTATTTTTATAATTATCATTATTATTTGTATTATTACTGCCAAACAAAGGCTAGGGATATTATGTGTTCGTGTCTGTCTATTTAATTATTTGTCTGTCTGTGAATGGGATTTTTATAGAAGTAATGGACGGATTTCTATGAAACTTTGACACTACTTTCATACGGTACAAAATTTAAAACTATATTAATTTGGCCTAATCCACTGATCCCTGTGACTCCGTGTCTTTTCCAGAATACCCGCAATCAACAGGCTTCGAACTATCTCATTTAACCCTTTTTACTACCACAGATCCTTCTTAAGGGGAGGTCTCCACTTGAGGGATTTTTTCTTGACCCCATTCTCCCTCATGGTTAGCCCCATTGTTTTTGAGATTTTAAGACATTTGCCCACATAAGTTTGGTGATTTTAAGAATTTCTGCCCCATTCTGTCAATTTTAAGACCTTTCGTGCAATTTAGGTGTCGATTTTATCCTGGCGAGCGATAGCGAGCCTGTAATTTAAGAGTAACCGGCCTTTGGCCGGGAAATTTTTCTACCGAAAAATGTACAAATTTATCTTGAAAGGGGGTCAAGGGGGTGACATTTTAAGATTGCTGGAGGAGTAGGAAACAAACTAGAAACCTCCCCTTAAACTGCACAAAATCGTATATATATAGCTAGAGTAAAACTAAAAAGACTTAGTACAGAAGGGGTTAACGAAGCACCTAACATATTAACCCCTTGCAAATTATGCCGCATTTTGACAGTTTAGTCTTTACCATTTTAATACTCACAGATCCTTCCTAAGCTGTATCAAATCGTCTATTGATGGCCACAATAAACTGTCAAAATGCGGCTCAATCCTCAGAGGGCATTATGTTTATTATGTTAACACCTTGAATACAAAAACATTAGCATTATTGGACTATGCTTAGTAGAAATGCTGTAAAGGGAACATCAAAACAGGATGTCTTCTTCTTGGTATTTATATGTGCAGTTTGCTCGGAGTATTAAACAGGGTATCAAACCGGAGCAATTTTGTTTGAAGACGTGAATGAATATAAGGCATACAATAATATTACATGAAATAACATTGCTTTGATAATTTCGTCACTTTCAAAATCATATTTGAACTATAAACCACAATCTTTGCATATATAATAATAAACACTAATAAAATGGACTCGGCTTTCGTTGGACACCCTGCATCAAAATAAAAGGCAGCCAGGCAATTGGTGTGGAAATGCACAGCCCATTTGTTCTAGCCCTTATTGAGTTACAGAGGTTTTGGGTCATGATTTCTGGCCTACTTATAAAGAACTATAAGGCTATAGTGAGTATTAATGCTGAACAGGGAGCATCAATATAAGAGGCTGGCTATATTTTATGGTTGGCTGTATTTTACGGCATCATTGCAACCTTTTACTCACAACCTATGGCCCAAACTATTCCAGTACTGTACACTTGAAACCTTAACCCTTTCAGTACCGGTGACGTGTTTTTGTTTGAATTCGGATACATCTAGATATTATGAAGCTTAGTTAGGATATATGGTAGCTAAAATTTGGAATTGTCTGTGGTCATTTATTGAGTACAGGTCCTTCTTAAGCTGAATAAAATCGTCTAATAGTCGCCAGATTATGCAGAAAAGCATGTCAACTGTACTAAATGTTTTATTATTGCAAGCGTAAAAATGGTGTTGAACTTTTTACATAATTTATAACAAGGCTATTATGTTTTTGGCATTAGATTAACCAAACATCAAATAATATTTTAAATGTGTTGCATTACAAAGATAATAATTTAAGTGTCGTATCTTTTGATAGGTTAAGATTTTAGATTGCTATAAAACTTCCATACAAACAATAGGTAAAATGATAGTAATGAGTTCGGTCACCATTGTTAAACATAATACAGAGCATTGATACTTATATACGATAAATGTACAGTATACGAAAGCTTGAGCCAAAATGTTTGAGATATAAGGGTGCAAAATTATCCTTAAATACGCCAAGACACGATTATATACAAGTAAATCATATCTAACAAACGTAAAATATAGGTTTATTAATCAAAAGCAGGGAAATCATATTATGCCTAAATACGATAAGAAACGAAACAAAAAAGTAATATTCAGACAAGATAACACCTACGGCTGAGGCTATACCACCTAATCGATCAACGTATTTTTCATCCAATCAATCTCACCAACCAGCCATGCCCTCTGCTTATCGTATCCAATTTGTATTTTCTTCATTTCGGCCATCATCCGTTGCCGAGCCCTATTCAACTCTCTCTCCTTCTCCTCCTGAGCCATACATAGCTTTCGCGGGGCCACGTACATTTCATTTATTGTATGGACGGCATCCCGGACTTTGGCTTCCGGACCCCGAACCTGTACCAACTCCGAAGGCTCCCAAAAGACCTTAATCTGCACACCGAAGTATGTCTGAAGCGCCCTGACCCGTAGTCCAGCTGTCCCGATCAGATGTCCTCGGTCATTAGGAGCTACGTTGACCAACCAAGTTACGTAACTCTCCCGAGGGGCCTTGGTATAATCCTTATGGGTCACTCCTTGCGCACATTTTTTACCTTTGAATGCAACAGTGTTTGGGGTTGCATCCAATTTTACAGTCTCCAACTTTTTTGGAGCGGGTGAATCGCCCCACGATTCCTTGACAGATTGCGCCCAATATTTCATTATGATTTATATATATTTTATAATTGTTTATATAACCATACACTAGCTAACAACTTTAGCCACTCAATACGAATGTACTGCACTTAGATAAGCCACCACACACGTAAGCACGACGCAATTCACAAGAGGAAATACAAATTATGCGTTTCGTCTCAAGTGAATTAGTTGAATGAGGCTGGTTGGCTCCGAAGTCCAAACCTAAACTCCTCTAAACTATCGAGATCGCAGAAAGTCTGTAAAATGTCACTAGAAAGATGACAATGAGTAAACTAAATTCATAATTAAAATGTTATAATATAATGTGTATAATGTTTGTTTATGTATGATTATATAATGTAAAATATCTTGCTAAACCATGTTTTATATAATAGTTAGTCCAGAGTAAGTTTCGTTTTCTGTAATTGAGTAATGAAAGAAAGCTGATTTTAATGGGTAACTGTAATAATTTTATAAAGCCACTTCTAATTGCAGTATGCTTGATATGCTCAGGTATAAACACACCCTTACACTCACACATACACACCCATTCAGCTACATCGTTCCTCTAATTGTTGGGTCTAGTACTGAAGCTAGAATATGTAATAACACTAGTATGTTTATACATGGGTAAAATAGGCTACCCTGTATTTTTACCATGGTGGTGGTTGTGGTGGCGGCTGTACCTTACATTACCTTACCTTATATAACCTTACGAAATTATTGGACGCAGGTGTTGTTAGGCCTTTATGTCCAGATCACTCTCTACTTCAGACTCCAAGGCTAAGTGGCAATCAAAAATGGTTACTAGAGGTTTATCAAATTTGAATTTCATCTCTTGATTTTGCCAGAACTTTAGTTGTTTCTCGATGAAATTAACATTTGTTGCTTTTGTCGGATTATTTGGTAAGCTATTCCATACTTTATTTACTCTTAGAGTTCAACATTTTTTGTCCAACATTTTTACAACACTGATTTTAAAGATTTTCATTTTGTTTCCTCTGGTAAAGTAAATACAGTAAGTCAAGGTTAGGGTTTATAGATACTATAGTCCATTATAGGATGGCCAGAAATCGTGAACTTTATCCTCTGTAACTCAAAAAGGACTAGAACAAATGGGCTGCAAATATCCACATCTCTCCCGTGGCTGACCCTTCCTAAATTGTAGAAATATTAGCTTGATTACTCGAGTCCTTTTTTAATTATGAGAGGTTGGGGTCGGGATTTCTGGCCTACCTATAATGAACAGGGTATATAAATAGACTAAAAATTATGACTTCTGACCTCTTGTAACAATATAAAGGGCTAGAGCAAACGGGCTGTAAGTTTCCACACTAATTCATAGTTGAATCTTCCAAAGCAGTAGGTATGAAAGTTTGACTGGTCTCATGTTCTTTGAGTAGTCTATGCATTTATTGAGACGCACGTACAAAATCATTACATACTGTATATTTGTTATTGTTTCTCCTTAGGTGTTTCTTTTAATAGGAGGTATTTGTTTTTTCTGGACCTCCTTCTCCCTCATGTTTAGCCGCATTAGTTACTAGATTTTATGATGTTCGGGGCCCCATTGGCTTGGAGATTTTAGTCCCTTTCACCCCATTGTTTTCTTTGTCAATATTACGACATTTTGTACCAGTGTCGGTTTCTGTCCTACCTATAGTGGCGATGATGCTTCGTACGGTGCATAGAAGACCTTCCTTCAGCCTGGCTTCATACATTGTGGTTATTAACTTGTATATCTTAACCCTTTGAGGATCATGACGCATTTGGACAGTTTATCCTGTTTTTTATGGAAGATTATACGCAATTTTAGAAGGATCTGTGGAAATTATAAGGGTAAATACAATCCCAATTAACCCTCTGACTTCCATATACCCTTCCTAATCTGAACAACATCGTCTAATAATACCCCTAAAACAGACAGGAAAGGTGAAATGTAATCAGATTTTGAAAGGGTTGACAATAGGTGCATTGACAGATGTGGATACTGTGTTCGAGGCATGTGATGAATGGTTTAAGGGGAGATGTTTACTTATTTGTAATTTACTTGTTTATTTAAGACCTCCATCAAGGTTAAACAATATCCAAGAACCCCCCTTCGAGGTAAATTTGTAAATTTTTCGGTAGAAATATGTCCCAGCCGAAGTCCGAGTCCTCCTAAATTATAGGCTCACTATCGTTCACCAGGAAAAAATAGAAGCCTAAATGGCACAAAAGGAAAGGTGTTAAAATCGCCAAACTAATGGAGCGAACATCTTAAAATCTCATAACTAATGGGGCTAAACGTAAGGAAAAAGGGGGTCCAGAAAAGCCAAACTTCCCCTTAAGACGAGACACAACAGCTCCTTAAATCCTCGTGTGATCAAATTATATATATATACTGCATATGCCTAAGAAATGTTAAGACTTATTTTCATCAATTTAACTTAAATCCAATTCAAATACTCCTCGGCTTCTCACCCCCCCCCCCCCCCCCCACCTCCATCTGGGCCTGGGTATAAAAGTGAAGGGTGTTGCAGAATAGATGATGATGTTCCTCGAGGGCTGATGTTTACTAGGGGAAGTATCAATAAGGAAAGACAGCGGGGGTGGGGTGGGGTGGTAAAATTGAGAGGAAGGCTTTTGTTTTATTTTGAACTGCCTTCTCCCTCGTGTTTATTCCTTTTAGTTTGACGATTTTAAGACCTTTCGCGTCACTTCTTTGTCAATTTATTAACTTTTCGTGCCATTTAGGTGTAGATTTGTTTCTTGGCGAGGGTTAGCGAGTCTGTATTTTAGGAGGAAATTTCCTCTGGCCGCAACATTTTTCTACTGAAAAATGTACAATTCATCTCGAATTGGGGTCGTGGTGGTACTAACTCTACTATTATTTGTAATGATATTATTTTTGTTGTTGGTGGTAGTGGTCTTGTAATTGTTGTCGTTGTTGTTGTTTCCACTCGCATTAAGCTGCATGTGTTCCTACTCTCATAATTACAGCTACTCAGCTACCCCCAGGGTTATCACTGTAAAGAGGCTTTTAGCTTCCTGCCTTTAGTCCATTTAACCCGGCATATACGAGTGCTAGCTTATTAAAATGCCACCAGTGTGAAAGATTTAACTTAGATTCAGAAACAATATGTTATGTTTACCATACAAGGCAATATTGTTGCACCATATTGCATAGTTTTCTTGCATAAGAAACTTCCATGTAAGGCTTGGTAAATGAGGTGATAGGTGTAAAGAAGAAATATCCAGTGTAAAACCGGTTTATTGTGATAGGAGCTTGATAGAGTGGTGTGGGGCCAAGTAGCGTACATCCACCCTCCTCGCCGGCTGCAGCCACACTGACACACTTTCGCACATGTTGGATGGGTGGATCAGGGAGGGGGAGGAGGATAGAAGAGTGGGATTGAAGGTATTTGAGGGGGGAGGGAGGAAGAATTAGAAAAATGGAGGAGGGGAAGTTGGGGAGGGAAGGGAGCGAGGAGGTGAGACACATGGAAGGGCAGGAGAGGTGGTGGTGGTATGGAGACATGCCATCTAATCATATACTACATCCATTTCTGTGACACTGGTGCAGGTTTTTTTTTTTTTAAGTGTTAGATACCAGAAGTAAGGTTGCAGTTGGCCAATAAAACATTCCGGAAGTAACGCCGCGGCTACTGGGTTAACCCGTATAGCCCCAGCGACGCGTCGGCGATGTATGTAACGCACAGCCCCAGAGACGCGCCTGGCGCGTCACCCTAATTGTGCCGACCGTAACCTCAGGTGTAGCCACTCAAGAGGGCTCAGATTTGTATGGGAACTGTGTACGTATCCCACGCAACCGTGCCGATGGTTGAAAACTCTCAAAGTCCACGTGCGTGCGCGCGAGCGCGCAATAACCTGTTTTTTTGGGATAATTGCCTTCAATTTTTTACTCTTGTAAAATCCGTTTTCGGGGGTTCTGTTGGACCATTTTTTAAGCTTTTTGAGCGGTTTTTCGTGGTTTTTCCTTCATTCCTAACCCATTCGCTATTGTTTCTGGAATAAAACAATTTTTTGAAAACCGGCCGGGTTCTGGTGCGCAAACATTACAAAACTAGCCGGGGCTCCACGGGTTAAGGGTAGATATTTCAATATTTATTTATTTTTTATTATGCCTTTGTTTCCTCTAGACCTTCATCAAAAACTTCATTATATTATGGCATCTTTCAACAGCTTAAAAGAGTCCTTTGTACACATTTCAATGGTGGAATATCTATTTCATGTATAACAAATTAGTCTGGCTATCATTAGACTCTTCTATGCAGCTGAGAGAAAGAGAGAGAGAGAGAGGTATAATATCGAAGGAAGGAGAAGGCGGCCATTGTGTGCAGCTCTGAGAGGCAGCATCTTCAGACCTTTAAGGGGGAAGTATTTATTTGTTGGTCTTAAAATCGTCAACTAAAGGGAATATACATGAGGGAGAAGGGAGTCCAGAATAAAACAAAATAGTTCCTCTCACTTTTACCCCCCCCCCCCTCCCCCCTGTCTTTCCTTATTGATTTTACTGACTCACTATCGTTTGCCATTGAAAAAAATCGACACCTTAATAATTATTGACAAAGGAATAGGACGAGAGGTCTTAAAATAGACAAACTAATGGGGCAAGCATCTTAAAATTTGAAAACTAATTGGGCTAAACATAAGGGAAAAGATGATCTAGAAAAGCGACCCATGTACCCTTAACAAAGCTGTCCCTAAGAAGCCTCCTCCCTCCCTTCCTTGTGTTGGCCTAATGGAGCCCCTTCTTGAGCTGAAACAAGGAGCCCTCCTCCAAGGCTCATAAAAGACGGAGATCCTGTATTATAAGAGAGTCGTTATATGTCGCAGTTTTTAATTCAGGGAGGTGTGGGGGGTCGTTTTTCTGGATCTCCTTCTTCCTGTACCTAAAGAGAGTCGTCGTATGTCGCAGTTTTTCATTCAGGGGGATATGGGTCGTTTTTCTGGTCTCCCTTCTTCCTCATGTTTAGCCCCATGGGGTTTTTTCTTCAGATTTTATGACGTTCGGCCCATTAGTTTGGCGATTTAAAGACCTGAAAGTAGGGGCGCTCCTCCACGCTTATAAAAAACGGAAATCCTGGACCAAAAGAGAGTCGGAATATTTAACGTTAGACACGATGCCGTATTTGTCATCATATTCTGGTTACCATTCGTCGATTATCTTTACCTTATTTTTAACCTCTAGGACTCAAACGGGTAAAAACTATCTCAATATACCCTCTGAATATCACAGGGCCCTCTGAAACTGCATACAATCGTCTAATTTTAGCCATTATCAAAAGTTAAAAGGCGTTATCGTGCTGAAAAGGTTACCTTTAGACACTATTGTTCTGCTATAATTATCAAGCCCCATTACTTTTGAGATTTTAAGACATTCGCTCTATTAATTTGACAATTTGAAGATATTTTGTGCCATTTAGGGGCCAATTTTCTCCTGGTGAGCGATAGCAAGCCTGCAACTTAGGAGGGAGAGGACTTTGCCGGGGCAATTATCTACCAAAAAATGCAAAAAATTACCTCGAAGGTGGGTTTTGGCGGCATCTTTTTTAGATTCAGCTATTATATTTCGCATAAGAACTAAATGTATATATTGTAGTCACTGCAATTACTTAATAGCCCTTCTAGATAACAATTACTTAATAGCCCTTCTAGATAACAATTACTTAATAGCCCTTCTAGATAACAATTACTTAATAGCCCTTCTAGATAACAATTACTTAATAGCCCTTCTAGATAATTACTTAATAGCCCTTCTAGATAACAATTACTTAATAGCCCTTCTAGATAACAATTACTTAATAGCCCTTCTAGATAACAATTACTTAATAGCCCTTCTAGATAACAATTACTTAATAGCCCTTCTAGATAACAATTACTTAATAGCCCTTCTAGATAACAATTACTTAATAGCCCTTCTAGATAACAATTACTTAATAGCCCTTCTAGATAACAATTACTTAATAGCCCTTCTAGATAATTACTTAATAGCCCTTCTAGATAACAATTACTTAATAGCCCTTCTAGATAACAATTACTTAATAGCCCTTCTAGATAACAATTACTTAATAGCCCTTCTAGATAACAATTACTTAATAGCCCTTCTAGATAACAATTTGGCAGTGTACCGCGTTTAATCTAAGTAAGCTCCCCCTTCAATTTATTTTCTCCTTTCCATTAATTGCTACTGAAACGATTATATGGCACTTCAACGGGTCTTGGAACCGGGTTTTATATATATATATATATATATATATATATATATATATATATATATATATTATATTCTTTTCTTTTCCCAAGAGGGAAGGGTTTTTTCGCTCAGTCTACGAATGCAAACTAAAAATACATTACTCGAAAATGGCAAAGACAATCCAAATCCTCAATATTAATTATACATAATAGCATAATAACCCCCAAGATGTCGGACCAGATAGTGTTAACCCGTACAGTACCGGTGATGTTCATTTAACTTTATTTTCGCTAATATTAGACGATTTTAATCAGCTTAAAAGGGGCCTCCAACAATTAACAGGCTTGGAAATATCTCGCTTAACCCTTATTACTACAAGTCCTTCCTAAATTGCAAAAAAATCGTCAAAACTATAGCTAAAATAAAATGAAAAATTAAGCGTCGGTACTGAATGGGTTAAGGGAATTTTTTTTTAGTTTGTTCCCAAGTCCTCCATCGTGCTTAGGATTATCCCCCCTAGACACACTTTCAATATGAATTTGTACATTTTTCGGTATAAAAATTTCCTGGCCGAAGGCCGTTTCAGCTTAAATTACGGGCTCGCTATCGCTCGCCAGGAAAAAAATCGACACTTAAATGGCACGAAAGGTCTTAAAATTGATAGAAATGGGGCGAAAGTTCTTAAAATCGCCAAACTAATGGGGCGAACTACTTAAAATCTGAAACTAATGGGGCTAAAGATGAGGGGGAAAGGGCACCAGAAAAACCGACCATCTCCCCTTAAGCTAAGCAATGTGTCTAATCGAGCTTCCCCTTTCCTTTATTTTCACTCTATCGCCGTCTTTCCTTTATTTTCACTATCGCCGTCTTTCCTTTATTTCCACTCTTATATATCGCCGTCTTGCCTTTATTTTCACTCTATCGCCGTCTTTCCTTTATTTTCACTCTTATATATCGCCGTCTTTCCTTTATTTTCACTCTTATATATCGCCGTCTTGCCTTTATTTTCACTCTTATATATCGCCGTCTTTCCTTTATTTTCACTTATATATCGCCGTCGTTCCTTTATTTTCACTCCTATATATCGCCGTCTTGCCTTTATTTTCACTCTTATATATCGCCGTCTTTCCTTTATTTTCACTCTTATATATCGCCGTCTTGCCTTTATTTTCACTCTTATATATCGCCGTCTTTCCTTTATTTTCACTCTTATATATCGCCGTCTTTCCTTTATTTTCACTCTTATATATCGCCGTCTTTCCTTTATTTTCACTCTTATATATCGCCGTCTTTCCTTTATTTTCACTCTTATGTATCGCCGTCTTGCCTTTATTTTCACTCCTATATATCGCCGTCTTGCCTTTATTTTCACTCCTATATATCGCCGTCTTTCCTTTATTTTCACTCCTATATATCGCCGTCTTTCCTTTATTTTCACTCTTATATATCGCCGTCTTTCCTTTATTTTCACTCTTATATATCGCCGTCTTGCCTTTATTTTCACTCTTATGTATCGCCGTCTTGCCTTTATTTTCACTCTTATATATCGCCGTCTTGCCTTTATTTTCACTCTTATATATCGCCGTCTTGCCTTTATTTTCACTCTTATATATCGCCGTCTTGCCTTTATTTTCACTCTTATATATCGCCGTCTTGCCTTTATTTTCACTCTTATATATCGCCGTCTTGCCTTTATTTTCACTCTTATGTATCGCCGTCTTGCCTTTATTTTCACTTATATATCGCCGTCTTGCCTTTATTTTCACTCTTATATATCGCCGTCTTGCCTTTATTTTCACTCTTATGTATCGCCGTCTTGCCTTTATTTTCACTCTTATATATCGCCGTCTTGCCTTTATTTTCACTCTTATATATCGCCGTCTTGCCTTTATTTTCACTCTTATATATCGCCGTCTTGCCTTTATTTTCACTCTTATGTATCGCCGTCTTGCCTTTATTTTCACTCCTATATATCGCCGTCTTGGCTTTATTTTCACTCTTATATATCGCCGTCTTGCCTTTATTTTCACTCTTATATCGCCGTCTTGCCTTTATTTTCACTCCTATATATCGCCGTCTTGCCTTTATTTTCACTCTTATATATCGCCGTCTTGCCTTTATTTCCACTCCTATATATCGCCGTCTTGCCTTTATTTTCACTCTTATATATCGCCGTCTTGCCTTTATTTTCACTCTTATATATCGCCGTCTTGCCTTTATTTTCACTCTTATATATCGCCGTCTTGCCTTTATTTTCACTCCTATATATCGCCGTCTTGCCTTTATTTTCACTCCTATATATCGCCGTCTTTCCTTTATTTTCACTCTTATATATCGCCGTCTTTCCCCCTCGATTAATTGTTACGGACGCCAATTTACTGTGCAGTGAATGTGAGAAGAATATTGCTGGGTTGATTCATATGTTAGGGGAGGAGGCACACACATACACACACACTCGCGCTTATACACGGAGAGAGTGAGAATGAGAGAGGTACACAACTACACACAGAAAACACACACACACACACACACAGCCCATTACCAAGATTAATTACTACATACCACTTGGTGAAATGTGTATCAGCAAGACTTAAAAGGGTACTAATGAATAATAAAAGGCTTGAATCTCCTATCTTGTATAAATAGACAATAGCAAATTTATCTTGGGAGGTCAGATCAGATCAGATGAAGGTATTGAGGGATACGCCTTTACAACGGCACCTCGTCTATACATTCTACTTTTCCTATTTGTTTTTCTTCTGAAGAGTGTAGAGAGGGGAGAATGGGTGTTGGAGAGAGAGGAAGTTGTTGGAGTGGCTTTGTTATGTGTGTTAGTCTGTATACGTCGTCAGGATGTCCCCTGACTGGGTGCGAGCATGTGAAACATGCTAGGACGTACTACCACACCCACTAAATGTCCGCCGTGGCAGGGATTCGATCCCTAGCCTTTCAGATTCACACATGAGCGTGCTCACCACTCGACCGCCACGGCTCGAGGTGTATTTTTAAGCTTGATGGAGGTCTAGGGAGGAAGCTAAAAATGATAGAAATATATATAAGGTATTAAATACGACCATCCCCCCTTAAATACGACCATCCCCCCTTAAATACGACCATCCCCCCTTAAATACGACCATCCCCCCTTAAATACGACCATCCCCCCTTAAATACGACCATCCCCCCTTAAATACGACCATCCCCCCTTAAATTCCTACTAATATTAGAACATTGTATTAAGGGGAGATCTCCACTTGAGGGACTTTTTTCTTGACCCCTTTCTCCCTCATGTTTAGCCCCATTGCTTTTGATATTATAAGACGTATGCCCCATTAGTTTAGATTTTAAGAACTTTCACCCCATATTAAGACCTTTCGTGCAATTCAGGTGTCTATTTTATCCTGGCGAGCGATAGCGAGCCTGTAATTTAAGAGGAATCGGCCTTCGGCCGGGACATTTTTCTACCGAAAAATGTATAAATTTATCTTGAAAGGGACTCGAGGGGGTGTAATTTTAAGGTTGATGGAGGTCTAGGGAACAAACTAAATACCTCCCCTTAACCCTTACAAGATACAATGACTATTTTGTGTTCTTTCGTTTGGCTATTATTAGACCGTTTCTTTTGTTTGGCTATTATTAGACCGTTTCTTTTGTTTGGCTATTATTAGACCGTTTCTTTTGTTTGGCTATTATTAGACCGTTTCTTTTGTTTGGCTATTATTAGACCGTTTTATTCAGGTTTGGACGGTTATATGTAAATCAAAGAGTTAATTGAGATAGTATTCTCCTCTCTAATCCACCCAGATCCTTCCTTCCTAAGCTGTATGAAATGTTCTAATGATAGCCAGAATAAACTGTTATACATGAAATAGATATCACAGCATTCACATTTGTACAAGGGCCTCTTTAACCACTTCTATACCGGCGGTGGCATTATAACTTTATGCTGGCTAATGTTTGACGAGTGTGTTCAATTTAAAAAGGACCGACAGCAATGATTAACAGGCTTTGAACTATCTTACTTAACCCGTGCAGTACCGGTGGCACCCTTTTCATTATACGCTGGCAATGATTAGACGATTTTATTCAGCTTAGGAAGGACCTCTAGCAATAATAAGGCCATAAACGATCCCAACCAACGTATTTAACCATCACAGATCCTTTTTGAGATACATAATATCTACTAAATATAGATAGAATAAAATATAACACACGTCGCTGGTACTCAAAGGGTTAACCAAAGAAATGGGGCGAAAGGTTTTATAATCGCCAAAATAATAATAAACATCTTAAAATCTCAAAACTAGTGGAGCTAGATATGATTGAGAAGGGAGCCCAGAGGGGAAAAAACACCACCGTTCTTTGTCCTGTAATTGAAGAAGAGCAAATTCACTTCACTTCTATTAGACGGCAAAGAGATTTTTTTTTCTTCTTCTTCTTGGGGCAATCTCATATAGTCTCTTCATTAATTTATGCACTTTGGGATAATTAAGTTTTCGTTCTCAAAGGGCCTCGATATACCCCAATTACCGTGGAGCTTTTAGTGTAACGCGAACCGTGATTTTCAGAGAGATGCGAGTGACGTACTTTGCTTGCGTCTATACTACAATTGTGTTCGTATGTGATAAATTAACCCTTGGAGTTTGAGCTATATGGCTTTAGTGGGTGTATAGTTATGTATGTGTAGGTGTCTGGTAACTGTTCATGAGGAGGGGGCTTGGGTGGGGGTCAGGTAGTGATGGAGGCCAGGTGGTGTGGTGGTGGAATACCCAATACTGAGAGGCTCTGTGCCTGTGGCACTGGCTCAGTGTACCTCAAGCGTGCGGACGGGGAGGGTGTTTTGCAACCAGCTCCGCTCACTTGCTCTGGCTTGCAACTTGCCAACAGAACAATAATTATGATAATGAAATGGAAAATGATAAGCAGTTGGCAAAGTATATGCATCCGTGGCTTTTATAGAATTTATTTACACTAAATATGTTGCCTAATAAGACAAATAATAAGAAAACTTTATAAATAGGTTAACATTAGGAGAATTACAAAATGAAAAACTATATAAATTACATAGCACTCAAATATATTGATTCATACAACATAATGTTATGTATAATTATAGATGATCAGAAAACCACTAAATTAATATTTTGATATTTTGAAATGTTGGGATCTGAAAATACAGCCTAGGTACAGTACAAGTGTATTTGTAATTGTAAGGGGATTTTTTTTTTCTGGACCTCTTCTCCGTCATGCTTAGCCCTATTAGATTTGATACTTTAAAGTTATTCAACCCTTTAGTTGGGCGATTTTCACACCTTTTATGCCATTTAGGTGTCGAGTGTTTTGTTTGGTTATCCTACTGCCCCGTGAATTAATCTGTCAATAGGATTAAACTGATAGGATGGCCCTGAATATATAGTGATACTGAAATGGCTCAGTAAGTCTAACCTGAAACATAAACGTAAGATGCTCGGAAACTTATGATAAGACGATAATTATGATTCACGCGACATCCGGTAATCTGTCGTGACCTGATTGATGTGACCTTGTGATACGATTGATTGACCTTAAGCTAAGATATGACAATATTATGATGCAGTGACATATTTTTTCTATACAGCCTAGGGAAATATGACTAAGATTAGCCTATGATAGCGATATTTTGTCTATGCAGCCTAGGAAAATATGACTATAAGTGTGAATGGTACTTGGAGTGCCACATGTATTTGTTGATTTCATTAATTGAGTTTAGAGGTGAAGTTGGTTGGTGGAAAAAACATAATAATTATCCTTATTACCATAGGTCGATCCAAGAAGTGATAAATACAAGTGTCTTATAAAGTGTTGTGTATAACGAGCATAAATAGCGACGCACCCATTTGAAACAATATCGAACACAAACGAGAAAATACAATACATTATTAGCCTATAGCCCAGATGTTTCAGAACTTGGCTTTAAAGGTTCAAAGATTCGAACTGGTGTAACTTCATATGCTGAGAAATGTACCAAACTAACCAAGCCTAGAGAGTGTCGGAGAATATACAAGTAGGGCTAGAGGAAACCAATACAACTACCCTTGATTCTCCAGTCGATCAATGGAAAGGTTTTTGGACTATACCAGGATGTCAAACCGGAGCAATTTTTTTTGAAAACTTGAAAGAATATCAGAAGATATACAAGAAAATAACCATGAACTAGCATTGTCCGGCTCATTCTATCACTTCCAAAGACATAATTCAAGCTATAAACTATATTTATATATTTGAATTTAAAGCTAATAACAAAGACTAAATAACATGGACTCGGCTTTCGTTAGACTCTGCTATCTACCTCTAAGAAGAACTGCTAACAATGATCGTCAACTATTATCCACCCAACAAGTGTAATCCAACTCCATTTTTTATCAAAGATAATTAAACTATCAAAGCCGAATGACTGCGAAATAACCCATACGAATGGCTTCTAACTAGTAAATTCCCTCCTCAAGAAAAGACATAGGTAAGCATTGGTTTGGAAATATGGTTATGTGGAATAGATTGCCTAGTTCCGGTACTTTAATCACCTCAGAAACGGTGGAAAGTTGTAAACGTAATTTCGGTAGTCAATTACATTGGTTGTGTGTGAAAGGGATCTTCCTCGTGTGGTCGGTAGGCCCTTTACAGATATCCGTTTTCTTATGTTCTTAATACCAGACTATTCAGCTAACTACTAGTACCAGATAACTATTTACATTAGCTAAATGGCAACTATACTAGCTAAGCCTGATCCTGTTAAGGCAATCTTCATAATTTATGACAAGTACCAATATTAAGCTAATAACAGTCTCCAAGGTATCCCAGCAAGTGACTTACATCAGCGGCATTCCACCTTTGATGTTACAATGCCACGAAGGACTTGATAATAATGTATTGCTACCCCACTGTGTTCAACAAATGCCGTATAGTTACAAGATTACAACCGTCACGACAACCTAACAGGAATACATCGCAATAGCCTACCCCAATCAAGCACATGACCTTTATTTTATTTTGTTATGTGAGTGAGGGAGACAAAAGGCAGAACTGTCTGTAGCGAGTGCCTCCCCCAGAGTTGAAAGAGTTACCGGGCCAAAATCAAGGGACGTTCGAGCCAAAATACCTGGACACACGGATTTTGAAGCAAATTAAAGTCATAGGAAGAGGGAAAGAACTACCACCATGGCTTAACCCGAAGCAAGTACCAGGATAGTCACTTACCAGCCCCACCACGACCATTCACAACCATCTACTACCATCGTCAGCTACCACACCCAACTGATTCTACCGCACCTTAGAACACCTACAACTTCACAACCATCTACCACCATCGTCAGCTACCACAACCAACTGGTTATACCACGGCCAATTGCCCCCACAATCTAACTACAACCGCGGCTCGCTTGGTGTAGTGACTAGCGTCTCGGACTTCCACCCAGAAGGCCCGGGTTCGCGCCCACGCTCGGCGCATTAAAGATTTTTCACAAGCACTGAGTCGTTACCATCCCTCATGAGCAAAGGGATGGGGTAGTAGTACAGGACCCCAATGGAAATACGCCTAATCGGCCTTATTGAGCTATCCTTAGCTAGCTTAGCATGCGCTAGCTTTAAGAACTATTATTATTATTATTATAACCCTACAACTTCTCAACCATCTCCCACTGTCGTCAGCTACCACAACCAACTGAATCTATCCCAACCAACTACCCCTTCACAACCATCTACCACCATCGTAATAACCTAGCTACCACCCTACCACACTCAACTACCACGCTCTAGAGGAAGTCCACCATCATGGTAGGAGTGGTAGTAATGGCAGTGGTTGTGGTGGTACTATTAACGCTAACAGGAAGGCCAACTGCAGCAGAGATCAGAAGAAGTGAGTATTAAACGTATCATTGTATAACTTCTGCTTTTCATTATACACTTACACCCAAACACATCTCTTACGATTTTCACTTTCACAGAGTATATTTCCACCCATTTTCTTCCCCATGATGATTGTGACTCGTTTTGAAAGTGTATTCTGGCTATCATTAGGCGATTTTATTCAGCTTAGGAAGTGTGGAAGTCAGAGGCATAATTGAGTTGGTTTTGACCCCTTGGATTCCTGGAGGTCTTTCCTAAACTGCATAACATCGTCTAATGATAGCCAAATCATACTTTCATAGTACGCCGTAATCCGCGAAGTGTTCACGAGTTTTGTTTTTCCTTTCACCGTTCTTTTCCGTACACAAATATGAGAGAGAGAGAGAGAAAGCGGGGGGGGGGGGGGGGGAGGGGGATCCATTAACCTTACATGCTGTCATATAAAGCTCGCTTGCTTTATATTTCTCTTTGGTAAAAATTCTACGTTTTAATAAAAGATCCTTCCATGAAAACCTGCAATCTGTTCAGGGTCGTGTAGAGAATGTGAGATTGGTTCGTTTGTGCGGAACATTTTAAGGGAGCCCACCTAGCCTTTTTTCTCTTTCTCTCCCTCTCTTTGGCTTGTATCCATTCGGCCCCATTTAGCGTACTGCTTTAAGACGTTTACCCCCATCCAGGTGTCAATATTTTCCTGGCGATCGGTAGCGAGCCAGCATATATATTTTTTTGTTTTGACAGCAAGCTAAATTTACGCGTAAGAAAAATGTTAACTTCGAAGCCGGATTTCTCCATACAATGCTGGCTCGCTTTCGCTCGCTAAGAAGAAATCGACACCTGGATGGGGATAAACGTCTTAAAACAGTTGGCTGAATGGGGTCGAATGGATACAAGCCAGGGAAAGAGAGAAAAGGAGAGAAATATAAAAAAGGCTGGTGACCCCCCTTGACGAATACAAGTTTATACCAATTTCCTCAATGCTTGCACTGAAAATGCATTTTTATCGCCAACAGAATGGAAATGGACGTATTCGAAAATATGTATTGGATTGGCGAAATTGTGCCGATAGAACCATTAGACTGTGTGTGTGGGTGTGTGTGTGTGGGTGTGTGAGTGACTGCCTCTAATATGTTATATTTCTATTTTTCTTGCTACAGAGATCATATCAAACCTTAATTATAGTTAGCCTACTTAAGATACAATATAGATATCTGACGAGGTTATAATACAGTATATAACTATATTATACTATATATATATATATATATATATATATATATATATATATATATATATATATAGGCTATATACATGTGTGTGTGTGTGTGTGTATATGCTGCAAAAGTGTCTATGCTAACGTATTATTCCAATGATACACACAAACGTTTTCATGTAGTCATTTTCCTGCTTTTATGCTTAAACTTTAGTGGCTATATTGCTCTTAAACTCTTGTACGACCTAGGCTACTCTATTTTTCTTTTAACCCACTGAATGTTGACAGCTTATTCTGGCTATCATTAGACGACTTTATACAGTTTTGGAAGGATCTGAGGGTATTATTAACCATCTCATAGGATCTAGGTCCGCTTGGGGGCATTTTGTGTATAGCCAAAATCTTGAAGGGGAGGAAGGCTTCCGACAATAGATAGATAGTGTCCTACATAGCATGAACTCATAAATTAAATTATTATCTAGCCCAAATATGCCATCTCAGTGTGTTCCTAGCTAGACAAATAACTAATACGTCATCACTTTAGCTATCTACTGGTACCGTACATTATATTATATATTTAAATCACTCGGTATATATTTGTCATTTTCCTTAATGATTATATTATTGTAATAATTGACCACATCCTTTATTGGTTCTAGATAAATTATACTGTTTATACACCATCAACAAATGCGGTCGTTCATTGGCTTAGATATCAAGGTACAGTCGCCCACATAAGTTCTGTTCCTCGTCGTGATCTTATGTATGAAAGTCAAATTAGTAGGAATGAATGTCGAGTGTGTATTCTTTTAATTATCAGTTGACTAATCAGATGAGTTAACCACTACATAAGAAACAACACTAGTAATTCAATCATGTGCATTATATTTCCATGTATAAGATCACGGAGAGGATCAGAACTTATGTGGGGCAACTTTACAAACGCCGCAACCCGAGCTTCACTGAACGAGGCTCTTTTATAATGGCAACCTGATCCATGGATATTGTCAGCACAGATTATATTTTATTGTTTTATTTTTTATTTTTTTCCAGACGAGGTAATAACCAGAAATATTACCACCGGGAAACTTTTAATTTTTGGAACATTGGCCCAGGTTTTAATACACAATGGGTATCAGGTACGATCGCTTGCACTGAAATGTGACACAATTTATATATAAGAACTCTGAGCGTCCAGGAATACTGAGAGTGTATAACACATGCCAGGGTCAGTGTTTTTCCGAAGATGATATTAACTGTCTCTAGCATATACTGTGTGTATATATATATATTATACATTTTGTGCTCATATATATCACCCTATAATGAACCACAAGACCTTTGGAAACACTGTGGTAACTCCCTGAAGGTTCATTTCATTAATGTAACAAGAATGGGCCTCTCTCAAACAACAGAGAAACTATTTAAGAACTGAGAACAACAATGCGAGCAAAAATATTAAATTAGTCTTTATCTTTCTCCCTCCTTTGTTCTCTCTCTCTCTCTCTCTCTCTCTCTCTCTCTCTCTCTCTCTCTCTCTCTCTCTCTCTCTCTCTCTCTCTCTCTCTCTCTCTCTCTCTCTCTCTCTCTCTCTCTCTCTCTCTCTCTCTCTCTCTCTCTCTCTCTCTCTCTCTCTCTCTCTCTCTCTCTCTCTCTCTCTCTCAGCCCTACCCATATCAAACAGAATGACCTCCACCAATTTTCCCCTACATTGGTTTATAAAAGCTGGCAAAATTCATAGAGTAAAAATTCCAACATAATAGTTTTGATGGTCGGGGGCGCAAATCCCCTCGTGTGCCATATTTTGTTTTTCTCATCAAGTTTGTAAATTGATAAAACTATTCAGTTAGTTTAAAGGAGGGGGGTGGGGGGGTTTCTGGGCCCCGTTCTCCCGGTATGTTTAGCCTCGTTAGGGTTGGGATTTTAAGAAGTTTGTCCCATAAGTTTGACGATTTTAAGACCTCTCACTCCATTTCTTTGTTTATATTAAAACTTTTCGTACAATTCAGTTGTATTTTTTTTTTCCCCCTGACGAGCGATGACAAGCCTGTATTATAGTAGTGGCGGGACATGTTCTATCGAAAAATGTACAAATATATCGTGAAGCCCGGGGGGGGGGGGGGGGTCTATGGGTGTTTTTCTATGCTTGATGGAGGTTTAGGGAGGAAGCTAAAAATATCGTAAAAATATGATAAACAAGCAAATTTATACGCCATCCTCCCTTAATGGGTCGGGGCATTAATCCCCTCGCGAACCATATTTTGTTTTCCTGATCAAGTTTGGATATTGATGAAAAATGTTTAATTAGTTTAAAGGGTAGGCTTTCTGGATCCCGTTCTCCCGTATATTTAGCCTCGTTAGTTTTGATATTTTAAGACGTTTGCCCCATCAGTTTGACGATTTTACTTCCTTTTGCCCCTTTTTTATGTCAATGTTAAGATCTTTGTGTCATTTAAGTTTTGATTTCTTCCTGGTGGGCAATATCGAGTTTGTAATTTAGGAGGAACCGGCCGATTTCTTCTACAATTTTGTTTTACAAATTTATCTCAAAGGAAAGTTTTGGGGTGTTTTTCAAAGCTTGACGGAGGACTACGGAGGAAACAAAAAATATACAAATAATATTAAATGAATAAGTAAATAAAGAAACATTTTTTTTGTTCTCGAAATATACAGATAATTCTCCCCTTGACTAAATACATCGCCCGTAATTTAGTCATGCTCATATTCAGATTGGTGTTATACTTTCTAAACTCTCTCTCTCTCTATATATATATATATATGTGTGTGTGTGTCTCTCTGTCTGTCTGTCTCTCTCTCTTTCTTTCTCTCCTATCGATCTATCTATCCATCTGTCTATCTATCGCTTCTCCCCAAAAATCCAACAAGTTCTAACAAAGCGTATTTCCATCAACATTCCAATTCACCTGATAAGTATACCGTTGATTATAACGCCTCCATACCGTTTTTTTTTTGCCCTTATTTCCAAACAGAAAACATGGCTTCTCTCCCCAATCATGAAATGCAATTCTCGCGTGTTCGTTCGGAATTCCACATCACCTTGTTACCCGTTTCCAATAAAATGGATTGTCGTTCGGTTTTATTCATAGCTGTTGAATGTTTGTAATATCATTGGTGTACATTCAGATGCCATAGTCTCCAGCCCAGTCATAAGTATTCGTGGACTTCTCCTATTTCTAATTATGGAAGTAGCCTATTTCTCAGGAAACGACTTTATGATAATAATTGTCTATACATCAACTACAAAACTATACAATATACTACTCATTGAAACTATACAGTATACTACTCATTGAAACTATATACAATATACTACTCATTGAAACTATATACAGTATACTACTCATTGAAACTATACAGTATACTACTCATTGAAACTATACAGTATACTACTCATTGAAAAGCAAGTTTCATCCAAAAATCAATCCAGATAGTTATAATTGCATAAAGAAAACCAGAGGGGGAGGGGGGGTCCATGCATTTTTAAACAGTGAAAGTAGGCCTACCCGGTACCGTACTATACAGACTTTGTTGTTGTTGTTGTTCCCCAAGCTGCCTGGCCGAACAGCCCCAAGGCCCCGAGCAATTCCAAGGCCACAACCGAGCGCCCCCACAGAACCCTCCTTGCCGACCACAATAAAGCCTGGGTGACCGAAGCCACTCCATGGCGGGGAGCTGAGGAGGGTGCGGAAACGCCCGGGAAACCAAAGCCCCACCCAGGGCCCTGGTGAAGAGAAAGTTGAGGGGCAAGGGAAAAATGTGACGCTTTGGCTTCCAATCTTGGTAGATTGGGAGGTCAATCCACGGAAAAGATGCAGTCACTTGAGATCTAGAAAATATATAAGTTAAAGGAACAGTCAGAGTAAGCTATGGGTATGGCAGAGATCGCTCAGTTCTCACTCTGATAGACCAGCCCATCACCACGTATAGACTTTGTTGAATGAGGTTATTAATGTTCACTTAAGTTGGTTATAGTATTGGGACTTTAGTTTGATATTACCCCTATAATTTGCAACAACGGGATATGCCTACGAACTTACTAACAGCTTATAAACCCCCTTGCAATGTACCTATATTAAGGGCTATAGGTATTATATATTTATTTATATATTTATTATAATTTTAGTTGCCTCTCTAGGCTTCCATCCCCCTTCGATAATTATGTGTACATTTGTCGGTAGAATGATGTCCCGGCCCATACGTCGGTTCCTCCAAAATGGCTGGCTCGCTATCGCTGGCCAGGAAAAAATTGACATCTATATGTCACGAAAGGTCTTAGGATCGCCAAACTAGAAGGGTTGAAGGGAGGGTAGAGATTATGGAATATGGAAGATCGGTCATCTCGTGGAGGGAGGGGGGGGGGGTTAAAGGCCGGTTCTTTCAATATCACAGGTTCGCCAGGATATAATATATATATACTGTATATATATATGATATATATATATATATATATATATATATATATATATATATATATATATATATATATAGGTATATATATATATTTTATCTGTTTTTTTTCTGTTTTTTCTTTTCCTTTGTTTGTGTTCAGTGTAACCTGCAACTTCCGGGTAAAAGAACAAAACAAAACATGAAGTAAGCCATTGTTAGTGTTTGTTTTTATTTTATGTAGGACCCAGGTATTTCTGCTCCGTGTCTCCCTCCATTTTACTCGTTCTAGCTTTCATCCTCTCTCTCTTTCTCTTTCTCTTTCTCTCTCTCTCTCTCTCTCTCTCTCTCTCTCTCTCTCTCTCTCTCTTTTCTCTCTCTCTCTCTCTCTCTCTCTCTCTCTCTCTCTCTCTCTCTCTCTCTCTCTCTCTCTCTCTCTCTCTCTCTCTCTCTCTCTCTCTCCTCTCTCTCTCTCTCTCTCTCTCTCTCTCTCCTCTCTCTCTCTCTCTCTCTCTCTCTCTCTCTCTCTCTCTCTCTCTCTCTCTCTCTCTCTCTCTCTCTCTCTCTCTCTCTCTCTCTCTCTCCAGAATTAATATGAGCTGCTCTATTACCCAAGGCATTTTTACGACTTAGAAATGTTCCCACGGTCACGCTAAAATTCCCACGCCTGAGGAAGTGGACCTGAGCCACTTTAATGATTTTTGTTTCCCTCTGGACCCACTTCAACCCTCATGTTTAGGTCCATTAGTTTTGAAATTTTGCAAATATTTTCTCTGTTAGTTTAATAACTTTCGTCTCATTACTTTGTCAATATTAAAAACGTTCGTGCCATTTAAGTGGCCGGGACATGTTTCTACCATGACTAAATATTGTTTACTCTTTTGCACATATTATTAATTTAACTTAGACTTTGACTGGTGGCGGAGATTTCGGCGTCTGGCAATAGATTGATCATTTGGTTGTCATGCTAGAGCAGCTAGATGTACCGTACCAAGATAGGCAACAGATTGGTTATTCTCGAGTATTGTGTTTGTGATGGTTTAGAACTTCAGATGCTTATGTTCTGGGTGTGGTGTCCCGAGTTTGAATCCCGGGAGGACCATATGCATTCATTAGTTTATTCAAATGCATTGGGGTTTGTAATCGATGATTAATGTTAAGAACGGGGTGTTACTTAATTGATGGTCATGTTCTGTGCCTTTGACTGTTTTGATGGTGTCGTTGGCGTGTGGGTTCTGTATGTGGGTGTCCTGGGTTCGAGTCTTGGGAGGATCACATGCTTTCATTAATTTCATTTGGGGGGTTATTGGTGTTAAGAATAAGATAATACTTTGGATGTAGCCCTATAGTAAAAGGGTTGTCAATGCTGGGGGAAATAAACAAGAAATTCCCAATATTCGTTCCTTTTACTGGATCCTGGAGAATGCAGAATATTGGACGTATGCCTTTGATATTTCTCTCTCTCTCTCTCTCTCTCTCTCTCTCTCTCTCTCTCTCTCTCTCTCTCTCTCTCTCTCTCTCTCTCTCTCTCTCTCTCTCTCTCTCTTTCTCTCTC